>CM039679.1:288226564-288826564 GCA_022537955.1 Schmidtea mediterranea
GGTCCACAAAAGAAATCAAACATTATGCTAATTTTAGTGGAATTATAAAACTGACAAAGGTAACTGTTAATTCAAATAAGGGAGCTCAGAAATTGTTATCTGGTTTAATGGTATACAATCTAAATAAACCATTGATGAAGAAATTCCTTATCCGTAGTTCAAAAATAATGGATATTACCGATTTATGTCAAATGGATTTGATGGAAATAAAACCTTTCTAAAAATATAATAACTCATTTTCAACTGTTAAAGCAAGCTAGGGTCTGTGCATGTAAATACGATTTTGGCTCATTTCGAATAAAGTCTTCTTCATCAATCTTAGTAGGTAAAAATGAAATTGGTAAACCTTTCCGCCACTGGGTCTGATCATTGAAATTTCTTAGTGGTTAGATGTTTCAAATATGAAGAGATCAGACCGAAATTATAACTCTAATAATCATTATCAAGGCTTTTATTTCCATCTTCATTTCTATCAGCAGTGTGTTATACAAAACTTCAAACAAATCATTTGTAATTTGTATGTTTTATCAAAGTTATATTTTAGAACTGTTAAAATCTAATTTTAATTAGTTTATTCTTCTTTATATATTTGTGCTTTCATCTTGGGCGGCTTTCAAACTTTCCGAAAAGTTTTCATTAAATGTTTACAAATTTAATAAAAACAATAACATACATTAACAATAATAATAATAAAATAATAATAATAATAATAATAATAATAATAATAATAATAATAATAATAATAATAATAATAATAATAATAATAATAATAATAATAATAATAATAATAATAATAATAATAATAATAATATTAATTATAATTATAATAATGAAGAACTTTAAACAAAACAAATATAAATTTTATTCAACTAAATTTTGTTAATTTTGATTATTAATGACAAACTCGATGACAACGTGGGTTACAAACCGTTTTGCATCCAAATTTTTTATCCACATTTATTGTTTTACCTGTTGAAATTCAAATTCAAATTTGTTTATACTTTGATAAATATTTGTACTTTCATCTTCAGCGGCTTTCAAATGCTCCGACAAGTTTTCACTAAATTCTTTCAAACCTAAAAATAATCGTAATATAAATTGTTGACATTAATATTATATTATAATTATAACTATAGTAAATAATAATAATAATAATAATAATAATAATAATAATAATATTAATAATTATTATAATAATACTAATTACTAATAACGTTATAGGATTTGTATAAAACAAAAATTACGTTTACCGTCGACCGTTTCCAATTCATTCTCCGTTGCCACAGGAGCACCAAAAACCTCGCCAACTGCAAATAGACCGAGAAGAAGTAGAAATAATTTCATCATTATAGAAATGTATTTTGCAAGGGTATTTATAGTTTATTATTATTATTGTGTGGCACTGTACAATATCAAATTCCTGCTCATAATTTGTTTGCGTAGGACTTTCATTGCGATCTTTATCTATCTTTCTGGACCTTTCAAACGTATCTAGATTCAAATAATTTAATTTGATTTGACTAATTTTTATATTTGATTTCATGAATTTTGTCCTTCATTTTATTTATTAAAATTTCGATTTCGTTCGAATGGAATATTAATCAGATATTTATTATATTTATTTTATCTTGGGCGGCTTTCAAACTCTCCGAAAAGTTTTCATTAAATGTTTACAAATTTAATAAAAACAATAACATACATTAACAATAATAATAATAATAATAATAATAATAATAATAATTATAATAATAATAATAATAATATTATTATTATTATTGTTATGATTTTTACTATAAGAACTTTTTTTGTTTTTCACCTCTGATTTCTTTTGATGTTTCAAACGTATCTTGATTTAAATAAGTTTATTTGATTTCATTTATTTTTTTCGTTCAAGTTGTTTATTAAAATTTTGATTTCGTTCGACATGGAATAATTATTAGATATATATTATTATTAATTTATCTATGCCAAAATTTGAGAATCTACTTCTTTTAATTCATTAAATAAATACCATAAGTGAATCTGCTTTCTCAGTATAATTGGTGGATAATGGTCCGTGGGAGCAAAGAGGGGGGTTTGATTTAGTTGATATAATCTATCTATTCAGTATCCCTTCTAATTGTAGACAAATGTGATCTTTCAAATTTGGTTGGAATCACATTGAGAACAAATTAGAAGTAATGAAAAATAATTGGAATCAATTACAAATCTAAATAAAACGGTTATTATTTGTGGACCAAATGGTGTCTCACTTAGAGGTTATGTGGAATCAGGTCGCATAAGTTTAGATGAACCAGACTATGAAGATTCTTAAGAGAAAAACTTTCGTCATTTACTTTGATTAAGAGTGGATTCTGGCGATGAAAAGCTAAAGCTACATTTAGCAAACTTTTCAACCAATGTAATGTACACTTCTGGCCCAATTCAGAATGAAATAATCCTACAAAAAGCTGTTGAAACTAGCAATTTAAGTAAATGTTTTTTTGTTGCTGATGGTGAAACTACAAATATTTCAACAACTGAACAAGTTTCTATTCGTTTTAGATTTTTAGATGAAGAAAACAATTTGAATGAAAGTTTTCTTCTGTTTATTCCTGTAACTTTAACACGAGGAGAAGAATTAGCAAAAATCATCCTTAATTCACTGCATTCTATGAATTTGGATCTTGGTTATTTACCAATCTTTTTAGTTTTTGACATTTTTATCACAAAGTTTTAAAAACTTTGCCAAATATATACTACATTTAATTAATCAGCCTCATGCATTCGTATTGCATTTGTTTATCTTTTATCTTGCAATGTCTTCGTTAATCAAATTTAAAATCAAAAATAATAATCATGCAAAGAAAAACATAATTTATAATAAGTAGTGAAAATTTAATTATTGATGTTTTGTTTGGAGTTTTGTGATACCAATTTTAGTTACATGGACTGACGACCTTTTTTTCTAACTTCTTTCATCATAAGATTAAACTGATATTTAGATTTATTTAAGTATGCTTTGATGAAATTTTGAAGATCATCATTTATTTTACCAATAATCGTTTTAATTTCTTTCAATTTAAGTATTGATTTATTTATATATGTTTTGATAATAGCAATGATTTTATTTAAATTTTGAATATCGTCATATATTTTCACTCGAGCCATTCGTAAAGTTTCATATGTCAGTTCAAAACTGTTTTCTAAATAAACTATTTTTTCTGATAGTCTCAGTAAAGGAAGTTTCAACCATTTTAGTCTATCTACTATAGCCTAAAGATTCAAAACCATAACAGTGTGTGGATAAACACACTTAGTCTTTGAACAGATGTAACAATTGGTTTGTTTACGATAGTTTCCTTACAATATATTGCAAATATGGAACTGATTATTAAAAATTTGGTTAATATTTTCAATTCACATTAAATTAATATTTCTTGTTTATAAATAAAAACATGTATAGGTCTTTAATAAATATGGTTAAAAAAAACTTTAGCATATACTCCTTATCTTGCATAATTATCATACACTATTAAAAACTGATTTATTTTAATTCTTTCAAAATGAGTCTTGGTTCAATTTATGATACCTTGTCAGAAATATAATACTCAATATAAAACCCAAATAACAGATTCCTTTCATTGAAATGACTTATTATATATAATGCGTATATATTGTTCGAGTGGTGACTCCATATTAAATTAAGTGTGTGTAATACACACTGTGTATTAATTAAAGCTTTAAAGTGTGTATTATATGTTTATAAAAACTATATAGAAAGTGTGTGTATGTATTATATATAGAACTACATAATGTACCAGGGTTACCTGACCTACCGATTTCGTCGGGAGTCTCCCGTTAGGATTATATATTTTCCATCTCACGATATACATGGCAAAAGCTCCTGATTTCTGTGACCGTTTTCAAAATTATGTTTTTCCATCAATTGGCATCACTTAACATTTTGAAATTAAAATTTACTCGCGACATGATGTTTTCAAAATCTGGCAACCCTGTAATGTACCTGTTACTTACTTTTTCCTATCAGTGATTATAGTTTTAACTAGACAGGACCCACTTATTTATTAATTAGGCTATATAAATAAATTATATAAAAAATTGCTATATAGTCTTGACCAACTTATTTAATAAATAAGACTAAATAACTTACCTTGTCATACTGGTGACTAAAATTTTAACTAGATGTGAAATACATAAAATCTCTGTGACCTACATAAAAATACTAGGAAAGTTTTAGCTTAATAGCGTTGTCTTCAGCAAGATAGGTACATCCAACGATGATCTGTCCTAGCAATGCATTATACATCTACTGGTTATAATCCAACAAAATGTTGGTTTAGATTATTTTTAATTAGTTTCATTTTAATGTTTTAAATTTATTAAATGTATATTTAAAACTATTTTGCAATTTATCATCATTTTAGTTTTTATTTGATTTTGACAACTGTTTATTTTCTTCAAAATCTCAATTACAATATATTTCATAGACGAGTTTCTCAGTTGCAAATCTTCTTCAACCTGAAGTGCTGAAATAATCAATTCAAATAAAAATATCATTTGAATAAATAAACATTTGAATCCGACATAACTTGGAGTTAACAAATAAATTTACATGAATACGAGTTAATTAAATTAATTTTTAATTAATTAATAATCGGTGAGTCATTGATATTGATATTTTATGAAAATCACATTTGAATAAGTCAATTTTTCATTGAAAATAAATGAAAATTACTCTACAGACTTCTTAAAAAATGTAGAAAAAAACACTTATTCTTGATCTACAACTACACAAGCTGATTTCACACTTCACACCAGACTTACTTAATTTCCATGTTAATTAAATAAATGATGCATGGAAAATTGATTTTGTTTTTATGTGCTGATTTCAAATATTATTAATAAATAATTTAAATCAAATTAAAATATTTTACATTTTTATAATTAAAAACTATTGTTAGGTAGCTACATCTTAAAATTTAATAAATAATATAATCATCAATTAAAATGAATATAAAATAAGAATGGCTCGAATAATAAATTTATTAATAATCATAAAAAATTAATTTTGTTGGGGTATTACGAAAAAATCACAGTAAAATCAATAAAACACCAAAATGATAAAAGTGCAAGCATTAATTAAAAAATTTACAAAAATTCGAAAGTAGTATTGATCGGAGGAAATTGGTATGGTTGAATGTCAAATTGAAAGACGAGTCCAGAAATAATTATAAAAATTTAGTGATGGGTCCCTAGGAAATAATATAAGTCAAAAAAAGAAATTAATTAAAAAAATTAATTACTTACGGGAAGCCCGAGTCAATGGGAAGCCCGAGGCAATGTGGAAACCCGAGAGATGTGGAAAATCCGAGAGATGGGGAAAACCCAGCTTGTAGATGGAATAATATAAAAGGGTAAATTGGCCTAAACGATATTAAATGGGCTCCACTAATCAATGGAAGGGTAATTATTTCTAATTTGTAATTTATTAATGGAGCAAACGTTGTTGACAAATGTCGGCTAAGGTGGTCTGTGTGAAGTAATTATTTTTAATAATTTAATAATGTAGCAAATGTTGTTGACAATCGTCTGAAAACAGTCTGAGTAGGAGTATAAAAGGAAAAGGGAAAAACACGAAATGGTCAGTGGTAGAAGCAAACGAGTAGTGTAGTCAGGTCAGTAGAAGAATCTAAACCCAAGTAAAGTCAAAGTTATCTATCATAAAGGGTTATCCATTGGATAACCTACCTTAAGATAATCAAATTTATACGGTGGTTGAAGGGTGCAAATAAATCAGTGAAATTGTGATTATAAAACATTGAAATAAATAGGATTGAATTGTAACTGTGATAAAGTGCAAATAAAATTATTCTGTGTTGGGTTTGCTTATTTGATTCGAAAAGGACACGAGGAGTCAGAGGGAAGCGAATTTCAATAATAATAACCGAACAATTTGATCATATTTAAAGTTTTCGAATAATTTAAAAATAAAAATAAAAGCATTTATTTTGAGTAATCATAAAGTAACTTAACAAGCATTATTACCAATTTTAGACTTGCGAAGGGTCTCACGAAAAATTACTAAGTTTAAAACTTTTTTAATAAAAAATGCATGTATGCATCAGCAAATTAATAGAAATATATTTAAGCATGTATACAAACAACTGATTGCGCATTTTGTTGTGTAGTGATCAATCTTTGCTTTTTGTTGTTCTTATGAATGAATGCTAAAGATTTTATAATATGTCTTTACGTACATAACTAGAAAAAATTTCTTTCTTATATTATTTTGAACATTTCTTTTTAATAACGTTTTAATAATCATTAAAAAATCCAGTATTTGTTGTCTGGAACACAAAATAATTTGTTGAGAGCCGCATGCGGCTCTCGGACCGCGAGTTTGATACATCTGGGCTACGAGTTGGAATGAGAAATTTTGACTTTGACCTTTTACGGTTGAGATGCCTGCTTCCAATGAATGAGTGCTCTACCTGCTCCTACCGTTGCTGCTTAAGCCTACGTGATTTTTATTCAATACTGATGTTAATACTATATAAAAATTATGCTCATATTAAAATTGAACTCTATTTTATAGTCGTTTAACTTTTACATAAAATATAAAAATTCGAAACGGTTTGATTTTTGACACTTATTTATTCGGTTTTTCAAACAAAAAACGGTCCTCTATGTTACTAGTGGGTTAGTCAGTTACTAAATATATATTCTTTTTAGATATTAAATTAAAATAAATATTGAAAGCATTGCATGCATAAGATATGCTTGAGTCTTGAATAGACAATATAAAATAATTATTGTTTCATCAATATATATAATTTAACATGTTCCAAGATTGAATATTAAATTTTATTTTTTGTCCATTGCCATAATACTAAGAGATAAACCTAGTGGTGATTGAAGACAAAACCAAGCAGATAAATCCAGCTAGTTATTGAACACGTTTAAAAAACTAACTCAGAAACTGAACAAGTTCAAAACATGACAGTTTATTCAAAAGAAGGGGGAACTCTGCCAGATTCGATTGATTCGCAAGAAAATGAGGATGTTAAACTTGAAATTGATCAAGCAAAGAAAGAAGATGAACAATTGGAAAAAGGACAATTTTATTTCCTATGTTGCTATGGGAACACATACAGAAGCTGACAATAACTCCAAGTTATCCAAATACATTGATGATGCCTATGAATATGATAAAAAAAAAGAGATAAATGATTAAACCACAGAATGTTTTACGGACACAGATAACGATGCTGACGTCCCCGAAACTATTCCAGTCGTACTTGTGGTTTATGATGTTGAATATTTAGAATTTGATAAATTGTCAAAGTTATCAATAGAGTCACAGTAGATACTTACAAAGATGATAACCTGTAAACCACAGATATTTCAGAACAAAGGCCTCAAATTTGCTGCATTGGTGAATTTATAACAAACCAACAATGATTTAAGTTTCGACTTTCTAGTGAGATAGGATTAATCTGTCATGGTTGCTATATTCACCAGTGAATAAAGTTTTTTCTTACTTTTTGATCATCATAACCAACCTAAAGCATAATCTCGCTTGGTGCACTTTTCTTTATAAGGCACTTCAGATTCCAAATTATGAACGTAGACAATTTCTAAGAACTGATTTAATACCTCAAATCCTACTCTCAGTTTCTTCGTGTCCCTACCTGAGGCAAAATGCCAACTGCGTCTAAGTTTGAGTTCCTTTATATAGTAGAAACAATGGCTTTGATTAATAGTCATCTAACCAAATTGCTTCCGTTTGACAGCTTTTGTCTCGTGGCTTTTTTCATCTTTTCGTCGTAGAAAAACATAATTGATTGCTCCACCATGCAACTTTCATATAATAATCTTTTTCCACTGGTTCCAATTAATCATGATGTCATGGTAATGGTTTCCAAAACCAAATTTTTTTCATTTTTCCTTTTGTTTACACAACTCTGCTTTTCCTTAATTAATTAATTAATTAGTTAATTAACGATTTTCTGTATTTTACATTTTATTGGTTTTGGACCCTTTCTGAACATATTTGATAAATCCACTCTTATCATGATATTCACTATCATCTCATTTGTATCTAACACATTTTTCATATTTGAATTAGCTGATTTATTGATTTTCTACGGTTTTGCATTCCTTGCCATTCAATATTAATTGCATGAAAATTATAATTCCTTTAAAATAATCTTTAATTTAAGAACCCTAACAAATGAGATCTTTTATTTATACATTTAGACTTTGAGAAATTATTGCCACTGATGCTCTATTATTTTCAGAACTTATTTTCATTATAGGTTTTGTTTTTCTTCAAGGGTTTTAAGTGATACTATATATGACTGAAACTGGGATACTTCTATTTGGGAATCGAATCATTTTGCCTACATCTACTATAACGTTCGAAGTTTGCTAAATATTCTCGATAAAATGTCCTTATTCAGAGTGGTATAGTACTAACCTCTGGAAATCAAGAAAATTAATCAAACATAGAGTCTGGGCAATGATAAAATTTGCATTAAAGTGGTCTACCTTAATCGTTCAATTATGTATATATAGTAGTGGGAAACCAGCCCGCTGGGACAAATACATATACGCCCCCGACAAAAAGTTTTTTTACTAAGTTTAAAAGTACAAATTTTTGTCGGACAAAGACCAAATTTTTTATTTAAACAAAGACCATGACTCATTCAAGGTAATTGGATGAGTCACCATATATTTGCAAGGTCATTAAAAATTTTCTCAAGTTTATTTGAACAAAGACAATGACTCACTCAAGGTCATTGCATGAGTCATCATAATTTTCAAGGTCATTCAAAATTTCTCAAGTTCATAATATTTAAAAAAAAATTTTAATTTAAATTTACTACTTATTTTTATAAGTAGTGTTTTAATTATTAATATTTTAAAATTTTTATTCTATTATTATTATTATTATTATTATTATTATTATTATTATTAATATGATTATTATTATAGTTATTATGATTACTTAGTATGATTACTTATTATTAATATTAATAGGGTTTTTCTAATTATTATTATTACTAATATGATTATTACGATTATCATTATTAATATGATTTTTTCTAATTATTAGATACTATTTTATTATTAATATGATTATTACTTATTATTATTATTATTATTATTATTATTATTACAAATTATTATTACTTTTAACAATGTTATTAATACTATATTAATTTTTATTATAGTAAATTTATTAAAAGCATACATTCAAAGATGTACTCACTGTTCGATGAATGGGTGCACATCATTGGGGTATTAAATAAATCGGGAACAAAATTACTTTAAAGGGTTGATAAAGGTATCCATACAAAGTAATATCGATACATAATAATAATAATATTAAGTAACTATATTAATAGAAATCTGTTGAATATTACAGATTTTTTATTTTACGGTTGTTGTATTACACATAAAATATATCTTATTACAAATAGATTTGATAAACACAGAATTACTAATATCAATTATAATTTTTCTGCTTTCTGAGTATCTTCAGTTTTCACACTTTTAATTTCAACATATTTTTAGACTCTTTATAGCAAATTTCTAAAATGCATGGATAAAATTATGTTTCAAAACAAGTGGACGATTAACAAAGACATTGCAATACAAATGCATAGTTAACAAAGAAATGAGTAATTAATACATTAAAAAACGATAAATCTTTATATTATTAGATTTTAGAAATATAGTTGCATGATGAAAATACTAAGGTATGTTGCTCCACTAAAACTATGCAATTATGTTAATTAGAAGTATACATGCGGTCGTTAAATATATAAAATATCAAGCTTTCAGTTTTAACTTAATAGTATTAATAATATTAATAATATTAATAATAATAATAATAATAATAATAATAATAATAATAATAATAATATCTAATAATAATACTAATAATAATTTGGTGAATATTACAGATTTTATTTTAATTTGTTATATCACTTATAAAATATAAATATGAAATATAATTATGTTATTCTATTTGATAAACACAAAATAATTTAGAACAATTATATTTTATGAGCATCTTTTTTCACATTAATTTAAACGTATTTATGAATATAGCAAATTCCCAACATACACGGATTATGTTAGTCCACAATATAGAAGCAATATAAGTGCATGTTTAACAAAGACTTGACTAATGAATATATATTAAAAGCTATGGTTTTATTAATTGATTATAGAAATATAGTTATGAAGAAAAAACTTTACAATCATGCTAATTAAAGGTATACCCACGTGCATTTAATATTTCAAGTTTTAACTTAATAATAATATTATTTTGACTCCCATCATTCGATTTCAATGAGTTTAAATGGATGAATTATTTAGTTGTATTTTTAAATATAATAATATCTTTACCCTTTCTTATATTTCATTTGCAAACTGGTCATTGGTGGCTTTAATCTAGGTAGTCTGCAAATAATTATTTTGGTATTAATAAACATTAATTAATTTAGTGTCTATTACGCTTTATAGTGTCCGCGACTAAATGTTATGTAATCTGAAACTACTTGCCAAGCTAGGCTTAATTTGTGCTATGAAGCCCAGGTACTTTTTGACCCCACTTGGTCTGGCAATAATAAAGCATAAACTTCATATTGTTTTGTCTTATCGTAAGTTTTTATTGTGTTTTTAACTATATTAGATTAAATTTTTATTATTATGACTCTCCCCTTAGGTTTTTAAATATTTGATTATAAGTTATTTAGTTCTTTATTATCAAAAATAAATTGGATTTTTAACGAAAATCGGTATGAAATATAAATATCTTTAAATTAGATAACTTATTATATATATTTTCTTAAAAATTGGCTAGAATCTTTCTTTTATCAGTAAAACAAACAAATATATTTCAATCAAAAACCAATGTGTATCATAAATTAAGTGTATTTTCTTAAAAATTGACCATAGTTTTCTTTTATCAGTAAACTAAACACACATATTTCAATAAAAACCCAATGTGAAATTATGCATAATTTTTTAAAAATTGTCTATAACTTTTCTTATATCGGTAAAACAAAAACCCATATTTCAATCAAAAACACGTGTGTATCATAAATTATATACATTTTCTCAACAATCTCAAACTTTACATAAATACTGAACTATTTTTATGGTTTAACACATACTCACACATTATTAATCATCAAATAAATATT
Organism: Schmidtea mediterranea; assembly: GCA_022537955.1. Classification (NCBI taxonomy): domain Eukaryota; kingdom Metazoa; phylum Platyhelminthes; order Tricladida; family Dugesiidae; genus Schmidtea; species Schmidtea mediterranea. Next base: position 288,237,787 of record CM039679.1, read on the forward strand.
TCATAATTTTTTAAAAAATAACACATATTTTCATTAAAGTTTTTCTATAAACACTAACATATCGATGGTTTAACACACACATTTGAGCCATAATTAGTTTTGATATTTATTTGCACATACTTTGTTAAAAATATCGAATTTTTCTTTAACTTTATACAAACATTTACAATTTTTCTATCCCTGTCTACTATGGATTACGATCGCAAACCTTCGAAAACTTCATTGAAAACCCTGTAAAATTATACCTCACATACTCGAAAAATCTTTACTTATGTTTTATACACACACATATTTCAACCATGAAACACATGTATCAAAAATAACACATATTGTCATTAAACCTTTTCTATGTTCCGTATCGCTGATTTAACACACACATATTTTGAGCCATAAACATGAATATCATAGTTATTCAAATATATTGTCTTAAAAATATCGATTTTATCTTTACAGTTGTTCACTGTACACACCAACTTTTCTATTCATTACATACTATGGATCATATTAGTAAACCTTAGAAAAAACTATTGAAAACCATGTAAATGATACCTCGCATGCACAAAATATTTTTAATTAAATTATATACACATATTAATTTTTCTATTCAATATTGAAATTATTTTATAACCTTTGCATTAATAATTTGTGGATAATTTATTTTATGTTTAAATGACCTTGAAAAAATATGATGACTCACCCAATGACTTTGAATGAGTTATTGTCTTTGTTCAAATGACCTTTAAAATTTTTGAATGATCTTGACAAATATGATGACTCATACAATGACCTTGGATGAGTCATGGTCTTTGTTTAAATGACATTGAGAAAATTTAATGAGTCATTGTCTTTGTCCTACAAAAATGTTGGTCTTTGTCTTATAAAAATTTGTCCTTTTAAACAGAAAAAAATTTTTGTCGGGGTGGGTATGTCTTTGTCCCAGCGGGCCGGTGGGGTAGCGGACCGGTATCCCACTACTATATATATATATATATATGACTTATTATAGAATTCACTGAATCTTTTTAACAATTCAATAGTTTTCTACGAAATACCCTAACAATATTACAGTGACTTTTTTTACAAAAGCAGTGCAAATACTTCCAGTACAGCCCAAAGGTTTCCAATGATTTCATCAATAAGAGCAATAAGTTTTAATTGACATTATTCAAGAGAAACATTCTCAATGAAGATTCAGCTTGTTTAATTGCAATATTCCCATTGACAATACATACCGAAGTCCAAAGCCACTATATTTGGCAATAGGGCCGTCCAGAGACTAAAATGACAGGCAATTAGATGATATGTCAATTACCAATTGTCCGGTGGTATTGCTGGCCACCAATGCTCCACAAACAAATATATCAACCCAATACCATTCTCCGAAACTCTATAATTTGATTGAATTACATTTAAAATTTCCTATTTAAAAAAATACCATATTTGAGATTTTTTTTATAAAAAAAAATCATAATTTGTTGGTTTAGGTTTTGTGGAAAAAAAATCAAAAACGAAAATAAGAAGTCAATTTATCCGCAGTTGATAATGTGTGAAATGTGATTAAATTCGTATGGGGATGTTATTAAATTTACGTGAGGGATAAGTGCAATCTCTGACGAGCCCTATGGGTCTAATAGATGAAGCATTCAAATTATAATTTATTCACTTATATTTTTCACAATATGTCTTTGTAAAATAATGATTAGAGAGAATCCGAATAAAAGTCCTGCCGGTAATCATCGCTGATTAGGAAACTGCACTCTTCCCCAATATTTCCCATATTGAATGATTGTTAAATTTGATTAGATTTACAAAGGCTGCTTATTTTAAAGCACGCCTCCCATAATACTCTTGAGTATCGAATCATACTCGAATATTACCCAGATGACTCGTTTTGAAAAAAAATAATTTTTTTCCCTTCACCAATAATAATTTTTCTTTCTTTTTTTTTATTTATTATTATGATTTTCGGAGATTTAGCATTTCTTTTTTCAGATGAAAAACGAAATCTTTCGAAATGTTTATTTAATAAAATAATTTTAATATTATTACAGAGCTTTAGATATTTAAATTTATTTATAAATATATATTTATCACAATTTATGTGTAATTTATCATTTTTTTGGTTTATGGAAAATTGATTTCTACTTTGAACTGGTAAAAAGGGAATTGTTTGAATCTTGAGACGGGACAGAGGACTTTCCGAAATTTTTAAAAAACCAAGAATTTGTTGGCCAGAGAGAAGATGGGAAATTGTTTGTGGAAGATATGTTCAGTAAGGAATTTGGATTTGGAGAAAGAAGTTTTTTTGAATCTTCTGATAGACCCGATGATGAATTGTAGGAATATGTATTAATTATATATTCTTTTATGAGATTTGTCACGGAATTATTTCCAATCAGTCTAGTAAAAAGAAGTTCTTCAATAATTGAAGAATTAATTGACTTCAGCTGGGGAATTCTCAACAACAGTTTTCCAAATCTAGTTATTTGATTAGGATAATGAAATTTTTCATATTCTTCTAGTGCATTTTGAACAGTTTCTTGAATATGTTCTACATAAACTGGATCCGATAGACCACGAATATCTAAATTTAATAAAAATAATAAATATGAAAAATTTAAAAATTTCAAGTTTAAAAAGGTTTATAATATTTAAAATTGTATTTTTTGTTTTAATATAATTCAAAATATAACATAAATAAATTTGAAAACAATTCAAGTTATTTATATATCAATATTATTACACAATATTATGAAATATTTTATCATTTTTTTTGACTTTCCTTTTGTTAACAAATAACACCGAAATATGAAAAGTACAAAAACATAATGAAAGCAAATTTATTCATAAAGTCCCGACGGCTATATATTGTCTTTCAAATTGTATCCACGATGTAGTAGAATTCTTTAAAAACCCTCTTACATTTATATGAATAATATGTATATATTGATATAAAATGACACTTCCTTAATGGATGCTTCCTAAGCAGAAATCTTTACAGAATTCAGAGCATGCACATATAAATTTTAGTGAAATGTAATCAAAAGCACGTGAATAATCAATCAAATACGCCATTAAGACATTTGAATATATTTTTACACGCTAATTTACACTCATAATCTAACTTACAATGCATATTACACTAGTGTAGGGTTGCTATAATTTTCGGACCGAGAATCAAAAGTGTCATGCACCGCCATTACAAACCCAACCATCCGTCTTTACACGGCTTAAAAGATTGCGATTGGTTACACACCGAAAACTGTAAGGTTTCACGAAGTAGACGCTAATTGACCAACCAGAGATAAATCTGATGGTCGTTCATGGTGGTTATCTCGTAAGTACGGTCATCTCGAAATTTGTTATGGGCGTTAAAATTTTTTTTATAAATAATAGACTTAAATTAATATTATGTAAAAAATGGCCTTTATTAAGAATCATGTAAGAAAAAGGCCTTTCTTTTTCTGCTAACTGGTGTAGGAGGATGGGAGAAGGCGGTGTTGCTTCGAATATCGGTTTTCCCACGTCCGCGTATCAATAATAGAGACTAGCTGACCGGTACTGAGTTCTGCTCTGGAGCATTTAGTTGTTTTTGACTTTCATGTTTAAAAAAATATATGCATTCGTAAATTTCAAATCGACCGGGACAAATAAACCTTTGACAGGGACACGGACCTCAAAACCGGGATATGCCCCAGTGTACCTGGACATATCGCAACCATACACTAGTGTGACTTACAAATAGTCTACTTAAACAGATTCAATATGAAAATGGTATATCGCCATAACAATTCATGTATTTTTGTTGAGAAAAAGTCATAAGCTAAATTTATTTCTTGTCTTGTTAAACTATGGATAAAATATTTTATATGTTTGATTTCATCTAAATAGGTTCTTTGAAACATAAAGATGAATTTTTATTTTCAGGTTTTTCTTAGCAATTTCCAACTATTTCAAGAGACATTTAGTTTACTTAAAATTAGATAAAAACTCATAAAAAGTCGAAAAATCAAATGTAATAATCAAAAATATAATATGAGTAAGTTAAATTAAAACTAAAATAAATCACTGTTATTATTTTTTAAAAACTCTCAAATAAAAATAAATTTTTATGATTATCTTAATAATAAACAAACGAAATTTTACGATGGCAAAAATAAGAAAAAACAATAAGAAAATAATAAAACAAACTAATTCGATTTGTGCAAAAGTACGATTTTGGGTTCCACAGTTAAGAAACTCTGTGTTATTATTATTAACAGCTAACAATATTTTTAAGATATAAAAGTCCAATATAGGGAATAAGTTATTTATTCATGTTTATGTTTGGTTTGGTTTGTTTTTGGTATTTTTTTGCGTTTTTACTTTACAGTTTTATTTATTTTCATTTAATTTTCGACTAAAGATTGCAGCTGTTAAATCCAAAACATTCATCTCGAGTATAATCACACATTTTTGGTACAGCTTTTATCAAGTATTTGTCAACCAATCATAATTCACTTATTTCATATAGAAATGAGAGTTACTTAAATTATATTTTAGACATCGAATATCTAAATTTAATAAAAATAACAAACATGACAAATTTAAAAATCTCAAGTTTAAAAAGGTTTATAATATTTAAATCGAATTTTTTGTTTTAATATTATTTAATATAAATAAATTTTAAAACAATTCAAGTATTTAACTTGCTTTGATTGAGATTTTATTTTATCTAGATTTTCTGATTTATTCTCTATTTATAAGTTAGATTGAAACATTCAAAGAAAAGATTTTATACTACTGTAAAACTATAAGAAATAAAACACTAGATCTACAAAGAAATACACACCAAAGCTAACAAACTAATGCCAATTGATACAATTACAAAAACGACAGCACTATACTAAAGACATTTTCCAACTAAGCCCTAAGTCTAAACGCATACCTCGATAATGACATGGAAAAAATTAGTTCACCTGAACGGACGGAGAAATACAAGAAAAAATCATTTTTATATTAACATAACGACCATCAACATCAACGACCAACACTTCTTTAATATCTTCAAAGAGCTTATATTAACTGACTTTTCATTTCGTCTAACTGTCAACACAAAAAATGAAAATATTTACATAGTTGTACCAGCAAGACATTGCGTCAAAGAAATAATGAATATCTAGATTCAGAAGTAAAATCTCCTGTCAACATACATGTTCAACAATGTCAGCCGAACATAGAAATATTAAAAAAAATCATGATAAAAAATCTCCGGCAAAACTATAGAAAAAGACAATAAATTCATTACTCTAATATTTGTTGACTTTGTTAAAATACTTTAATTTTTTTATAAAATATAATAATTTATAATATTTAATTGTTTTTAAGAAAAAAAATACAATATGAAATGAAAATGAAAATATTTAATTTAAGGTTTAAAATTATTTTTAACTTTCAAAAATTTCGAAGAACGTTGAATTTTTAGCTATTCATTTTAAATTTCATATAGTATTTTAATTTGATTAATGGATTTAAAAGAAAACCAAATTGAAAAGGATAAATGAAAAAATAACTTATTTATAATTTTATAATATTTAATTTATGCTGATACTGATGAACTATGATTTTTATTATCAATTCAATTCACATTTGTATTCAAATTGTTTATTATTATTATTATTATTATTATTATTATTATTATTATTATTATTATTTATTATTATTATTATTATTATTATTACTATTATTATTATTATTATTATATATATATTATTATTATTATTATTATTATTATTATTATTATTATTATTATTATTATTGTTATTGTTATTGTTATTATTACTTAAAGTAAAGCTCCATTCAAACACACGTTTTACGATATATTTCATCAGATTCACTGTTATCATCAGGTAAAAAAGCAACCAAAAAATATGTATATTAATTGATTCTAATAAATTATTACTTTATTTGTCAACATCATTTAATTACATTGAACTAAACCAGAAAATATCTTTGTTATTATCGAGAGGTACTCAAGTTTCCAAAGTTAATTGTAGTATATGTGAAAGGAATTATTGTAATTAAAAAAACAATAAAACTTAAACTTTTATAATTTTTCTAAATTTCTATTAAAACGCAACTAATGAAAATGAGTGCTCAGTCTAAATGTTTCATAAGTGAAATGTTATAAAAACCAACATGGTCAATGCAAAAAAAATCAAGATTATTTTACGTTGCTTGAAAAGTACTTAATTTGCCGGTGTCCCAAAGAAAACGGGTGACACAATTAAAAATTTATAAATATTTGTGATTCAATATCAAGAATTCTTTTTTTTAACCCTTTTCTCAAATCTAAGCTTTCCAAATATAATAAATCTCAATTAACAAGAAATCATCAAGAGAAAATTAATATCAAATTAATTTTTCTCTGACTCACTCTGTCAGCTTCATTTATTGGCTAATTGATGTGCAATTTGCGCTTCGACGTAAATTGAAATTAAAACACCAAATAATCCCATCGGTTAATATTTGTTTAATGAAAATATTCATAGAAAAAAGATAGATTTTTTTCCTTTTACGTTTGATCAAGGTTCAATGAATTGACACTTTTTTGTTACAAGGAATTTTAACATGAAATTAACTTATTTTTTGAATGGTAATTAATGCGGGTGAGTTTCTATGATTACTGGTTGATTTTATAACAGTCTTATTATGAGTTAATCTTTAATATTTGATAATATTTAACATTTAATATATATATATATTATTTATTTTTAATCGGGTAATGTTGACCTCAAAGTGATTTTGTTGCAGATCTTCGACTCGTAGAAATAATATGCAAAAAATAACTGAAGAAACACAATATACTTTAATGGAACTTAAAAAATAAAATTTGTTTATTAAATTCAAAATATTAAATAAATTAAAGAATTATTCTTATTATAAATAATAATAATAATAGTAATAGAAATAGTAATAATAATAATAATAATAATAATAATAATAATAATAAAAATAATAATAATACTATGGTAAAATTTTATTATAATAAAATTTATGATCATTTATTAAGATTAAAATATCATATATTTCAGTGAAAAAACAATATTTTTATTTATATTGTTGAAACAATTTCTCTTTCTGGAAATTTGATTTTTTTTACAAAAATACCAATATAAAAGGGAGTAATATGAACCATTTGAAACAAAATTATTCTAATTTTTGCTTTAGCATGTTACTAACGATGAAGAGACTGAAGATCACATGTTTTCTTTTTTTTCAAGATATTTTTTTGTTTTTATCAAATAAAAAATTTACAACAATTAAAATATTTTTTAAAAGATTATATACGATATGTATATTAAATTTTAAATGTTTTTCTTTTTGTAATTAGCTAGATTCAAGACCTTACCTTAGTGAAACATTTTTACAATAAATAATAATGGTTATAACAGTTGTTTTTTGGTTGCATTATATTCCAAATTTAAATTATATTAAAAAAGAAAAAAAGTACACAATTTGTTTTGTCAACCCATTATTTTTTTAATCGAAAGCAAATTTATTGTTTTTTTAAAATTGTCTTGATGTTTGTTTATATTTAATACCAGAATTAAGATAATTTAAAAATTTTTAAAATACGCAAATTTCAATGTTCAAACAAAAGTATTTATTATTTTATTATTTAAATCAAAACAAATTGTTTAATAAAATATTTCAAACATAATTTAAGGTGATTTATTTTGTTAAATATTTTGAAAAATATTCTAAAATTTGGTATATAATTTTTTGATTTTTTGAATTTTTTAAAAATTACTCTTAGTTGCCCAGATTTTTAAGTACACCCAAAAGATTTCACTCTTCAACCAGGGGCAAGAGGGATTATTGAAATTAAATTTTAATATATTTTTTTACATATGTAAGTCGAGAGTTTTTGTAGTAGAATTTATAGAAAAACTAATGAATTATATTACATTTCTCAATAAAAATTTTTAACGGTATTTAAAAGCAACATTAAAATTCTCAATTCCTACAAATACTTTAGAAATGATATCAAATTTCCCAAAGATTAATTGGCAGCTGGAATATGATCCGTGATCTAATATAAAATGTGACAACTTGTTACAAGGTGGTTTTAATTTTAACGAAATTTTATATTAATTCTCTTCATCTAACCTGAGTTGAAAAGTACCAACGCTTTCAAACACGAGAATTCCGCCGAATCTATTTGAAACTTTTTCAGTTTTTCTATTTGATCCTGAATAAGTCTAATATGATCGAGCAGAATCACGACTTTTTCCGCTCCAACCGGATTCACTTGCAGCCCAACTGAAGCGAGCAGCGGTGCCAAATGCAAAGGAGTTGAGCTGTGAGCCGAGGTTAATAAAAATAATTCACTCCATGAAGATTTCAAAAGAGTGATTTGATCTGTAATCTGTAACAACAGCAAATCGTTAATATGAGAAAAAACATAAAGAAAAGAATATTAACCGATAAATCAGGAAAAAAAGGAATGCTTTTTGACCATTGAATTACTCCGTGCAAAATTTTCGACGCAATGTCATATATGCTATCAATTCCGAAATATTTCTCCTCGGATGTTGTGTCGCAAATATTAGAATGATTACTGAACAAATGATTCATGAAACCGATTTTTTCCTGTTTCGACAACATGGAATCATTTTGCATCATCATTCCAATGAATCTGTTGAAATAAGATGATCCATAGGTGGATGCTATATATTGACCATAATGAGAACTGAATTGAGGAATTCTTCCTTGTTGAACCGCTATAAAAATATAAATTTTTAAAAATTTGTTTAAGTCTTTCAAAACATACCTTCTTTCCTCATGCCCATTTTAAGGCATTTCTGAAATCGACAGTTTTGACATTGATTTCTGTGATGAATATCAATTGGACAATTGTGATTTCCTCTACAAGAATATGTTAGGTTTCGACGAACTGAGCGCTTGAAAAAACTCTTGCAACCTTCACAAGTGTATTGTCCGTAATGCTTTCCACTGCTCTTATCACCACAAACAACGCATTCGATATTGTTACCCAATTTGTTATCTTCCGAGTCTTGGTTTGACGGTGAACTCGGCGAAGAACCTTCAGCAGATGTTGTCGTTGTTGTTGGTTCTTCGTACTGTTTGTTCGACAATGAGCCCGAATGTCGTTTTGTTGTTTGAAGAAAAAGATTTTGCGGTTGTCGAAAATTTTCATTCGCTTGATCCAAAGAGAACAATTTCGATTCCAAACAATTCACTCCATCATTGAACGGGGAAATATTGTTGTTGTCTTTAAATTTGGATTTGAGATTATTTTCACCGCAAATTGAACTGATTGAATGAAAAGTAGTGGTACTCGTCGCAGACATCCGTATTTGTTTTTATTTTATTTTCGCACACAAATTCGCTCAGATGATGAGAATAAAAATAAATTAAATTTTTGTAGATTTTTTTTTCTCCAAGAATTATTTTTAAATATATTTTTATTTTACAATTATGAATAAATCGGTATTTTGTACTCCTTTAAATTTGTCATCGCTAAAAGTCAGTGGTCAAGACTCCCTCTACTGAGCGTCATTAACCCATTGTGCATGGCATGACCTAATCGCTCTCGACCAATGAAATCAAGGCGCCAGAAAATCATTAGGTGACACATTAGGCGTTGAATTTCCCCCAGTTGTTGACTGTGTGCATAACTGGTGTCAATATTTTTTGATAAGCAATAGGAATTTTTGGAAAAAAATTTTAGACAATATTAGCGAATCACAAACGTTATCAATAATTTTTTTTTCAATATAAATTTTTAGTTACTGTTTTAGTATATTTTTACTATTTTCTTTTTCAAGTAAAAAAATAATTTATTGCAATTTTTATACATTAATAAAAATATATAAAAATACGAAAAAATCAAATTCTGCTACAAAATTTAAATGGGAAATATTTCTGCAATTAAAATCTAGTTGTTTCATTGTTAAGCGTCTTTAGTTGTGGGGAAAAAATAAATTAGGACTCTCATTGTTGCCTTGCATGTCAAAAATGCAACGGAATATCATTAGGATATGATTTTGATGATAAATTGAATTATTTGTTGGGAATTACAGGTTTCCAGAATCGTTGTTGAAAGACTGCCTTGAGGAAATCAAGATGAGTTGTGTACGTAAAAGATTATATTATTTTAATAATCTCAATTTGCTGATGTAGCTGATACCAAAGTGAATAAATTGAGTTATTCGACAGTGAGCTATTGACAATGAACTAAAAACAAAAAAAACGTTAAGATACCTATGTGGTATGCATAAAAACATTTATGAATGAAAAATGATTGATTGGACAAAACTGAGGGTTAGGAGAAAAAAATTAATTTTACTTCCATTTTTTCTTTTGGTACGGATAGATTAATTAAAACTCAAATTAGCATAAATCATTTTAATAAATATTTCGAAATCTCTTTTTGATTTTCTTTGGTTTTGGGAAAAAAATTGAATATTATCAATTGGGTTTCATTTTTTTATTAAAAATTATTTTTTTCCAAATTAAAAAAATTATTAATAATATTATTAATTTGTTTATTATTATATATTTAAATTTTGAAAAAATGGTTTGTAACAATATTACAAACTACAATCAATAACAAAGTGATTTTTAATAAAATATTAATTAAAATATTATTATAAAAATAATTAATTATATTTATAACAATTTCAATTTATTTTCTTCCTCGAATATATTATGAAAATAAGGTGAATAAAATATTAGTTAAATCAAAATATTATTTTTTGAAAATTGCACATCATTTGATAAAAATTCCAATGTTTACATTCAACTCTTTCATACAGAATTGATGGAAAACCACTCCACAGCGAAAATTTATCTTTGACTGGAAATGTTTATAATTAACAAGCATACAAAAGCAAGAAATTATTTAACTTTTATAAAAAACGTCAGTATTTTTATAACATTTTTTTTAATTCAAAACTCCAACTTAACAATTTTCCATGAGAAAAATTTCGAATCACTTCGGACTTAATCAAACAAAATATTGTATAAATGATCAACAGCACTTAAGTTACAAATCTTACGATTGATTTGGTAAAACGTGATTAACGCGTTTTGTTTGAATGTTCGTCTAATATTTTTTTAGTAAAAGAATTAAAATTTTACAAATATATAATTATAAAATTATAATATAAATATAAAATTATAATGTATATTAACCACAATAAAATTATAGTAATATCAATAATAATAATAACAATAATAATAATAATAATAATAATAATAATAATAATAATAATAATAATAATAATAATAATAATAAAAAAAAATAATAATAATAATAATAATAATAATAATAATAATAATAATAATAATAATAATAATAATAATAATAATAATAATTATAATAATAATAATAATAATAATAATAAAAATAATAATAATAATAATAATAATAATAATAATAATAAAAAATAATAATAATAATAATAATAATAAAATAATAATAATAATAATAATAATAATAATAATAATAATAATAATAATAATAATAATAATAATAATAATAATAATAATAATAATAATAATAATAATAATAATAATAATAATAATAATAATAATAATAATAAAAGACATTTAATTAAGATCAACTATTTGCTTAACGACTTCTGAACTCAGTGACGTATTGAAGCAAAAGTGACGCGTCAGTAATGCGAGTAGTTGCTTCCGGCATTCTTTCAATGTTGCGGAAAACTGATAGCTTCGAACATTAATTTGTTATATTGGTCGAATTAAATTCCAGCAACTATTATTATCCCAGATCAGATTTCCCCAAGAATTGAAATTCCGAACTTGCAAAAACTTGATGTTGAAATTTTTTTCTCGCTGTTTTAAACAACACTGCTTATTAAGCGGTATTCAATGATGATTTTTTTTTATTTCGAAATGATCTTTTCAAAAATAAAATATATATTTCGCAGATTTTAGAATTCTTGTTTTAGCTTATTAATAATTTATTTTATTTAAATGTATTTTTTCAGTTTAAATGAATTAAAGTTATTTATTTTTGATAATTAATTCGCATTTAACTTATTGAAATATTTGCTAAAACAAACCTGATTTTGGTAGGCTGTCCGTTCCAAAATCAGACTATGTTAGATAATCTGGAAAATTCAAATTAATAAAAAGGTTTTGAATAGAGTTTTTCAAGTCCAGCATCCTTTCAAGCATATTAACTAAACTTTTTCATCGAGTCTTTGAGTCTTCAATTTAATTTAAAGCCTTTTTCCATTCATCTAAAACGTATTTTTGAAGCTTCTCATTTTTTAACAATGACCTTTTGAAAGATTCCACTAGAAAAAAATAAATCTTACTCTAGAATCTTTTAAAATATCTTTTAAAATATTAAAATATATTATTTTCTTCTTGAAAATTAAAATCAGATCATTATATTTCTGAACTTTCCCAAACTTTGCAGATGGTTACCAATATGCAAGTGTGTCAAGCATAATTGCTGAGCACAGTAAATGAATTTTTCGACCCTTTTCATCATTGAATAACCAAGAATAAGAATACTAACAATATCTTCATTAAGATCAAGACCAAAGCCGTTAAGTTTAACTTTTATACTTTGAACACAGACCACTGCTGACTATTTTACATTGATATTTATAAGACAAAGATTTCCCCAGTCACCATTTAGCTCAGTTACGTAAATAATAAGGTTCAAATACATGCGATTTCTATTGAAGTACACTCCTTGTTTCCAGTTACTTTAAGTCCTAAGATTTTATTTTTATAACTTATTTTGATCACATATTACCCTCACTTAAAATTTGATCTTTTACTGTCCTAGCAGGTAGGGGTAATGAATAACCAAAGATATCAAAATCTCGCCTGTACCTTTGATAGATGTCATATTAGCAAGTATCAAAGTTCTTTTAAAGTAATTAGTTAATTTTCGACTTTATAGAAAGTTTCTCAATAAAACTTTCGTTTAAAACCATTTTATTATGAATATATTTTTGATGAACATGAAGACCTTTAGTGAAACCTCTGATACATTTGAATTCATTTTGGCATAAAATACATTTGGCCATATTACCATTTTCAATATGAAAATAATATATCCAAATCATTTAATTTTATATTGCATTTTAATTGTATTTTAAAAACCTTTCAAAAACGGCTCTCAACTTACGTTTATTTTAATAGGGATTCTAGTTTTTAAAGCACCTAAATAATAAGTGCCATTTTAAAACAAACTCATTTAAAACAAAAAAATAATTATGGTAGACATCGCCACAAATCTTATAAAAATTTAAATAAACAAAATTTCATTAGATAAGTAACTAGTTTACTTATATATTTTTTAATCCGGGAAATGGATGCCTTATGTGTGACGTAATATTTTTATTTATAAAAGACATTGTATTTTCTACAAAATTGGACTACGAATCAGATTTATTTATGTTATGCAAGAATTTTCAGCACAGCCTTTTTCGTGAATACCTTAAATAAATCTGATTCATAGTCAAATTTTGTAGAAAATACAATGTCTTTTATAAATAAAAATAAATCAGAGTTGAAAAACAAAAAAGTCCTTATAATGACGTAATATTTATTTATATTTTTAAAAACATTTCCATATTCAACTTTATTGCATTAAGAACTTTATAAATTGTAAGTGAAATATTATATTTAATTTTTAATATTTCTACTTTATTTCATAAGATTGCAACATTTTTCAAAATGGTGGCAGAAGGTTAATTATGAAAGGGTAATTATTAAATCGAATAAAACAAAATTATAAATGTAAAATTGATTTTCAAATATATATAAATATAAAACAGAAATCTCTTTAAATCTTGACCGTTATTGATTTTATTGTTAAATTATTATTATTATTAATATTAATAATAATAATAATAATAATAATAATAATAATAATAATAATAATATTGACCCGAATGTGCTTTGATTAACTGGGTCTTTTCTTAGGAATTTCAAAAACGGTTTATAAATCTAAATATTGTGCTTAAAAGGGTATTCATATTTTAGATAAACTATTTCATCTTTCATATAGCAAAGATCTCGTTGCATAGGATATCTTAATATAGAGGCGTATCTAAGCAGAAGGTTTTAAGGGTTCAACCCTCATTAGTGAGAACCAAACTGGCGGTTACCTTTCAATATTAGTTTTAGAAATGACTGTGAAGATAGAAAGTGGAAGATATCATGGTAAAACTGGAAATATCTAACAAAATTTCATTTTCACAAATGTTAGAAATTAGAACTCTATGGTACATCTACTTAGTTGCGCTTTCCAAAATTTTAAAAATAAAACACAGTTATTGGCAGGGTAACATATGATTGATAACAAGATTCGGAAAAATCGAAGTGCAAAATTGGCAAAAAAAATGTTAGTGCCTGTAAATATTTATTTGTAGGATAAAATTACAATACCTGGAACCTCGATTCCCACTCACTTTTTATAAAATATTTGTTTTAATAATACAAATATCATAAAATGAAAAAAAATATTTTCGAATTAACCCAAAACTAAATAAAAATAAATTCATCATTTTTTTGTGTAAGGTGATAAAATCACACAATCAAAGAAATATCGAGATCTCTTTAATTAATTAATTATTTAATTAATTAATAAATATAGAAATTAACAGAATTAGGTATCAATTTCAACGATTAATTATTTTTCAATGACAGATATTTATGAATTTAATCAAAGTATTTTGTAGAATAAAAAAAATTCCCAATAACAACAACAACAACAACCAAAACAACAACACCACTCTCACAGATAATAATTCATAATCTACTTAAATAATTAGTGTATATAGGTTGAAAGTCCAGCATTTGTTTGTTTAGCTGTTTGTAATGTAGAGAGAAGTCTAAAAAACGGTTACGGATATTTGTGTGGCAACAGAAATTTAAATTAAAATCTCTTAAGAAGTTCGTAAATGTCAGATTGCGGTAACTGGTAAGTCTATAACTATTAATTATAACCATGTCGAACGACGCCTGATAAATAATTAATTCATCCGTGTAATTTTTACGTAAATCATGTAACTAGGATTGGCGTAGAGTGTTTTTTTATTAATGATGAATGAAGATTTTGACAAAATCTACATTGTTAACCGACTGCCACGGGAATTATGTGGCATATTATCAGTTTCATTATCTCGAAATGCCAACAATGCACAGCACCGAGTCAAAGTGACTTGATCATCATTTAGTATGAAATCGAGCATGATTAAGTGTCAAAATAATTAACACCGAAATTGATATCTATCTCGTAGATATTTTTGAAGGAAAGTTTATTCATTCGTGGCAAATGCGTGGGTCTACTATTTTGTGTAGTAACATGGGAAAACATAATAAACATTTGTCGCACGAATTCTGAGAGTGATTATTAGGTGTTATACTTATCTTTATGACGCCATACTATATAATAATAATAATAATAATAATAATAATAATAATAATAATAATAATAATAATAATAATAATAATAACAATAATAATAACAATTATTATTATTTATATTACAATTACTCTATTATAATCGCATGCTAAAAATTAAAGTATTTAAACAAAATATTTGAAAAGCCTCAAATTCTTATAAAATTATTTAATAATTAAATAAATTTAAGGTTACAACAATAGTAATAATAATAATAATAATAATAATAATAATAATAATAATAATAATAATAATAATAATAATAATAATAATAATAATAATAATTTTTATTATTATTATTATTATTATTATTATTATTATTATTATTATTATTATTATTATTATTATTATTACACATACTTTATTATAATCACATGATACAAATTAAAGTCTGTATTACATCATTCTACATTTGATTAAATAACATATTTGAAAAGCCTCAAATCCTTATAATATTATGTAATAATTAAATAAATTTAAGCCATGGCGCAAACATAATCTGAAGAATCACATGTACTGATTTCAGCGAAAAAAATTAAATTGAGAAATTTTGAGATTATGAAAACGATCAAATATGGCACTTGTTCTGTGATAGATTAGGCTGTTTAATTGCTCTGACACTGGCAGAGGAATGAGGATTATGTTCACGATTGGTGAATAACAGGGATTACAACTGATTGTAGAGGAGTAAAAGAAATAAATTATGCAAAAGTTTTATTTCGGATTTACGGTTTTAAATCTTTATTTGACAGTTATATTGTAATATGAATTCGAACGTTTAAACATGAGTGAATTTGACGATGTGTTGATGTAAATTATTTAATAATTCCTCTAAATTAATATGCGCATATTTTTGTTTTAATTCACTTTAATTTATATTTTATATAGAAATCAATAGTTTGTGACATAATAATAATTATAATTAAAAAACGAACAAACTATTATTGCCATAATATTAATTAAAACAAATCGAAATTCAAGGTTTTCAAATTAAGATATACAGAAATTTTTTATCCAATTTATTTTATTAAAGTTGAAGCGCAAAAAATAGTACTGTATATTTATAAAATAATGTTATTTTATATTTAAATACAATATATCACGTTAAACTAAAAGAAATTTAGTGAAGGGCGTTAATTGGTAAATATATACAATGCCGTTTTAAAGAAATTTAGGTCACATTCGGAGAGGAATTTCACGACGCTGTCCTTGACACTATCGGGGTTTCAAAGATCTTGCCTCGCATCGTCTTCTTGATATGTCTGAACATCCAAAAATCCGACGGCGCCAGGTCGGGACTGTATAGTGGGTGAGGCACGATCGAGAAACCGGCATCGTCGATGGCCTGCTTGGAAACAGCACTTTTGTGGACTGGTGCATTGCCCTGCAACAGCCACAGTGGAGAGCCTCTGGGTTTGCGTCGAAGTCTTCGGGTTTCAGCAATCAAGTCAGCATAGTATGCACTGTTGATTGTCACAACTTTCTCAGCGAAGTCGACTTTGATGACACCACGGCTGTCCCAAAAGATGGTTAACATGAGAAAACGTCGATGGGACGTTCCAGCACGCATTTTTCGAGGTGCTCTTTCATCCGGGAATCGCCATTCTGACGATTCCCTCTTGCTTTCTTGAAGGTAAAGACTGAGGGGTGTCTCATACACAGTAACGATGTTATCCAAGAAGCGAGAGCCATGTTGATCGTTCAGAGACAGGCATTGCTGACAACACTCCAGACGAGCCTAAATTTCTAAATTTATTACTTACTAAATTATTATTTTATTACTAAGTTTGCATTTCACGTTACAACGCCAAAAGTTAAAATGTAATAAGCGAATAATTTTAATGTCAATTGCTATGTACATTTTAAGAATGTAATTTAATTAATTAATTAAAGTAATTACCTAATTTAATTAAAATTTTTAACGATCTAATAAATAACAAATTACTTTATGATTGTGTGAGTATATGTTGTTGTTTGATGCAGTTTGTTGTGTTCCTTATTGATACATTAGAACATTGAAAGATTTTTATCGGAAGTTTTTGTTTTAATAATATTCTCCAAGATTATTATTTTTGAGTTAATAAAATTGAATAATTAAATTCGCATTCTCTATGAACACAATCAATACTAAAGGCAATGTAGTTAATATGACTCCCAAGTTCTTAATCGGTCCACCTTCTTATAGTATTTTTTGTATATTTAAACTAAATAATCATAGTTTTTTATTTTTATATAAATAACTAATTTTAAAATAAACTAACTAAAATTAAAAATCCAACGCTATCAATAAATCACTATCAATATTTATTAAATCGTACTCAATCTTCGGTTAAATATGTGCACACTCATTTTAAAAGAAAGCACCATTTAAACACCCATTTTACGACATATTTCGACAGATTAACTGTCTTCATCAGGTACAAAAACCAACTCAAATGGTATGGATTAAATTATATATTTTAAATCTGGGTTTCTTAACCTTTCTAGCGAGCCGCACACCTTTGAATCTGAAAATATATCTCCGCACCCCATTGAAAAATGTATTTTTCTAGACTAGAAAAATACATTTTTTGCAAAACTTATTGTTTATTGAAAAACATTTACATTTTATATAAATACAAAACAATATTATTTTTATTAATGACTAGCATGTTGTTGTTTGTTCATTGTTATACTGGCGAACCGAGGTTCCTTTTTTAAAAGACATCTCGCTTCAGTTTCTATATGCAAAAGCGATGAAAATCCCATTTCACACAAGTAGGTGGTAGCAAAGGGTAAGAGTAACTGCCGTGCTCCGTAATATCACTGAATCCTATTCGGCTTCAATGGGCAATTAAGAATGTATTAGTCTCAAGTTGTTTCTGGACAAGTCAGAATACACAATACACATGTCGCAGACACAATAGTTGATTCAACTTTACACACACCTAGCTGCCTGTTCGCGTTCGCTCGTAGAGTTTCGTGCCTTTTCGTAGTGTAGGTATAACCCCATCGGCACATTCTCTTTCCTGTGTCTTTTGCCGATAAGTGAGCTAAGTGCCACTAATTTTTATGAGCTTCAATATTGGAGACACTTGTTTCAAATATTTTACTATAAGAAATTTAATATATGAAACTTAATAATTTTTATGGTTAGGTAGTTGGCTTCTCTCGCACCCCCGGTTAAGAATCACTGTTTTCAACAAATCAATAATTTTTATTAAATATTTTAATATATTTTTTGCTTTAACAACTTACACTAATTTTTCTATAATATAAATCTCAAATTAATATTAAAAATTTAAAAATATTGAATCATTTTACTTTAAAAAGCTTTAAATTAAAATCACTCTACTTAATATAATAAAAATTAAAAATCTATTAAACACAATATAATTACCAATTTATCTTAATTTTACATAATCAAACTATTCAAAACATTCGTACATGAATCTTTAGATCTAAAGACATTATCAACAATTATTCATATATAATACGTTCACAATAATTATTACAACTTTTTAATAAAATTTTTAAAATCAGAAATGCGCAATTTACTCTTATTGTAATCTAACATTATTTGAAAGAATGTTAATCATGTTTGCGTAAATAAAAAATCATTTAAAATGTTTATTTTCAAAAAAATTATATGGATATATATTTTTGATAAAATAAATGTGGTTTCTAATCATAATAAGACTGATAAACTGTCGAAATATACAGCGAGATGTTAATTAATATACTTATTTGATGATTTCATTAATAAAAATAATAATAACAATAATAGTAATAATAATAATAATCGTAAGGAGTTCTAAAACTCCTATTTAAAAATAATATAGTTTAAATATTTATATTACATAATATCATATTATAGTAAATTACATTAAAGTATTTTAAGTTAAATTAATTATATTTGTGACCGATAACCATATCTATATTAATAATTACCACGCCTCAGTTTGTTTAAATTTTTTGATTCGGTCAATCGTATTTTACATACACATCTAATGTATTAAATGTTGAATTCTGTGTTTAAAATATGTTTTGGCGATATATTTTTTAATTCAGTCTGCAGGTATTATTCTTATGCCGTTTGAAACTGAAATTATTACTGAATAAATTACAAATTCTTATAATTTTTAAGATTGAAATAAATTATAATTGGTATCAATTTAAAATTATATAAATATGATAATTTACATAAATAAACGTAGTAGTAAATAAGAAATTTTAAACTTATGAAACTAAAGAGTTGGTGAACAATAAACTTGATTTTAAAATTGCATAATGTTTCCTTTGCACTGAAATTTCTTTCTCTTCAATCGCAGGCCCCATTCTGTAATTATAATAACGTGAATGATATTGTTTTTGTTTTTTTCATGAAAACACGAATTGCTACGATAAAGCGAATTAAAAAACCGATATTATTCTAAGGAACATAAAACCGGTTAAATTTTAATCGAAATTAATTTCGGTTTTCATCCTTGTACAAAATGATATTTTTCAATATTTACATCACAAATTTTATATTTACGAGTAGTCTTTTGAATCGGGAAGAATATATAATTATATACCCACAAGCTAAATATAAAATGGTTACTTTGTTAATTTGAAAAATTGAATCGACAAATTTTGCAATCATTTGCAGGTCTATTTAATTTGCCGAAAAAGGTCTCGATATTCTCCATGTTCATTGATACAGGTTTGTGTCAAAATATTGTGTACAAAGGGAAAATGCGCTTTATTTAGTCTTATGGAATGTGAAATATTTACTGCTTTTTAGTTTTAGTAAGTAGTAAAGGGGGTACCAAGAAGTGCCCGAAGCATTGGCAGTTTTCTCTACTTGCCTTATTCAAAACCTGGGAAACCCTATGGGCATCTTCAGCATGAAAAGTCCCAAAGATTTTCAAGGAACGAATTCCCCACTGGTCTTTTCAATGTACCAAATTACTCTGATGGCAGATTGAGAGTTTAATCATTTTTATTGATAAATATTTCCACACTACGACCTTTTTAAGTGTTCTTTTTGGGCATAATTAAATGCTTACACCTTTAAATGCTTAATAATAATTAAGAGGAAATAAAAAAAAATTAATTCTAAATTTGCGTTCCTCTTAAAAAAAGTTTTAAAAATTAAAACAAATGAAACTTCATTTAATAAAAATTAGCAAAGAATATTGTAATTAAAAATATTGAAATTGAAGATTTTTTCAATTATCAAAGTAAGAAATTAATTGATTTTCTACATATTTAATCTGGATTTGACTGAAATATGAAAAATTAATTAAAGGTTCAATTTAAGAAAAAATAAAATATAAATATTATTTACTTTTTAAATAGACAGTAGGCAAATTTATTTAAAAAATGTTTACAAATGTAAAACCAATATAGAATTGAACTTAATATTATTATTGTATGTAAGAAATCTAACTTTACAATTTCTCCTTTAATTATTATATATATGTTTATGCGTACTTGTCCCTTTTTTCTTTCTCATTTCAGTCTATTAATAACAATTAATGATGTCGGTAGGCTGAAATGAAAAATAAAAAACGCACATAGGCATTTAATAAATATACAGGTTTCCATCAAGTTACGCTGAAAAAAATTACGGCAATTTTTTTTAATTAAAACTCAATAATGTTCGCAATTGGGAACAAATCTACTCTTTTGTGTATATTTCTAACTTCAAGTTACAGTTTCCTGCAATACATATTGTAGTTTGCGTTAATCCTAATTCTCGATTTACGCGTAACTCGAGGGATACCTTTAATAATAAAATATTAGGCAATTTCAAGAAAATGTAGACGTCAAGAGTAAATTTTGCATTTTTTTATTTACTTTTTAAACAAATACAAAAATAATTTTAAAAAATTTTAGTTAATGATTTAGATAAGGAGTTTGTTTGAAATATTACGGTTTCGTCACGGCTACAAAAATTGAAGACTTTCAGATCTCTATTGTAAAACTTTATCGGTGAAGCCACAACACGGTATGAAACTTTGTCACATTAAAATTTATAAACATCAAAAATTGAATACATTAATTTTTTGGAAAACGCTAAAGATTTTTATCCATCAGTCATCTACTTGTACATTACGCAATATTATAACACATTGTGCATGCACGGACACGACAAAGCCTCATTAACACTATGATAAAATTAATGAATGTTTTATAACAGTAAAATTAATTATTTGTTGAGACCTCTGACTAGCTAGATTACCAGAAAATTAAATCATCATTTTCTGCTAATCTTCACGATGTTTTTATCAATGTTCTGTAATAAAAATAATTTTATCAAAATAATTTTTCTGTTTACTATCAACTTTTACTATCAAAAAAATCCATAAACATTTTAATCTAAATTTGCCAGCAAACTATTTTCATTCAAATTTTATTATCTTATAAAATTATCTTAAATTTATAAATAGCATTTTAAAAAATGGGTAAATGGATTGTAATTCTAGGGTTAATTGATGCTCTATTAGAGTCAAATGATATTTTATGATAATATAAAATTACGGCAATACAAATAAAAAGGAAACCGGCTGAAAACACTCGCTATTGCTTATTTTCTTTGTTTTAACTCGCCAATGACTCATCACATTCGAATATGACTCAAGCCAAAATGATCTTTGACTCTTGGCGCATAGAATGAGTCATGCCTTTATTTAGTCAATCATAAGAGACTGTGCCAGATGGCTCACAACTCTCTTTATCTATGTAGTTTAAAGCGACAAAACGCAACACTAATTAAGGTATAAATTTTAATAAAAATCAAAATTTTTAATTTAAATTGTATTAGTAAATAAGAAATTCTCAAAACAATTCAATTTTGTCTAAATTATAGTTTAATTGAAATAAAAATTTACTGAAATTGTCACTAACTTTACAGTATTTTAACCATTTTTTAAAGCCAATTAATATTTTTAAAAATTAAAAATAAGCAATTTATTAAAAATCGATTTTTCTTATAATGTTTAAAATTTATTCTGTGCTCTATCAATAAATAAGAGTTGTTTAACATAAACAATATTTACATTGCTATATCAACAATTTTACTGACTAATTATGGCGGTTGTATGAAATGCTTTAAAATTTTTCACTAGTTAACGAAAAATGTTGTGAAATTTAATAATATAATTAGAGTTCATAATTGAAAGTCAATTATTATTTCTTATTTATTTAAAAAAAATTAATCAAAAAACAATTTCCAATAATACAAATTTAATTTACACAGTTAATATAATTAAAAATATCTTTTGTTTTAATGATTAATTGCACTTTTTATGAAATTGTAATAAATAAAATTTATGATGCAAATAAACTTTAAAAATCAGTTTAATGTGAATGCTAAAATTTAGTTTATTATTATAATTTTATTTTTTATATTATTGTAGTTCTTGTTTGTTGCAACCTTCAATGTTGTTAACAATCAGCAATTAGCTAAATATTAATGATTTAGATCAATTCTTTCAAAATTATCTTTTGTAGATCAATCTACAAATAAAAAATGTTCTTAGAAAACTCACTCAAACAAACTCTTTACGATATACTTCGACAGTCTTTCTGTCATCGAGCTGTATCGAATAACTATAATCAGTGTTTCTCAACGTATGGTGCAAGCCCCACGTGACGGTAATTTGAAATTTTTGGAAGGCAATTTATGAAGATTTTAAAAGTATTTTGGGAGGACATAGCAAAGGAAAGGTTGAGAAACACTGCTATAGATATTATAAATTTATAAATATATAGCTTTTTATTCTTTCTTAGAATAATTATCCTTTGCTATATCCATTTATTATTTAAAAACAGAAATGATTGGATATAAATAAGAATATAATGTGAAATATAGTGAAATTAAAGAAATTTAAGTAAATTAACCTTCATCCGTCCAGGTTATTTGGGACACATACGAAAAATGTAGGAGAAAATAAATAAAATTTAAAAATACCATTCATCAATTCATTCAGTCCAGATATAGAAATGAGTGAAAAATTGTTTTTGATGGAATTATCGTTATATTATGTTGAAATGTGTCCCAAAGACACAGTCTGGACTAACTACGGTTAATTTAAAATGTTAGAAAATTATTTAAAAATATATCATATTAATTGTGAGAATATAAGTAAATTAATTAATTAAACTAATTATTTAAATTAATTAATATTTTTTAACAATTTAATAAATAACAAATTGTCTAAAAATTGTTTGAATGCATTTTGTTGTTTAATGTAGTTTGTTAAATTTGTTATTTATACATAATAACTTTGAAAAAATTTCCTAATAAGCTTTTGTTTGAATAATGTGACCGAGAAAATTATTATTTGTATTAATAAAATTTAATAATAATTTACTTTTATCTATGAATACATTGATTAAGAAAAGCACTGTAGCTAATAATGATCAATTACTTAATTTATGAGTTATAAATTCAACCTCATCCGTTAAAATATAAATTACATTTTATTATTAAGTTAATTTCAAGTGTTCAATACGATTTTTTAATTAACAAAAAAATAATAACATTAATCATAAAATAGCAATTGTAACACAAAGTTATATATATATATATATATATATATATATATATATATATATATATATATTCTTCGGGCCGTCATATTATGAGTTATATGGCTCATAGTCTTTGGGTTGAAACAATTTATGCATTAATGTATCTAATCTCTACATTCTGGTTTGCGATTTTCAGACAAGGAGCTGAGATTCCCTTACTAATATTTGAATCGAGCACCTCCCTCACTATGAACCGCACTAGGATTCACGGACAGTGTAAAAAAATTCTGAAATATTGCAAATAATCACTCATGTCGAGATATGCAAAAGAAAAGAATAATCTAAAAATTCATAATCCATCATTGACAAGTAAATATTACCTAAAGCTAAGACTTTGTGACCAACTAAATCAAAAGATGTTTTTTCAGAGGCGCTGAGTAACGTGAATTAACTCTGCTACGGAGGGACGGTAGAAATTTGGCTTTTTTTGATACAGTCTCTGCAAGTTTTGTATACTCTTTTTACATCCTAAACATCGAAAGAAAGATTATTGACTAAGGTTTTTATTCCATGATGGCAGAGAAACTGATATCTTTCTTTTAATCTAAATTCCAGAGGACAATATTGAATGGTGAACTCGTATTCAGATAACTGCAACCTCCATCTCAATAAAACTGGTGTAAGGTTTTACTAATGTGTTAAAAAAAGAAATCGAGTCAATCATACGAATTGGATGAAATCCGACTGATTAGACTGAGATTATATATTCATTGCCTGGCCAATTAACCGGAATTTTTCCAGTGGAAAATCTCAAACTAAGCAAAATGGAATAAATGTTCGAAGACAAGTTATTAAAAAAGGTGAAATGACTCATTAAAGAAAACGTAAACATTGCTTCGCACTCATGAAGGTTGGAACGCATCGAATATAGATGAAATCCTTTGCTCTAGGAATTACATTAGACTGGAAAACCCCAAAGAGGATGCCTGCTGAATAGGAAAAGAAAAGATGTAAGGCATATAAATTTTAAATTTATGTCAATTAAAAACAATTGTTCAATGGAATAAAAAAATGGAATAAAATGGAATATAAAAATATCAAAACAGTTACAGATAATATATATGTGAAAAGTTGGGTTCAGAAACCGTTGACAGCTGAAAGAAAGATTACAACTCAAGTTTCAATGAAAATGTTGGTAAAAGTTTGAATATTAGAAAAGACTTAATTACAAAATACAAGATTAAAGCACAAATATTGTAGGTGTCAAAAATAGATAAAAAAAAAGCCGATTAGAATTTCTTCGAACTGAAGTTGTAAAGTCAATTTTAATATGATTTCGAATTAATTAGACACAACACGATGACCGTTGAAAATAGGCGGTAGCACTTATAAATTTCATTCCAAACCGTACCGCTATTTGTACCTTCAGTAAAAGATTGCCTCTACGAATCCAGTATGAAGGGCTTAGTTGATTAATTTGAAACTGTGCTGTTTTGATACTATTTTGAGATAACTTGGGATACTACTTTTTCTGAATGATTAATCAGTGAAATTTGATTTGATTATAGGTTTCCTATTTGAAGTCGTCGTTATACATTAAACGGTCAACTTAGAACTAGTGAACCTCAAAACGTTACAGACAGTTCAAATATCTGTAACTGCACCATTTTGGGGAGATCGATGTGATTTCTGGCTAAAGAAGCAAATAAGCAAGAGCAATTAAATGTGGAGCAAACATTGATCCTCGACTTGACAAAATATAATCAGAGAAAACTTTTGACAATTATAAATTGCGGTCCTTCTCGTTTTGCAATCTTGCGATAAATAAAACTGAAAGTGCGGTTACTTTCTGATTTCTCGCATTCTTTCTATTTTTACTTATAAGACAAACACAACACATAATACGTTTATTAATCGTTATTAAACAAAGAACTACACTGTCTTTATTTGTTATCTTTTATTCGCTCTAAAATCTCTCTCGACATAAGGCAAAGACCCAAGGGAAAATTTCCTCCTCTGGACATTTATGGTAATAAATTAATCACAGGTTTCCTCAATTTATTTGTCGTTCAATCCCGTATTCATTCCTCTAAGTCACAAAAATTCACTTGATTTCTCTATAGGTCCTTTTCTTACCTGTTTCCAAAAAACATTTTAATTACCGCGAAAATTATTTCTGAATTTTAAATTGATGGTTTAGAAAATAATGCTCTGCCTTTGATACTGTATCTAAAATCTACCAAATCATTTAATGATCTCTTCAGCTTCATTTATTGCTCAGGTTTCCAATTGGCTCTGGTTTTCCATTAGCTTGGGCTTTCCATTGGATAATTAATTAATTTTTAATAGTTTGTATTTTCCTTAAAATTTTTCCAAGAGACCCCTCACTAAATTCCTATTATTATATTTTGATTTGTCTCGTGATTTGGCAATCAACCATACCCATCCCTCGTATCAATAATAATTTTAAAATTTTTGAACTTTTAATTATTTGTGATGTGTTTTGTTCATTTTCGAATTTTCATGGCTTAATTTTATATAAAACCCAACAGATACTAAAATAAATGCTTTTGGAAAGAGGACTTATCAGTGAAATTTTGATAGATAATTATTTATATTTTAGATTAAGAATATCTCTATCATAGTAAAATGTAAAATTAAAACCGAATATAAATGCGAAAATAGAGCAGCAGAGAACTGCATTATTAAAGTAAATCATAAAGCGATAAAAGTTGCTGTTGCGTGATCAAAATGTTTTATTTAGGAAGCAATCTAGTGGTACAAAAATACTCCGGTGAGCGGTTTCTTCCAATCGTCAGCTAATCCCATACATGCATACGAGATAAAACTTCAATTTAAGGAAAAGAGAAAATATACCCCAAAGCCTAGATAACATGTTCCAGATAGACAATAAAATATATTCCTTCATGGATTAGAAGAAAAATCACGAAAGATCTCCCCACAATATGCAGTATACAGCATTTGTAAGATTTAAAAATGAGGAGTTATGAGAATTTCCGGGAACGCAGATGAAATTTATTTGAATAAATAAAAAAAATTTGTTATTTGTCCTCTGTTAAAAATGCGGTTTTTGACATTAAGTTTAACTAAAAATAGACATCTTTTAGTTTGGAAAAAATCTGTAATATTTTGGGTGATTTTGTTTTAATTTTGTAAAAGATTTAAAATAGTTTTTAAGCTGGGTTTATTGAAATTTGTATTTTTTATATTCTTTAAATTAATGTAGTTAGCTACAATTTCAAATGAATCTCATTAATTCTGTATGAAATTATCCGAGCTAATATATAATGAAACTGATCTGGAGTTAATTATAGATGTACATGGAAATCTCTACAAATTTCAGGGTGTCAGAATGTCAAGCTCATGTCAATTAGAACAAAAGTTATTTCTGATGAAAAATATGTCCATATAGAAATCGAGACAGTTATTTATTGATGGACCTAAGTTAGTTTAATAGTGTCGTGATAAATGGGATTTTGTGGAAGCACATTTTTTAGTAGTCATCAATTGTATAAATACCTTATAATATGAATTTAACCGGTCCATACCTCAAAGCATTATTTGAAGAGGCAGTCATCCCATGTTCCTTGCATTTTTGGAAGTCGAAGTTATTTTTGATCTATACAGTGTGATTTTGTACACCTTGACAAAAGATTTACTTTTTCCACAACCCAATAAATTAAAACAAATTATTTTAAAAGAAATAAAACGATTTATTAAAACAACCCAATGAAATGTTTGCTACTTAAAAAATGAAAAAAATGAGGTAAAATAATTGAGGCTATCTTGATTTACAGATGGTGGAAAGGACCGGTTGATTGATTAACCGTTTACCGGGAAATGTCGGCATTTCTTCATAATAATTCATATAATTAATGAATGAGCAATTAATTTCATAGAATAAAAGTAAAAAGCTCCCTAATGGAAAATAAATTCAAATACGATAAATTTAAAATGAATTTTAGAATGATTTTTCAATTATTTATTCAAACTGATAAACAGAATTACAATGATAAACTTTGTTATTTATTCAAATATTTTGTCAGCTTAATCTTGACGTCTTTTGCAAATGACAAGATTATTATCACAAATATAAGGCACAAGTAAAGCCGACTTTCGGGAACAGCGATGTCGGCCGCCGAAGTCACCCACCAATTATATTATGATCATATAACATTGACATTTTAGTAATCCGAAAGTGTGATCTCTAATCATAACTTCTTTAATAAGTATAGCTTTAGTGAGATATGTGAATCATTTTTGATAAGGCCACTGGATCCAAAGAATAATGTGCAAAGTTTTATGACTACGAATGTTTTGAATATGTTTAAATAATTTGATTTTGTAAAAGGGTTTTAAATTGATATTTTTTTGTTTTTAAAACAATTATTAACTTTTAACATTGTTTCTATTATAAAATAATTTAAATTTATAAAGTATTTTATTAATATTTTAAAAAAATCTTTATTATAGTAAATGGAAAATGTTATATTTAATATTATAAAATTTTAAAAATATCGAAATATTGATCGAAATATTTATTTATTAAAACATTTATTTAAGAAATAATTTGTTTAAATATAAATATTAATTCAAGCTATTTCAGTTGGTTTTTTGGTTCCTGAAGATAACAGTTAAACTGTCGAAATATATCGTACGACAAGTGTTTTGATTAGTGTTTTCTTTTAATATATATATATATATATATATATTAAACAATCTTAAAAATTAAAACAAAAATAAATAAAAATAAATAATCGAAAAACAAAAATGAAAAAAACAAACAATAAATAAATACTCAATTTAAAACGAAAAAAAACAATATTCGAAGAAAAAAATTAAATTAATTTATATTTAAATATTTATCCCAAACTGCAACGTTCGTCTATTTTCGGAGAACTAATAAATATTGCATTGGAATATTTCTTCTGTTTTCGATCCAGTAAATTACTGTATTAGATGATGTAATAATTTATGTTCGTAAACGACTTATTAGTTCTAGTTGGCAATATCCCATTATCAAGCGTTCAATTGTAGAAAATTCGCTGCGTCCGTTTGCGGCATCATTCATTTCAATTTCAGTGAAGTTTCGGAAATAATTTGACAATACAAGCGTGAAATCGGTATGCTAAACTCATTGAAGTAATTCTCAAGCAAATTAAACTCTAAGTTTATATACTTCCACGCAGAGGTTTTTAACCCTTTATTTTTACACCAAAACTTTTACATCTTTCCAAGCCTCTTCAACCAAAATTTCACCTTCCATAATTTGAATTTCTTAAGTTCTTCAATATTATCATATTGTTTGAAAATATTTAGAATTAGTTTTTATTATTTTCTGTAGCATTGCTTAATGTTTTGATCAAGGGTTTGGAGAATTGATGTTGTAATTGGAAGAAAGATAGCACGGTGAAATCCCCAATAACTTGTGCTTAAATTGGCAATCCATGTGATTTAAAATTTTCAGTGACTTTGGAATTAAAACATCTTTAAACCATTCAGCGAAAAAATCTAGTATCTGCCAGACATCCTTGGACGATTGGTGTTTTAATTTCAGTAGGACGCTATTCCTTAAACACCAAGGAATTTGAAATTTTCCAATTACCATCAACGAAATTCTATGCCATTCTCTAGTATGATCAGATCATTATCATCAGACGTTCTAGGGAATTCTTTTGCAAACGAGATTTTTTCTTTGTGTTTTACATGTACACAAAGTTTACACAGTTTTACATTTATCAGAATTTTAATTACGAAATTATTAGGATTACCACAGGGACGGATCCAGAAATTTATACTAAAATTTATACTAAATTATACTAAACTATACTGACGTCTGTTGTTTCATCAAAAACTGCTGAAAAATATTTTTCTTTTTTTAACGCGGCTTAAAATAGTTTGCTGGATGACATCTCCACAAGAGTCAACTAATTTCTTGCTAATGTATGTGACATTCGAATTTGAATTTTTTATATAAGATTCAAGAACAGTGTCACCAGCATTAACCCTATATTTTCAAAGTTCTCGAAAAATTCCTTTATTTCGCAACGGATTTTCATCAAATTCTAAATCAATTCTTTCATCACGTCTACCCCGAAAACTATATTTTGGCGACCCATGAACACTATGGTTTTGATAATGGGTATTATCCGTTCGCGATTCTCTTTGATTTCTTTTAACCTATCGGAACTAATTAAATTTATGATAGATTTCGAAGGATCAGTACTTTTATAACAGCAAGTGCATTTTAAAATAATACAGAATAATTTCATAAGTAACACCCTCTAGATAATCGACTAAATTAAATACAAAATTAAAATCCAAAAATAATATATTATATTATATTTAAATTATGTAATTCAGATGCACTTTTTATTTGTAATTTAAAATGCATTATATCAATTAATATAATTATCGGATCCTAGCGAAATACCATCTGTGTACTTGGTTTTTAACACTATGGTCTTGCCATTCCAGAGGGTCATATAGCGTTTCACAAGAGACAATAAATTCGAAAATGTGAGAATTCGGAAATACTACTATGGGAAGGGGGTAATTACCCAATTACACCCTCTGAATCCGTCCCTGGAAGACCATCAAAGTTGAAAAGCTACAAACGGAGAAGCTCAAAACTAAGACCAGCCTTATATTACAATTTTTTCATTTTTCACAAAAAGGATTTCATACCTGAATGTTAAACCAGTTTTATTTAGAATGTTTATTAAATTTGGCAATCAGTAGGTAGTTATGAGCTTTCTGCGGCCACACAGCATTGCATAATAAAATAGGGAGGAGGGGGTTTCGCGACGAATTAAATTAATTTCAATTACGTAATTAAGATAATTAATTTTGTGTGTGCATCTTTTTGTTGAATTAATTTTAGATTTTTTGGCGCATTTTTTATAAATTCAAATTTTGGCACATTTTTTTGAATTTATTGTTATTGATTTTAAATTTTTTTCAAAATATTAATTTGATATTAATTTTTTAAATGTAATTTTAGTTTTCGAATTTTTATTGTAATTTAATTTTTAATATCATTTTAAGTATGAAATTTATTTTAGTTTTTGAATTTAAGATTGAAATTTTTTTTACATGTTATTAAATTTTAAAATAAATATTAATAATAATAGTAGTAATAATAATAATAATAATATTAATAATAATAATAATAGTAATGATAATAATAATAATAATAATAATAATAATAGTAAAAATAATAATAATAATAGTAATAATAATAGTAATTCTACTACAGATAAATATGTATGATATCAACATTAATACAACCTAGTAAATACTTAATAAAAATTGATACTCAACAAATATACACATAAAAATAAACTCGTAAAAAGATAAAGAACAAATTAAAAATTTTTTAATTTACATCGTCACAAATCATCTTATAATACCGCTTTTTAGTTCTGCCCACAAAATATGGACAACTTCTTTCTTCTTGTAGTCCCAGCTGCATCTGCTTCTAAATGAGTATGTCAACATTGAGGGATCAGCACAAACAATACAGTCATCTAGACATTTCAAACCAAACCCGTGAACCGATTCGTAATACATCCGTACAATTTCTTCGATGTAATTCCAGCCATATGATAAATCCGCGTTGCCAAAAATTTAGGAGCACAATACGAAAACTTGTTCTTCATATTTGGAAAGAGCTCTTCCATATTCATCAGAATTGCTTCGAACATGTAATAATGTTTCTGGTTTTCGAAAGCGAAAACAATCAAGAAAGCAATCAAGAAAAATTAATAAATTGTTTTTATTTAAATAAAATTTAATTGTTATTTAATATTTATTACAACTTATTAATTCAAAATCTATTATCCACTGAATAATAAAATGATACATATAAAAATCAACAAAAAAACACATAAAAAATAAAGACAAAAACAAAATCATTTTTCAACTACAAAATTTATTAATAAAAATCATTTTAATCATCGTCGGAGAACTGAACATCGTCTATGTCTATGAGTTCTTCCTCAATAATAGTTTGTAGAATTTCATCAGCTGCAATTTCTCCTACAAATTTTTCATAAGTAATAAAATCTGCGGATACTTTTATATGCTCGTACGCAAAACTTTTATTTTTACCCACCCAAACCCTTTTATCAGCCCGATTTGTTAACGCGACCTTACTAGAAAGTTGATGATTTTTTATTCCTATTCTAAATTGTGGTACAGAAAAGGTAGAGTTTTTTTCATAACACTCCTTATACGATTTATGTGTTAGTTCAGTATCCTTTAATGTCACTCCCTTATATTTTAGACAAGAAGATTTACCTAACAAGCTGTAACATTTAGGTCAGAGGAATACGCACTCATCATAACCTTCTCCCTGACATTCATCCTTAAACTTACTAATGACCAAATTAAGATTTTTAGAATAAAGTGGATGTATCCAATTAGATGTATCCAAAAGATTGTCAATCACCATTTCAGACAAAAGAATATCCAGTTTACAATTTTTAATCTCCAAGAAGTAAGAGTCCGTATCTCCAGCAAATATGTAATCTCGCAATTAAAGTGTCGCCGATATTTATCCAAGTCCTTATACTGAAGGTCATACATTCTAAGTTTTGACAAGTCAAGCACCGATTGTCCTATATAACTTGGTCGATCTAAACATAACGAATCCGTATTTAACAAAGCAGCTTAAAGGTAGGTTTCGAAGCATAAGTCACAGGTTTTTATCCATTGTGTAAAGACAGATTCTTTCTCTTTTCAGGTTTTCGACGGTTTTCCCACATAAACTGTTATTTAACAGCTTATAATAATTTTTATCTAATATATTTGTACTTTTAGCTCGAAGTTCAGTTTTTATGTCGATATACCTTTTAAAAATAGTCGACTTTTTGAATATTAATACACGATTTATATGTGTGACCTTAACACTAAGAGACAAGTATAATTTTAATAATCGCCAATGAATCCCATAATTATTTTTAGGATAGTGGGTCAGCAACAATTTTTCAACCTTTTAACCCTCAGGTTTCGTTTTCTCGGCAGCAATAGGAAAGTCACTCAAAGCATCATGAAGGTTAGAAGGAATCTCAAGATCAACTTCAAGAGTATACCCATACGACAAAGATTCAAGATTCAAAGTCGAACAATCAAATAATATTGGATCAATTCCATCAAGTATCCAATTAAATTCACCACAAGGTAAAGGTTGACTTAAAGTCCAACCATATAAATTATTAATATCTATATAAAGCAACACTGTGTTTTCGTCAGTTTTAACATAGTGCTTATAAACAAAAGTAAGACATCCTCTAATACCTTCCTCATAAAAGCTAAACATTTCATTTTCAGTAATTAATTCCATAAGATCATCCAACGACATTAAAACAGAAGACCAAGACATTCAGGAATACCGAAATAATTCCAAGGCTCTAACCTATTGTGTGCTAATGATTTAACCCGAAATTGTTGAAAAATGTTTGCCTAAAGAAAACAATCGAGTTTCAAATCAACTTTCATGTAATCAAGTAAAGTCCTACAATTTGTTTCATCCCAAATTATCTGAGCTTTTTCATATTCAACCTCAGTTACTCCTTTCCAAATCGGTGGAAACTCATAAGTCTCATGAAGAACATCTAAACTAGTGGCAAAGTTTTACGGAAAGATTAACTTTTCATCAACTATTGTGCCCGTACAAGCAGATCTAGTTAGTGGTAAAGTAGACAAAGAGTCGTTAACGAATTGATATGAATCAATAAATCTAGCACTTAATTTCCCAAGTTAGCAATTAATGAAATAAAATTTTCAGTTGTTATTGAAATGCAACTTAAAGCCAATTTTTAAATTTACTCAATCCATATTTTAATATGTGGTGCATATCGTAACCCTTTAAGTTATGGAAAACAATTGGTAAAACTTTATTAATTTTTCTATTAATATTGCAGTCATTGCAAGCAGCACTCAAGTATTCCGCAATAAAATGGTCATGATCTCTCGCTGCTTTCAAACAAAGGTAAGATTGTGTACAATTGCCAAATTGATTATGTTGTAACACAGTTAACTGTTTCAATAGCTGTCTTCCCATTTTATAATAATATGGTAAAACCTTATATTTCGCTATATTTTCTACTGCTTTTAAAAATTGTTCCACGCAATCTTCTCCTATAAATTCTTTATATATTTTACTCCGATCAAAATTATTTATTAATAAAAGCCCAGCAGAAATGGGTAAAAGTATTTCATAGTGCACATCGTCCTTTGGCAAAACAGATTAGATCGAATTCTTTCTATAGTTGTTTAATAACCTATTTACCAATGATATTCCTACATAATGATACTTTTCTCCTTTATTTAATAGCAATAAATTAATAATTGTTCCTTCTATTACTTTGGACCTGTGAATTATGTTTAAAAACGGATGTTTTAAAAAAATGTTTTCGTGTTCAGGATTTTCCGTTTCGTCATAACTAAATTCGTTTATTATAAGTCCTTCGTTGTTTGATTCAAATTTTCTAATACCGTTTAATTTCATAGGCATATCATTCGGGTCATAATTTAATTCATTTAGATATTTAGTATAAATACTACATCAATTACCGGTGTCTTTAACAATCTCATCTTTTTTAATTATTGACACACACTGTAAATAAAACAGATTATCGGTATTTTTGATATTTATTCAACACTTTTTGTTAACCAATTGCTTTCGAGTTTTTATGTAACTTCTACCACTCAATCTACTTATATTACTTATTTCTTCACAGTAAAGTGAATTTCTGTTATTCTTCTAATAACCCAACTACTCTCTAATTCAGTTATGGAAGATATTTTTCATTTAAGTTTTGTATTCCTTCGTCAAAGAATGATTGGGTAAGTGGTCTTGCACTGTTACTAATGTTATTCAATTTTATCTCTCCGTCTTTCTCGAATTCAATTTCTATTCCGAATTGAATTTTCACATATCCTAGTTCCTCTATTTTTTCTCTTAACTTATTAATTAACTTTACTGGAAAAATAATTGGTTTAATGTTCAAGTCAGTAGTATAAATATTAAGTATTTGATGTGTCCCTCGTAAATCACATTTGAATTATTGGTACATTTCCACCTATTTGTACAATATTTTCATTTTGCCATACGTTTTCCAACTCATGATCCTCTTCGTTCGCTTCCATCATTCCGTCCCATGAACCCATCGATCCGATATCTTTCATCGTTCTGCCCTATGAATCCATCGGTCGATATCTTCATTTAGATCATCCCAATTACTATTTATAGGTTCCCTTGTAGGTTCGCTAATGGGTTGACTTATAGAAATACTTAATGAGGTAATTTGGGTGCTGCTTAATTTAATTTTCTTAATTGATATTGGGATTTCAATAGATGATTATAAAAGTCTAAATAGGGAATGGCTGGGAAGTTATGTATACGGGGCATATAAAGTAAATTGAATTATGGTATTTTTGACCATAATACTCTTCCATTTTTTGTGACATTTCTTATTATGATCTTTGAATTGACAATAGTTAGGGTATAATTTACCTAATAATAAAAAAATATTATTTAATTTTTTATTAAATTATTTATTAAAAAAAATGCACAATTAGTGTGCATCCAATCAAAATTGTTTATTGACTATAAATGAAAATTAGATTTTGGATGAAAAAGCAAGAATGTCGGAAATATATGAAGCACTCCTAGAAGAAAATAGTACAGCTGTTATTGTGATGACATGCAAGCCTCCTTTTCAATACTTTCAATACAGTATGAACTATTTAAAGTTTCCTATTACTTATACATTCAAGGTAAATTTTTAATTCAATTTAACTTGATTAATTATTTTTTAGAAATCAGTTAATTTAAAAGATTATGAATACAATTTTCAGATTGGAAATATCGAAGATTAAAATAGAAAAAATATTGCAGATATTCTTCATTTGATGAACAAGGACATGGATTTTAATGAGAGATTTTCATTTATTTATTGTGAAAGTAAATTGAAGGAAGAAGTACAGAGTGATAAAAAATACAAAATCTAGATAATTATTCAAGGAGTTATGATTAACAATTCTATTATCAAGTCTATTTGGAAAATCAAAAATGTTGATGAATAAATTTTTTAAAATTTATCTTGTGTGGTATTCAATTTTATAAAATTTATTTTATGTAAATTGCATTTTGTTGAGCTTTATAATAAAAATTTGAGCACGAATCTATCCTTATTTTCATATAAAAACATTAAAATGGACCATATATTTATTTAGCAAATTCAATTAAAAAAAATTATCAAGAGGTAGGTCCTTATTTATCATTTAAAAATAAATTAAAATTGATCATATATATATATAGCAAAATCACTATAAAAAATATTAAGGGGTCAGCCCTATTTTCATATAAAAGTAAATTTATAAAATTATTATTAAAAATATATATTAAAAAATAATAATAAAAACTGACATTTTCGAACATTAATTGTAAATTGATCATCCGACTCTTCACAAACAGGTTTCGCAAAATTTGAGGAAATGCTTTCAAAATCTAAAAAAACATTATTTAATTTAATGATAAATTAAAATTAATACTTAAATCGTTATTTACAGGCTTAGTGATTGTTTGATAATTTTGTGTATAATTTTCTGTACAGCTTTGCTGATATTTTTGTACATTATTTTGAATATAACCTAAAAGTAAATTTAAATCTAATTAATAAAAAAAATGAAAATCTTACTTAAATCATTTATATTTTGAAAATTATTTCCTCCATTGATTTTGAGGATAACTTTGCTAATAAAAAAATTATGGTTGATTTGTATCTAAAAATTAAAAAATTAATTTATTCAAAAAATTAAAGTCTAACTTGGTTCGTTCCCATCAATATATTGATTTCCTCCATTGAATTGAGGATAACTTTGTTGATAATAATAATATTGAGATTATTTGTATCTAAAAATTAATAAATCAATTTATTTAAAAATTAAATTCTAACTTGGTTCATTCCCAACCATATATTGATTTCCTTCATTGAATTGAGGATAACTTTGATAATAATAATATTGGGGATTATTTTTATCTAAAAATTATTAAATTAATTTATTAAAAAATTTAAAATTTACTTAAATTGTAATCTTGTGGATAATATCCTCCATGACTTTGTGGATAAATATATCCTCCAATATTTTGGGGATAAATTGTATGATTTTGGTAATTTAATAAATTATCTAAATTAAAATTTTTTTAAATTTAATATAAAATTTTAATTACTTGTTCCATATCCGTAACTAAGATTATTCATATTGTTGTTGTTATTCATTTTTGTTATCTAAATAAATTACATAATAATAAAAAATTAAAAAAATTACACTTACAAATTAAACTTTTTGGTAAATTATGACAAATTCTTAAAATATTTATCATTATATTCAAATGTGTGTATTTATTATTTAGACCAATCAAAATCAACATACCAACACACCCACATAACAACATGCACACACAGACACCTATACACACAATATCAATCAACATGCACACAAAATCACATTAGGAAATAAACACAATGATAGAATAAAAATAGAATACATTTATTTAGATAACAATCAATTCTTCATTGATTTTAGCCAATGTTGGCCACAAGTTTTTGTCAGCGGATTTTGATATCGAATTCGATTATATTCAACATTGATTCTAGTTTTGATATCAATAAAGGGGTATAATAGAAACCAATCTGATCAAATACATATATTTTATCTGGTTTCACATAAATTGCGAGCCAATGTTCTCCGCCAAGATTAGATGATTAAGTATTTACAATCAAAGCTTTATTGATATTGATATATGGAATTTTGTCAAAGTGGAAAACACCAATGAAATTTTTCCCAATTAGTTTTCTAGCTATAGTTTGTATCTGAATAGAACTAAAATTAATTAAATTAGATATTTAATAAATTACTTACTTCATTTTTAACTATAACTAATAATACTTTGGTTTAAAATTTTGGTGTTTGTTCAACCTAGATTTGTTTGTTAAACCTGTAAGGGATGTTCAAACTAGTACTGTACCGCTTGATGTCATTTGAGTCTCTTTTTCAAAAACTCTGTATACAGACTCAGTTAATGGATTTTCAAATTTTATATCCAATCGTAAATTTCTGCTTTGAGGTTACTGACTTTGATTAAGATCAAAATCTGGAGCCAATAAAAATGTATAAAAAGGGTATTTATTTTTAAAGTTTGACATAGCAATACCACAATTCATATTTTTATTAAGATAACCCATATTCTTAACTTTACTTTGCATATAACTAAAACAATAATTATCATTGGCAAAATCTTGACTATATTTTTTTCGATAATCATTTCCTTTACTTAATGTTAGACTTGACATTAAAGTTTTCAAATATTGAAAATGTTTCAAAATATGATGATCCATATCTATTATTCCCTTGGAAAGCAACAATAATAAAATTTGGTAGTCGTCTATCACCGAATATTTGTTCCTTATAAAATGAAGAAGAACCCATTGACAATGAAAATTGAAAAACTTCCTTACTTTTCATTGGATAAATTGCATTTTTAGTAGCAAGTCCAATTTGATGACCAGCTAAAACTGACGGTTCAACATGAACTCTTCTAACCATTAACTTTGCATCTAATAATATTATTTGTGGAATAATGTTTGTACCTGTTAAACTTCTTGTCAATTTAATTTGAACACTAACACCAGGTAATAATTATTTTGGTTGATCAATGAAATCTAATTGAAGTGGGGAACAAACACTGATTGGTTTAGATTTTGAAATCTAAATTTTTTTTGAATCATTTTCTTCATAACCTATTCCACCTAAACAAGTATGTTTTGTATCGTGATTAATAATAGTTTCAATTATTGCTTTGTGTGCGAATACCTCGTTACTTCCTTCAATTTTGGTAGAATTAAAAATTACTACAACATCATTAAAAAGAGTTTAGAAACAGAAATTGTTTGCTGTAACATCTGGTTCATTAGATAAATTTTCTCTATTACTATTTACAACTTTAATTTGAATGTACAGTAATGTATGTTTGAAATCCAAGTATTCGGTTTGAGAGTTATTGATGTAAAATTGAATTGAAGTGTTTCTTGGATCTGTAATTGGATTCACCAGATAAATATCTTCAAAAGAACCATTTTCAATTACTGCTTGAGAAGATGGTCTATCAAAGATGCAAAATTCAGATTTTGCTCTGATCATGACTGGAATATAGTACCGTATCCTTTCATTTTTTTGTATATGTTTCTTGTTAATATTTCGACGTTTAATTGGTTCTCCTTTTTCTTCTTTATTAAATACATCAGATACTTTATTATTAACAGATGGTAAGTGTTGCATTACAGCAGGTATAGAATCTTTAATTTCAGATATTGCATTGGATTTTCATACCAGTTTTTACACCAAAATTTCCAATACGTTTAAGAATAGGCATTGCTAATCGCCCAATTGTTTTTAACCCACCAGATCCATACTATTTACTTACAAAATACGGTAAATCTCCACCATTTTGATGGGTGCTATAAAAGTTTACAATGTCTGGATTACTCATTTATTTTACGGAAATGTAATGTCAAGTAAGTTTTATCTTGTTTACCAAATATATATTTTCCACTGTCATCACAAATATTGATTTCTATATTGTTTATATATGAGGATGATACTGGCAAATACATTGGATTTTTCTCAATGAATTGAACAAGATCGTCTTTTTTATGTTTTTTATCCAAACAGACTTTAGAAGAGGAACGCTTAATTCACCCACAAGAATTGGTTCAATAATATTTGTATAAATCATCATTTGCATATTTCTTTGCATTATAGTCGGTAAACTCGATCCAACAATGATCTTTTCACTATATGATTCATCACTTAATCCCAAACTAAGAGGCAAAGATTTACTAAATTTAACACTACTGACATCATATTCCAATTCAATTTTAACAAGTTGACCTTGTTTAATTTCACAAGATTTGAACGGATGAGGATGAGATGTCATTAACTGATCAGTGACTTGTGAAAATTCAGTAACGAATAAATTTTCTTTAAATGTATCAGTATACTCTATATCATAATAATGAGTTATAGTTAATCGTATAGTATCAAATTTTGTTTTCTTATTTCTCATATTCATATCTAGTATGTAATGTATTTTTAGTATATTTAATATGAGAGTTGTTATAAAATGAAAAATTATTGTAAACAAAAGTGAATTCAGTTAAAGCAACTTCCCAATCACCATCCAAGTAAATCTGATTTGAGAATTCAACATTAAACTTTCCAGCTTCATTATTTAGAAATGTAAGTGGACTGGACAAATATTACTGCGTAATTTTACGTAAAAATCTTTTTTATTCATTGATTCTTCTAAAATGTAACGATAAATGTGTTTTGGTATCTTTGCTAAATTTAATTAATTTTCCACTATCATCTCGAATATTAATTTCAATGATGTTTATAGTTGAATACGATACTGGAAGGTACATTGGATTCTTCATTTTTAATTGAACAATTTTTCCTAGATCATATTTTTTGATCCAAATAGATTTTAATAGTGGAAATCTAACATCCCCAACATTTATTAGCTCAATAATATTTTAATAAACGAACATTTGTTGGTGATGATGTAATAACTTTGGAATTTTAGTACCTACTATATGTTTATTTGTAAAACTCGATAATTTTAATCTCAAAGATTTTGCTAAATTTGTGTCAAAAGATATATTTAAAATGTCATCTGCAAGTGTTATTTTGACTAATTCATTATTTTGAATTATCAATTCTTTAACCGGAAAAGGATTAAATGCCAACAATTGACCTTGTAAAGTGTTTATGAATAAATTATCTTCAAAATATTTTTCAAATTTTGATTTTTCTTCATAACTTATAATTATTTCAAACTGTTCCAAAACACCATCGTCTGTAAATTTTGGTAATTTTATTCGACAATGATGCGCTTTACTAATGATAGATGTAGATTTTAATCCAAAACTAAATGCGTGTTGAATATCAGGAAATGTTACTTTAAACGGAACATATGGACAGACAATAACCAAATTCTCATATTTTTCAATATGTCAACATTAGGAGTATATTTTGGATTTATTAATTCATAAGTATGATTTTGATTATTTATTTTCAAATATTTTATTTCGGTACCACTTTTTATCGATTCATAACGTAGACAAGAATTACTATAATACGGAAAAGGATTATACACAAAAGTGAAATCAATCAAAGCAACTTCTCATTGACCATCCAAGTGCACAGAATTCATTTGTTCATTAAAATTACTAGCCTCATTATTATGATAAATAAGAAGACAACTATTAATAGGCAAAATCATGTAAAACTGGTTTTCTTTCGTCATATTTATTTAATCAATTGAAATAAGGATATCCAAGTCGAAGTTTCGTATCCATGCCACTTAACGTAGTATTGTTTATATTTACCAGCATTTTTGGTTTTTAAAATCTTTTGAATTCTGAATATTGTGGGGATTGGAATGACTTAGAGTTCTTGTACTTAAAATTTTTCACTAATTTCTTTATTCTCATGATCTACTATTAAATACATTACAGGATTCTGTTTTGTATCTATTTTCTTTATTTCAAATACTTCATCGCTCCAATTGTTGTCAAAATTCTTGATGAATGGAGAAGTACTGATTTCACTAATTCTTACATGATCACCAACCATGTATTTTAGCTTATTGATTTTTTCTTTCTTTAATACTTGGTCGTTGTTGGTAATGTCAACTGGTCTGAGTCATTTT
Organism: Schmidtea mediterranea; assembly: GCA_022537955.1. Taxonomy (NCBI): domain Eukaryota; kingdom Metazoa; phylum Platyhelminthes; order Tricladida; family Dugesiidae; genus Schmidtea; species Schmidtea mediterranea. The sequence continues at coordinate 288,279,558 of CM039679.1, forward strand.
AAGCCTTTATGTGGCGAATGATTGTAACTAAAAATAATTTTTGGCAAAACATTTAGCCAAGTTATATTACCTTGATGCACAAAATATTTTTTGTTTTTAGAATATAGAGTAATGATTGGCTTTGATAACTTCTTTTACTTTGCTATTATAAATTTCTTTACCTAAAATAAATTAAATTTTTTTAAATAATTAAATTTTTTACCCAAATCAGTTTGTAAATTACGAGGTTGTCCATCTTTAAACAATTTTTTAATTGCAATGGCCATTTCATTAGCAGACTTAGTTTTGTTGGAATAGCACGAAATATCTACTGAAAACATCAATACATGTTAAAATATATTTGTACCCATTGTTAATTCTCGAATAAGGTATCATTTCCATCAAGTCCATTTTCCACAAATCATTAATTTCGTTTGTTTTGTATAGTCTGGTTGGAAATCTTTTCAACATTGGTTTATTTAAACTGTATGCTAACTGATCAGATAACCATTTTTGAGTCTTTTTTTAGAATTAATCACTCTTTTTGTTAAATTTTCTACACAACCAAAACCATCTGGATCTTAATTCCATTCTAATTAATTTAATTTAATTTAATTTGCTTATAATTTGATAGATAGCAGAAAATGATTAGTAATATTAATTATAAAGGAATATGTCAAGTAGCTGGAATGAAGTTATCAACAGGAAAACCTCAACATGTAGTGAATAGAAGCGGAAGGTATCCAATCTTATTCTTCAACAGTGGGAAATGCAGGATAATGGGTTGTAAGAGACCATTTCAAGAAGGCAATCTCAAGTATCAGATTCAAGATTTACAAATTCAAACATTATCTTTAAACATTGACATGGTATGTCGAATCAACATGTACGATTTGTCTACCAAAACAGAAAACATTTACGAGCCAGAACTCTTGCCAGCATTAAGACTTGTCAAGTATAATCCGTTATGTGTGAATGTATGTGCAAGCAGAAAAGTGGTTGTCTTTGGGATATAAACACTAAAATACAACACTCTAGTACAAGAAATATTTAATTTTATAAAATCAAAAATTAATAATCTTAATACCGATGAAGAAATACTAGATTATTTTTTAAACACCGATTGTGTTTAAATAGATAGTTTTCTGACGATTTTAAAAATTCAAAATGATCGACGAGCAAGAAACACACGTATTTGAAACTATTCTGATGAAGATGGAAGAACTCTTTCCAAATATGAAGAACAAGCTTTCGTATTGTGATCCTGAATTTTTGGCAACGCAGATTTATCAAATGACTGGAATCAACATCGAAGAAATTGTACGGATGCAATACAAATCGGTTCAGAGGTCTGGTTTGAAATGTCTAGATGACTGTATTGTTTGTGCTGATCCCTCAAGGTTGATATGCCCATTTAGAAGCAGATGCAGCTTGGACTACAAGAAGAAAGTAGTTGTCCATATTTTGTGGGCAGAACTAAAAAGCGCTTATTATAAGATGATTTGTCACGATGTAAATTAAAAAATTTTTAATTTGTTCTTTATCTTTTTACGAGTTTATTTTTTTGTGTATATTTGTTAAGTATCAATTTTTATTAAGTATTTACTAGGTTGTATTAATGTTGATATCATACATATTTATATGTAGTAGAATTACTATTATTATTATTATTATTATTACTATTATTATTATTATTATTATTATTATTATTATTATTATTATTATTATTATTATTATTATTATTATTATTATTATTACAAATTATTATTATTATTATTATTACTATTACTATTATTATTAATATTTACTTTAAAATTTAATAACATGTAAAAAAAATTTCAATCTTAAATTCAAAAACTAAAATAAATTTCAAACTTAAAATGATAATAGAAATAAAATACAATAAAAATTTGAAAGCTAAAATTACATTTAGAAAATTAATATCAAATTAATATTTTGAAAAAAATTTAAAATCAATAAAAATAAATTCAAAAAATGTGCCAAAATTTGAATTTAAAAAAAATTTTTAAAAATTCTAAAATTAATTAAAAAAAAAGATGCACACACTAAATTAATTATCTTAATTACGTAATTGAAATTAAATTAATCCGTCGCGAAACCCCTTCTCCCTATTTTATTATTCAATGCTGTGTGGCCGCAGAAAGCTGACAATTACTTACTGCGATCATTAATACAATTCTAAATTGCTAGTCTTGGATATAAGTAAACCCTCATATAAAACAATGGTCCTTTATCCAAGGGGTCTGGGATTGTGTAGCTAATGCAACCCGTATAAAAAATCGTAAAAAACTCGCCTAACAAATATATTTTGTGAGTAATTTAAAAAATATTTGTTTTAATATTAACAATTCAGAAAACAGATATATTTTAAGTTAATAAAATTAAAATAAAATATCAATTATTTTGAGGAAAATAATTTTTAATACTTATTTTCCTGTGTAAAAGGATTTTAAGGTTATATGTTTTCGGATTAGGTTCATTATAGAGTTTTTATTCCTTTTTAGATTTTAGCTGAGCAATGGAATGGAATGGAATAATTCTTAATTCCAAGTACAGAAAGACCCCACTGAGCACTGTTTCTGTTTATATTCTTTAATTACAATCAGACATTAGTGAATAATAAAATTTAACTTTCCATTAATTTATGCATTTCTAAAGCATAAAATATATATAGTAAATCTAATACTGAAAATTACCTTTTTTATTTACCTTATATTAAATAACATAATCTCGTTGTCAAATAACTAAAAAATGAAATATTTTATACAAAATTATTTTTAATATTAATACAAATACTTTTATACAATAGTCAATTCCTTTATCCTGTTAATCATTGATCTAATAGCATCATTATCCATTTCAATTATCTTCATTTCAAAATATAGATAAAAATATTAATTTATAGTCCGAAAAGAAGACAATAAAACTTTTACAGGAATTGATATAAAATTATTTAAATTTCATAGAAATAAAGCAAAAAAATTGTGAGAATGTCATCACGAATGTTTGAAATTGTTTTAATTTTTCAAATATTTAATAATTCACATAATTACATACAAAAATTAATTCCTAAAATTTTTAATTAAATATAAAAAATAATTTGATTTCAAATTCGATTCAGTTTATTATTTTTAAATTAGACGTAAGCTCATGAAATATACTTAAACAAATTCTAAGAGTATTGATTTTTTTCGAAAAATAAATTTTTCTCGAATATTTAAATATTAATTTGGATAAAACCAGATAATTAAATAAATAATTTTCTAGTAAATAATAATAATAGAAAGCCAAATGAACGAAAAATTTCGAATAAATAATCCTCCTCATCAGTGTGTCATCATAATCTTTGTCAAATGCTAAATATGGAAACAATAATAATGTAATAGTTATGATTTAATGAGTTAATTAAATAATCTCAATAAATTCGTTGCTGATTGTATACTAATTGTAGGTGTTTGTGATTTAATCACCAATTCCCACATAAAGTTTTTCCACACTTATTATCAAAACTTTATATGAAATTTTCAAATATTTTAAATCAGTTGTTCATTTACACATTTTCTATGCTGAAAAATATTACTCGCGCTTCTCAATCGGCTGTTTCTGAACCCATGTGCGAAGATTATTGGAAGTTTTTCCATCCATTAATTTAAATTTATAGACTAGATCAGATGTTTACCTTTTCCGATTTTTTAAATTTATTACTATAAATATTTATTGATTTTAAAGATTTTTAAATTATTTTAAATACATTGTAATTAGCTTATGGTTTTGTGACAGAAAACATAAAAATTTTAAACTTTCGAAATTCAGAATAGCTAAAACATGAAAATTTACAGATTCTCTACCATTAGGTGATCTATTATTTGCATTGTTTTTATCAGACGCTATCAAAAGCGATAAATGGTTTTTATAAGTCAGTCTTTCAACAAATTCCTTAAAATATCGATTTTTATTTAAAAAATAAACTTTTGTTAGATTTTCAAATGTAGAAGAAAATTATCAAGATCTAAAAATCAAACCCTGAATAACATTTGGAAGTAACGTATAAGCCTGTATTTGTTGGCTTTTTATATATTTCTGTTTCAAAACTTTTAATCTTTCTTACTGCTAACAAATCCAAACATGGAAGAAAAGAATTAACATTTTCTTTAAGTGTGAGCTTAATATTATAATGAAGCCCATTTGTTAGAAATAGAAAATACTAAAAATATATCATTAACATAAAGTTTTACATATATTATACTTAACAAAAAGGAAAATCAAAAATGTTTTTCTTTAATTTTGAAAAAAAATATTAATGCAGAGTTGAAACTAAAGGTAATCTAATAACTACTCTATCGACTTGTTGGTATAATAAACAGAAAAATTATATTCACTGCGTAAACAATATATATTATAAAAATAAAATCTAGGTCATGTTAACATATAACTTTCATAAGAAAAATATATTTTCTTAAAAGATGTATGTCAGGAAATTATTGCATGTACTAAGACATCGTATATATTACACCTAATTCAGTCATTAAAAACTTCTATAATAGAAGTTTTAATGAACAACCAATTACAATTATGATTAAGTTTATGAATTAGTCATTTTCAAAATGGCTGACGGTAATTTTTTTAATAAAATATATTTTAGAGCTTGGATTGTGATCTCGTATATTTACGAGATCATTATTCAAGCTCTTAAATAATACTTTTCATCATCATTTATTATAAATTTAGTTTTAATTTTTTTTAGGTTTTTTAGGAATATATGCCAATTTATGTAAATTAATGGAATTATTTTCGAATAAATGTAAGTCTGATTAATTGAAAGCTAAGATTTATTAAAATAAAATTTTTTATTAAAAAGTTTCTATATTCGAATAAACTATTTCTCTGTTCCTTGGAAATTCGTTTTGGCTGAGATCTTTTTTACATTTTGACAAATCCAAATTTTTCATATTTATTGATTTTATAATGATTGATTTTATGAGGATTTGGAAATTTCCGTTAATTTCCCAAATTTATAAAAATCTTCCTCATTTTCAATGGTATTAACGATTTGGATTTTAATACTTTATAAAAAAAAATTTTTAAACTTAAGTTATCGGAAAACTTATATTTTCCGTTTTTTTAAACTCCTCATTTGAAGGTTCTGGTTCTACTGCTCCTGGTTAATTGCAAATGAGGTAAAAACTCACTCAATTTATTTTAAGTACAAGTTAAATGTTACACTGCTATTTCTTCGTTTCCTCAAAAACCTAGAGTTTTGATGGATATTTTTGAAATATCTGAAAAGTTGTAAAAATATTAAATTGATTGAATATTATTTCTTAAATTATTTCTTAATTTTCTCTACAACTCAAAGTAGAGTTATTGGTTTTTTTTCAAAAATTTTCGGCTTTAATTTAATAAAAAACTTGTCTAAAAAGTTACTAAAAATAGTTTTATATAGAGTTTTTATTGAACTGAACATTTCTACATTTTGAAAGTTTGCATGCATTACTTGCTATGCATTGATTTTTTGTTAAAAAAGATTTTCTTCAAATTCCTTTCTTCCTATAATATAAGTTTTTATTCAGTTGAACAAATTACATGCAGACACGGGTAAGTATGTATGTCCCTTTATTATAAATTTATTGATTTTTTCATTTTATAAGAGGAGTTGTTAATGAACTGAAACAGGTGTAGATCTCAGTGACTTTAAATTTCGCTTGTCTCACCTGTGTGCGCGATCGTAGTCTCTTTGGATTTTATGAATGGTGTGCGCACACGGACACGAGTTTTTTAGATATTTTTGTAATCGAGTGTTCTTGTGAAGTATTGGATCTAATTAAGTTTCGAACATTTTATGTGGTATATTTTTGTTTATGTGAATTTTGGTCTGGGTCTTGTTTAAACGCATCTTTTGGAGTTTTTTTTTTGGGTTTCAATTGGATTTGTGATTTAACACGTTGACTGCCGTTGGGGTCACCGGTGACCGGCATCGCAGCAAATAATAAAAGTACATAATTATAATAAATATGGAAACTGATAAATTTTTCAATAATACCACGGTTACAATAATGGATTGAAGAAATGAATGCAATATAGAACATACCAAAATACTTTTATTACTACATGAAAAATATACATATTATCAGTGCATATTGCGATGAGTCAGATTGAAACACTCAAGGCAAAGAAAAGGTGAATCAACGCAATTGGAACAATATGTCACCACTTTTTTAGTGGAATTCTTTGCTCCAGGTCTTCCTAGCTGCTTTGAATTTTTGTTATGGGACTCCTTACAAAATCGCTTTAAATTTCGTGCATTTCCAGGCATTTTTTAAATTCATGACGAGGTCTGCTTTGTACGCGTTTGTTTGTAGAAATACAATCGTTGTCGGAGAAATTCATTAGATGTATTGCTAATTTCATCCTAAAGTCAGGAATTGCAATATTTTTCCGGGTTACTTGTTTGAATAAGACTATTGAATTTAGTTTCTTGTACCATTTTATAGTTTCACAGTGTTGAGCTATAAGCAACTATTTGATCAGATAAGTCGACTGAAGATTTCCCTAAATTATTTTCAACTACCATTTTTGGCTTTTCTTTTGAACAGTTTCTTTTCTGTATAATTGTCATTTCTGCTGAATGTTTTGTAGATAGCATCAAGACATATCTTTTATCTTTCCATTTTAAGATAGTTACTCCATTTTCATTTTCTCGCGCGATAACATCTCCACGTTTTAATTTTTGGGCCACTACTTCTTTTGGATTCCCGAGCCAATTTTTTCGTAGGGTACACAGTAAATGTGTACGCTTATCAATTAATCTTTGCGTCGAGTCAACGCTTATGTACCAATTATCTGTGCAGATAGTGTGGCCTTTGCCTAAAATATCTTGACAAAGAGCCATTACAATATCAGTCAACTTATTTCCAGATATTTCATTTGTATTTTCGTCTTTGCCCGTGTAGATTCGAAATGAATAAGTATATCTTGGCCCACTACATAATTGAAAAACTTTAATGCCATATCTGTGACGTTTTTGTTTTATATATTGGCGAAATACTATGCGGCCTCAAAATGGCACTAAGGATTCATCCACGCATAGTACCTCATCTGGTTTATAATATATCTTAAAATTATTGTTCAAATGATTGATAATAGGAGCAACTTTAGATAATCTATTTTTAGGATTATTTTCTTCATTATTGCTAAAATGAACAAACCGCAATAACAATTCAAATCGATTTTGGCATAATTGTGCGTGGAAGTGTCAGATTATATCCTTCATATTTACTCCAATACAACTCAATTTTCGGTAATCGCACTAATCCCATCCATATAATTAGACCAAAGAAACGTTTTATTTCATTAGGATTTGTTTGATACCATTCATCTAAACGATGCGATTGCTGTCCTGATTTCTTTTGCGTAACATAGATGTTCGTTTGCTTTGCAATAATTTCGAATATTTCATCATTAACAAACAGGGAATAAAAATTATGTGGTTCCATACAAGCAAAAATTTCTGATTGACATGTGTTGATACCTGAAGAATCAGAAAATGTGATGTTGGTTTTACTACTTAACAGAATACTCCAATTCACATCAAACTCTTCTGGTATATCATCTTCATTGTTATCGCTATCTTCAGTTTCACTGTCAGACTCAATTCGGCGCCGACGTACCGTGGAAGTTCTTATATCCGATGAACTACTTGAAGAACCTTTTTCGCTGTCTGATTGCAATCGAGGTATTTTGGAAGGTCTTTATGAAACTGCGCTATCAGATGATGAACTTGATGAATAATCTTCATATGAAGCCATATTTTTAAGGGCTAATTAAAAAAGTGAATAAAAGATATAAAATACAAAAAGTATGTAAAGTGAAAAAAATATAACAATCACACTTACTTGTTTGTAGAACGTACTGAATAAGACTAAATAATGAGTAATCAGTTAGCAACTGAAGCATGGTTGTTTGAAACAAATGACAATCGTAAGAATTGCCAACAGCGCCGTGGGGATCACCGGTGACTCCCACCCCGAAAAATGCTATAAGCATAATTTTATAACTCATTTTATTTGCTGCAAATAATATTTCAATATAATATGCATCGCATAATGAAAAATTCACGTCGGCGCCTTGTGCAAACTATGAAAAATGAGTTTGGCAGTCAACGTGTTAAAAATAGATTTTATATATGATTTGAATATTCTTTTTTCTTTTTATGAAAATATTGAAAATGAATAAATCCTCCAAAGATAGTAAGGTATCCCGAGATGCTGGTAAAATTGTATTGATACAAGCTGATCTTATCGGTAATAGCATAAAGTTTATATATAAAGTGAAGACGGTTCAGAAGAGAAATTCTTTTAAATTGCTAGTCATAGATTGTAAATTATCACTAACGAAAACATTTGATATGCTAATATAGAATGAAGGAACGGATGCAATTATCTGTGATTTTCAAAATTGCAAATACTCTGGAATTTTATCTTCAGACTTGATGCAAATAATTCAGTATTTTTATCATTTTGGCCGACGAGATTAACTAGTTGCATTGGATAATTAAACAATAAGAATGCGGAAATTTATTGGACACGTTAAATGGTTTGACTTGAAGAATGTATAAGGTTTCATTAGTATTAACAATGAACGCAACGATAAAGATCAGTTTGTTCGATTTCAATCTATTGCTGGAACAGACACAACTTTGTTGGCTCGTTGTGAAGAAATGGTCTTCGATACACTCAACAATGCAATTCAATGAGTTCTCTTATTCAATAGGTCTGGGCGTACGGCGGGTATCGTTTTCGATTCTGGAGAAGGTGTATCACATACTGTGCCAATTTAGTAAAATTATGCGCTGCCTCATGCCAGTTACTAAATGGAGATTTATGACAGAAATAGAATTAAACAGTATATTTCTTCATGATATATTTGGGTTTCCAGGTGCATTATTCTGAAAAAGAAAATATATTTTTTATTGAAAGTATTATATAAGTGACAAATACATGATATTAAATGAGTGCTTTTGATAAATACAATATACTGTGTTATCATTCGACTATAAAAAGTTGTTATTTTCAGAAAGAGATTTATTACACACTATTTGCCTGCTAAGTATGAAAACCTAAGAACTGATGACTAGATTAGTAGTTACATTTATTTAAAATAAAACCACATCAAAAATTTTAATAAATATTTGTTTTTGTTGTTAAATCCAAAAATAAAATATAAATTTAGTAATTAGTTCTTGTACAATTTTCATCTTCACAATTTTCTTTCATTAAAATTTTTAGCAACATGATTGGAAAATAATTTCATTCATGGTCATCTTCCTATTTAGGCTCATTTATAGCTTCATTAAATGTAAGGTCCTCAAAATCTGAAATAAGTTCTTAATTTATTATTATTAATACTAATTGATAAGTTAAAGATATATCATCAAATTTGCTGTTATCAAGTATACTAGCTTCAATATAAAATTGACTGTATTCAAATGGAAATAATGTTAAGCTATTATGATTGTCTTATTGGAAAGTCTGATATAATGACACTTAAAAATGGAGGTTGGATAAATTATACGATGCTATCTTTTTGGATCGAATATTTAAAGACCATCTGTACCACTGGAAAGAGTGGAGCGTAAATTGATTTATATTTCGTCGATGTGATAAGAATGTTTTACCTTACAAAGATTGACAGTTTTGCAGCGTTCGTCTACGACGATTGTTATTGTGTTATATTGTATTATTTTTCTTCTTGATGGTAGTAGTGACCGTACTATATCAATATGTGCAGAATCAAAACGACTACCCGTTGGGTAGTTGATGATTGGTGGACGTGTATGTCTGGTTACTTTTTTTCTGACAATTAGTGTAGAATTTGCACCACAAATTGACGTCTTTGCTCATGAATGGCCAGATGACCTTTGTTCTTAATAACTCATAAGTTGCTCAGACACCACAGTAGGTGATTTCTGAATTGCCTTGAATGCTTGTGTTCTAATAGCTTTTCCCAGAATTGGTCGTGAGCATCCTGGTAGAGACGTGTCACATAGTATTTCATCATGAAGAATTATCTTGTTTTTAAATTTGTTCACTTCCTCTTGATCACTCAGGTTATTTTTCAATGTTTGGCGATCCGCGATAGCGTCATCAACAAGCTACTGTGTGTCGGAGGCCTTGTAACACCGTGTCAAGTGAAATAATGGCTCGAATGAGATGTCACAGATTTCGATACGATAGAAACAGTCTGACACTGCATTATTGGTTCCGGCAATGTATTTAATGTTTATGTCGAATTCTAAAAGACAACTGATCGCTCTTTGTTGCTTGGGTGATGGATTTTTCATGGCAAGGTATTGAATCAGAGGACTGTGGTTTGTGGTGACTGTGAATTTCCTGCCTTTGAGTAGTTGTTTGAAATTTTTAACTGCAAGATGTAGTCGGAGGAGTTCTGTATCAAAAGTAGAGTAGCGAGTTTAAGTGTGAGGTTCAGTGTGAGGTTCTGGTATATGGTTTTTCAATTGAGTTAGCACTGCGTAAATAACTATGTTTGACGCACCTGTTGTAAGTTTAAGAGGTAAATTTGAATTTGGGAAATCAAGTCTGACAATGTTTTGCAAGCTAGTTTTAATTAACTGAAGGCATTATCATCATTTCCTGTCCAGTGGAGTTTTGGCGCTCTTGGGATGAATAAGAAGCTACATAAGGTAGTGACGATTTCTGGTTTTGGGAGGTTTTTTATTGCTTTAATCTTGATTTGAGAAGTTTTATGCCGCTCTGGGAGATTTGGTGGCCTAAAAAGGCTGCTGTTCGTGTGAAGAATGATTATTTTTCCATTTTGAGTTGGAGATTATACATTTTAAGGCGAGATAGGGTTTCACAAAAGTCCTTTTTGTGTTTTTCAATGTTTGGCGATCCGCGATAGCGTCATCAACAAGCTACTGTGTGTCGGAGGCCTTGTAACACCGTGTCAATGTGACATTGAAATGTTTGTGGCGCATTGTGTAATCCGAAGCTCAAAAATGTGTACTCAAAAGAACAAACATTGTTATTATGGCTGTTTTAGGGATAGACTAAAACTGGGATTTGGTGATAAGCTTTAGCTAAATCCAAGGAAGAGAATATGGAGAAACTTGAGAACCTTTTTAAAGTGTCTGAGATGAGAGGCATTGGGTACAAATCCGGTATTGTTACTTTGTTCACACTTCTGTAATCACCACCGATTCTCACCGTCCCGTCCATTTTTGTTATGATTTGAAGAGGCGCTGCCAATGGTGACGATGATCGTCGAATTATATCTTGCTTTTCTAGCTGAAAAAAATCCTTTTTTGCAGCTAGCCTACGATCTATTTTTAAATTTGAATTGACAGTCGGTGTTGGTAGTGTCCCAGTAATTTTTTCGGCTAGCCGGGTTAAGTTTATAATACCAATAATGATTTAAATGAAATAAATTTATTTTGGATGTATTACGCCCACAAGACGATATATGTAATATTGTATCAGAAAATTATAAACCTTGTCCCATTAAATATAATCATATGGGAGGTTGAACTAGTGCAGAAATTGAAATAGATAAAAAGAAAATGGTGTACGTATAGTTTATAATGGGGCAAAAAGTAATGTTTTGGAATACAATTTATTCAACACTTTTGAAAATGTAAAAATGCAGAGTCGTAGAAGTGAAATATGCAAATTGCAGTAAAATAATTGTGATGGGAAAATCACATGTAGATATTAATTTAGGTAATATTTCCAAAACTGTAGAGTTTTATGCTACTCGAGGCCTAATACCAAAATTGATTGGAGGAAAATTAATTGCGAAAATTTACTGTTATAAAATAATTTCTAGTTATTTTATAGATGATTTTTACTTGACTGGTGTAGTATATACATGTTCAAACGTAATTTTTTGAAAATGTCTTTAGATGATACCCAAACGTATTTTTAAATTTGAAATGTGTCCGATAGACACTTCTGGTCCTTTAAGGGTTAATTATTAAAAATTTATTTCAAAAAAGAGCTTCCCTATTGCGGATCATGAAGATTTGGATTAATGAATCAAATGTGTCTGGAAAAGTTTGAAAATTGACGAAATAAAAAAAAATCTTTTTTTTGGATTATTGAAGTTTGAATTAATGAGGGTTGACTGTATTTAAAATTATTAAAAGAAATCCATTTAAAATTTACACTGAAAAATTTTATTGAAAAGATTCTTTGAAAAAAAATTTTAATTAAATTTTACATAATTGTGTAATACAGGTTAAATTATGTCAAGGAGTAATTAATCCGGAGACGGGGACTGATTGATTATGTAATGGTGTATTGCTGCTGTGTCCGGCTATTTACCTACTTGAACGATGACATTTAGAATCATTTTCAGTCTCAAGACAAGAAATGGAATATCAGTGCAGATACAAAAACCAAGAAGCTAAGCTTGGAAAATAATAAAAAAATGAGAAGTGCTTGGAGTCCAAGGTCGAGTTATAAAAAGACCAATCAGATAACGAGAACAATTTTTGTTGTTTGCGAGAGATTTTGTATTTATCTAATATTAAGAATTGCTGAAATAATATTTGAAAAGATTTGAATTTATTTGTTTATTATAATAAAATTAAATAAAATGTTTAATTTGAATTGATCCTTACAAATATAACTCTACAATTCATTTAAAATAAAATATTTTCTATAAAAATAATAATTTTAAAGATAAAAATTCAAGATTTCAATTTATAAGATTTAAACAAAATAATCCTTATTGTAAATAAAGATATGCAATTATTTTTCCGAAATTGCTTCTGATATTTATACATTTATTTAAACATATATTTTTAGATACGTATTAAAAAGATAATTAAAAAATTTATAATTATTAAATATTGTGAATATTATCAAAATGTATATTGAAACTGTGTCGAGTCATTTTCATTCTCAAATGCAGTCTCATGACAATGTTGCAATTAATTATATTGCTGTGGTTAGAAAATAAAAGCAAATACAACAATAAATGCAGAATCGCAGGTAATTACAAGAAATAAATATTCACATCAATCAAATGATTTTGTTTTAATAAAAGCGGAATTTTGAATTTTTTCTTTACCGCAATTCCGGATATCATTTGTCAAAAATCATTCTTTTTTATTATTTTATTTCCAATTTTTCTCTTTACTATATTTTCGTTTTGCATGAATTTTGTGTGAAAAAAAATTTATTTCTATTTATGATTAAAGATTATTTATAATTATTATGTATGCTTAATAAATGGTTGAAAACAAGATTTGGTCGGTAGCAGTTGAATACTTTAGATTGACCATTTTATCGAGGTAGCAAAACAAGACTAAAAAAAATTATTTTAAGATTTTTTATTTGAAATTAATATTATATATTATATAAAACGATATTTGAACAGTTTCCGAAAGTTTTCCACAATTTTTTTATATATTAAATACACTGTTTGCCGATTTGGGTTTATTACATTTGAATTACATTTATTGAGTATTTCATTCTTCAGTATTTCGGTCTTTGCTACGTCCCGTGCGAGTTTCATAAATATGCAATCAAAGAATTAATTAAATTATTTAGGAATTTTCATTAATTCCATTTATTTCATTCTTACATTTATTTATTTACAACTTGTTACTAAAATCTACTCTTAAAAATCACTTTTATCTATAAAATTGCATACTTTTATTGAATTGTCTAACATGAAAGGAAGGGATTGTCAGTAATTAGTACATAGGACGTAATTGAAGATGAGGAAAGGGATGAAGTTACTGAGTATGACACACACACACACACACACATATATATATATATACAGGTAACCCTCGATTAACACGATAGTTTGGTTCCAAGAATACTCCGTGCTAATTAAAATCGTGTTAATCGAGACTAACAATTAATACAATTCATGGGGTTTGGTTCCAAAAAATTTAAAAAAATGATTTATGTTTTTGATAGTTTTTATTATTTTCATGCATCCAGTACAAAAAAAGAAGATTGAAATACAAATAGACTTGAAATCAAAATTTAACAAAGAATAGTAAAATAAATTAATTCATTTTGCATAAATATCAAAAAAAAAATATGGCATAATTTAAATTGACCATAGATAAGGTTAACAAATTCCATCATAATCACTTTCAACTTCATCATCATTCTCAAAATCTCTTAAAAAATGTGTAATGTGTTGCTGATTCATTTTTAATGGTGCTTCTTCATCACTTGAATAATTTTCTGACACTCCATTAGTCGCTTGTGGTTTCTGGATTATGGTTATAAAATCAGTGAGAAGAGCCTGTTTTTGATTTTTTTAAAGTTCTTTCTCGACTTCTCGGTAAGGAGCTAAGCATTTTTCTATCTCGCGTTGAATTTTCAGGCTACGGTTCATTGACGGATCATTGTCAAGGAAATGGTTTTCTAATTTTTTAGCCATCTCAAATCCTTCTCTTAATGATTTGAGTGTGAAGTTTTGCTCTGCGGCATCACTCTCAGTATCAGTGTCTGTGATTGGTAAATCCGTATAAGTTTCGTTGACCATCGCCACTAACTCCTCTTCTCCCAAATTTGGTTCGGCTAGCAATTCTTCCACATCCTGAATGGCCAAATCTTCAAATCCTCCGCCTAAGGAATGAGCTAAATCGACAATAGCACGATATTCATCCACCACTGGTTTGAATTTTGAAACCGTGTTAATTAAGGGTTTTCATCAATTTTGAAGCCGTGTAAAATCAAAACCGTGCTAAAAAATATCGTACTAGACAAGGGTGTGCCGTGATATTTTAACCGTGTTAAAGCGAAATCGTGTTATTCAAGTACCGTGTTAATCGAGGGTTACCTGTATATATAGTTCCACAGAAGATATTTTCGACAGTTTCTTTGCAAAAGATTAAAGAACCTAAGTCAAAGGTGAAAGAAAGTCATTCTTACCATCGTGAACCGGATAATAGTCAATTTAAAAATAAATTAACCTCAACCATTACTCTTGATGAAATAAGATGTTTTGTTGGAATTGTGATTTTGACTGGCTATAATGCGGTTCAGACCAAAATGCTACTTTGGAGTTCCAAGTTAGATACAAGAAATAAAGTCGTCTGTCAAGCAAGGCGTCGAAACCGATTTGTCGAAATATTACGCTTTATTCACTTCGTTGATAATACAACTAACAAAACAGAAGACAAAATATGGAAACTTTGACCACTATTAAAATTTGTACTGAAAAATTTCATGAAATTCTTTATAACGATATTAGTGTAAGCAATTTATTCGAGTAAAGCCAAAAAAACTTGAATATAAAGCATGTGGCCGCTGTACTAAAAGGGAGTACCTAATAAATGTTGATATATATATATATATATATATATATATATATATATATATATATATCACGGAAAAGACTTGAATATAAAGCATGTGGCCACTGTACTACCAGGAGTACCTTATAAATGTTGATATATATATATATATATATATCAAGGAAAATGCCTTTTTGAAAATGCAGTTTATGACAAACACTTTGGTAAACCTACTGCACCTCTGATAAAAATAATTGATTAATTTGACGAGAGTGTAAAAAATGCCTTATCATTTCACTTTTGATAATTTATTCATAGGATTTATTCTTTTGAATTTTCCTAAAAATGAAGGATAGTGGAACTATCAGAGAAAACCGCATTCCGAAACATAATATATTTACACCCAGTAAAAAGCTAAACAAAGTAGAGGATAATATGAATTAGTTAGGATGCTGGAGTCATTATGTGTAAATAGGTCGTTAATTCAGTTGTATCTTTAGCCTCTAATATAAATGGAGCTCATGCCATTGGCGCTGTAAAAAGGTTTTCTTGAAAAGACAGAAAGTGAATTCAAGCTCAACAACCATTTATTGTGAAAGAATATAATATAACGAGGTTTGGAGTCGACCAAATGAATGAGAATATCGGTTATTATAGAATAAACGTATGGAATAGAAAATGGTTTTTGCCTATATTTTCCTGGATAATAGACGATTGTGTGTAAAATTCATCACAGCTCCAACAAAAAACTAGACATAAAATAATACATCTCAATTGTTGATGCATATCTAAGTAAATAGAAAGACCATACCAATGAAGGATTTTCAAAGCCATCTTAGTCAAAATCAAAGATTTTAAATGATTTAAGGTTTGACAGTTTGAAACATCATGTATAATAAATTGAAAAGAAGAGACTCTGCGCTGTGGTAAATGCAATGTTGATTTGCGCATCATTTGTTTTGAACATTATAATATCATTTTATAAATAAAAGTTTTTAAAATAAAACTCAATTTGACTGGAAATCATATTTGGAATTTTTTTTAATATTGAGATTATTTTTTACAAATATATTTACATTGTAAAGTTGATAAAAATATTTTGATTCATCGCAATGACGTTTTTTTAAGCAAGAAATATTGTCGAATTTTCAATTTCTTTCCAATTTAAACCCCTTTCTAATTTAAATATTTATACGATTTTTATGGCAATTCATACAATATAAATTGAATTTATTTATTTTTTGAATATTTTAAAATTAAATTTATAAAACATGATTCGGGTGAATAGCGATGTTTAAATATGTAAATATGTAATAATAGAAGAATAATCCTGATTAAATTACATCAACAGTTGTGGAATATGGAGTGTGTGTTGCTATTGTGCAATATAAAGAATATTTTAAAATTAAACTTTAAAACATTAATCCTTTAAAAATATTTAAACACTAAAAATATTTAAAATTAAACTATAAAACATTAATCCTTTAAAAATATTTAAACACTGGCGCTTAAATATTAAAATCTGATCACCTCCCACATAGTACTGATGAGAGCCATTAGCTCGAAACTAGTATACTATTGGGAATTGCACTGGATATCACTTAATGTATTTAATATTCTTTGATTAGAATCAGACAAAGTGATTAATAAAAAATACACTTTAGTAAATTTATAAATTTTAGGAGAATAATGTTTCATATTTTTAACAGATATTTAAATACATTATGATTGAGTTATTTGTTTGATTATTTGTTAAAAAAAAGAATGGGTTTTATTAAATAAATGAAATACGTTTCTAGCAATACACCATTTCACAAATTCACAACACCATTTATAAAACAAATAATTATTTGACAAAACTATATTCCATGAAATTAAAAAATCAACTCATGAAAATTTTACAAATTAAATTCATATTTAAATCTATTATTTAATCATTTACCATTTGCAATTCAATTTTAAAAAAATTTCAAAAAAGAATTTTAAAAAAAATTATAATTTTTTTAATTTTAAATTGTGAAATATATTTTTTTCTTAGTCCAATTAAGTGATAATTTGACAAAACATAATTAGATTTTTCAAGTTGACAACATAAAAAGTGAAAGTATTAAATAATCCAAACAAATTGATTTTTCATTTTAATCAACCAATCAAAAGTGAGCAATTTTAAATATAACTTCTAATTTCACAAATATTCAGATAATTTTGTTTGAAATATTTTTTTCATAATCTTATTTCAATTAAACTCTTTTCCACAGGAAAATAATTTCCGGATTTTTCTATTTGGACTCGAAAAAATTGGAAATGTACAGAAATAATTTCTTGTTTTTCTAATACGATATTTGACAACGAAAATAGAATCAAAGAATTTTCGACAATATAAAAATAAACGCTTCTCCAAAATGTTTTTTCAATCAGTAAAAACAATGTTCTTTCATTGTCTTTTGACGGGTTTCATTATTTCTCTTTGCCGAGAAGGATCCGAGGCATTAGAAAAGACAAATCAAGGTTGTGATTTGGTGAGACCTAATCGGGATTATCCACTGGCCATGTTATTGCTGCCGAAAAATTTCTCAACTTTCCCATGGGCTTTGACAATTCCATCTATTAAAATGGGACTGGAAAAAGTACGGAAAATGGAAAATATTAATCCGATTATCAAAAATATAAAAATACTTTATCCAATTGACAGTGACTGTTTGCAGACTCACAAACCACTTTATGAATCAGTGATAAATTTTGTCAAGGAAATGCCAGAGTAAGAAATTGGTTTATTAGATAATAATAATAATAATAATAATAATAATAATAATAATAATAATAATAATAATAATAATAATAATAATAATAATAATAATAATAATAATAATAATAATAATAATAATAATAGATAATTCGGAACCCCGATAATTAAAATGTTTATATTTTGTCATTTAGTCGTTTTAAACATTTAAATAGTTGTAAATTATATATATATTATTGCAAACTACGGAACTTTAGGGAAACATTACATTATTACTCTAAACATCAAGGGACCACCAAATAAATATAATTATTTCTCATGCATCACATTAGGGAAACAGCAAGTTTTTAGTTCTCCCAATGCAGAAAAGTGTCTCAATAATATATTTTAAAAAGGATTATTTTTAATATATTCCCATTAAAAATATGATTTGGTTCAATATATTTTCTGTTATTTATTTTCAATTAAGAGAAATTTATCATCTTTGAAATTTTTGAATAAATTATTAATTAATTATTTTATAATGAAAATCATTTCATTTTAATATTGTATAAAATGTTTTTTGTTTGAAATATTTTTTAACATTCGATATTTTGAGATTCTAAAGGTTCCGTGATAAAATTTGTGTCATTTGTGATTTTTTAACTCTAGTTATAATTATTTAATTAATTTTGCAATTTAAAATATCGTTTGGAATTGGTATCATTTAATGACAGTGACATCTTATAAAATTCGGACGGTTTTCAGATTTTTATTTACAAAAATATTAAACATAATAGATTTCAAAAAAAAGGACTTATTTTATACATATAAATTTAAACAAAAGTGCTACTAGTGCCTCTGTGTTTAATACAGTTAGCTCGGTAAAGAAGAAATCTTTGTATTATATAAAACATAATTCTATAAAATATCTTAGCAATAAATAGATTCAAAAAAATAGATGTTTTTTTTATTAATAAATAATTTTTAAATATTTTGTTTAAATTTCGGATAATTCGTTGTTCTGAGATTAAACATGTCTTTAATCTCATGTTTAATCTCAGCTTTATTAAATAAATTTTATTTTTCAAAAAATATATTAACCGAGATTTAATTCAATTAAATTTTATTTAATTAAATTTTGCAGTAATAGCTTAAAATATCTTTATATATTATTCAATAATTATGGTGTGAAAATGTTCTAAATGTGAAAAAAATATTAAAAAATGATTTATTTTAATTGTTTTTGGAAAAAAAAGTATTATTAGCTAATAAATAAGTTTGTAATCAATTTATGTTCAGAGATATTTTTTAAATTGCTAAAATAATTTACAATATTTATCCGAAATAGTTCAAAATAATAATATCAATTTACTGACAGATTTTGAAAAATTTTGATTAAAATTAAAATTTTTCTTCAAAACTATATATTTTAATGAACATTTCTAATCTTGCTTTTATAATTTATAAACAATTTATATACTGAATTTATGTTAATAAAATTTTTAAATTATTTTTTTTGAAATTCACTGTATTGGCAATGGTGGCGTAATAATTCAAAATTAATAAAAATAATGATATAAAATATTAAAAAAATAAATAAGTAGTTACTTAATATAGTAGGTTTGTGATTTTAGGCCTATTCAACTAAAACAATTCAACTAATTACAATTTGAATGAATCAGTTTATTTACAAATGTTGAATATATATCTGTTATATCTCCATCATTGTAAAAAGTATAATGGAATAATTTATTCAAATAAAATAACAATATTAGGTTTATTTATATAAAAAAACATATATATCCATTTTTTCAAAATTACCTTCTAAATCAGATAAATATTCAGATGTCTTAGATTTAGGATTTTTAGTAAAATGTTTAAAATTGTAAAAAGTTTAATTGCTATCTAGTTGAATTGTTTTTAATCTAATTGAGTTATAGTCAAAATGTTAGTTGAATTAATTTATTGAGATTTTTTATTAAAGATATCTGCTTCTAAATACATGCTTCTCGACATAAAATAAAATAAATTTTAATAAAAAGAATATTTCAATATTTATTAGAGTTATTGTTTAGTTCTGAACTGTTCGAATTAAAAACCTCCATTAATAAATTTGAATAAAGTCATAATTGTTTTTAATTATACAGTTAAATATACAAAGTTCAAGGACTTTTAGTCTTTTATGAAATCACTTTTCAATTCATTTGTCATAAATTTAAATTCTATTCAATTCATTTTTATTTTATATATGTTGGGTTATTATTATTGAAAGTCGGTTCCCCCTAACTCCTCGTGTCCTTTTCGAATCAAATAAGCAAACCCAACACAGAATAATTTTATTTGCACTTTACCACAGTTACAACTCAATACAATGCATTTCAATGTTTTGTAATTAAAATTTGTGATTTATTTGCACCCTTCAACCACCAAATAAATTTTATTACCTTAAGGTAGGTTATCTAATGGATAATCACCTTTTCTGATAGATAACTTTTGACTTTACTTGGTTTAGACTCCTTTACTGACCTGACTAGACTACTCGTTCGCTTCGACCACTGACCATTTCATGTTTTTCATTTTCCTTTTATACTCCTGCTCAGACTGTTTTCAAACAATTGTCAACAACATTTGCTGCCAAACTAAATTATGAAAAATAAATACTTCCCTACAGACCACCTTAGCCGACATTTGTCGACAATATTTGCTATATTACTACATTACAGATTAGGAAATAATTACCTCCTCATAGGTCAATGGCGTCCATTTAATATTGTTTAGGCCAATTTACCATTTTCTATTGTTTTTTTTACACGTCAAGTTTTCCTCATCTTTCGGGTTTCCATTGCCTCGGACTTCCCATTGACTCGGCCTTCCCATTAGTAATTAATTTAATTAATTTCTTTTTTGTCTTATATTATTTTCTAGGGACCCATCACTAAATCTTTTTTTATTATTTCTGGTTTCGTCTCTCAATTTGGCGTTCAACCATACAAATTTTCTCCCCATCAATACTACTTTCAAATTTTTGTAAACTTTTAATTAATGTTGCACTTTTATCATTTTGGTGTTTTATTGATTTTACTGTGCTTTTTTCGTAATACCCCAACAAATTTGTTAATTTTATATAATGTTTAATATTAGACATCTTTATCTTTTGTTGGCGCTTAAGGAGTAAATTCAAATCCAAATCATAATTTATGTTTATTAAACTTTATATAATGCTGGATCGAAGTTGATTAAAATTTTTTTTTAAATATTTATTTGTTAAACTTTGGCTTTGTGGGAGATCTTCAAAATATTTTGATGATTTTCCAAATTTTTACAGTAAGAACATGCAAATCTTTGTTTGACATATCAATGCTATTCAAGGGTTCACATTTTATATATAAATATGTATCAGCATCATAAAAACCTTTATTATTTGATTCAGTGCCATAAAATGTTTTTCATAATAACTTCAGTTGTCATTTCAACAATATTATTAAGGTAAAAGAAATCTTTTAATTCACTTTCCAAAAACTCAACATATTTGTTTGTGGCATTAGGCCATGAATTCGAGGAAGGTTTTACATCATGAATCAAAAATGAGACTACATTTATCATCATTTTTTTACAGTTTTTTTATATCTTGAAATACTTTCTTTTACATTTTATCTACATATTTAATTACAATTTCTTTAACTGAGTTTGATGATTTGGGTACTGTAAATCCTTTGTCTGTCTTTCTTATGTCTTAAGAATTGCAAAATATTGTGTCTTTTGCAACCATTCTAGAGGCTACCACAAAAAATTCGTCAATTGCAATCCTAAATTAATTGGTTATTAAACCACTGTTTTTATTAAATTATGATGTTGAAGATGTAGAAGGAAATATTTCATTGTCATTTTGTTTTAATAAATGTATACTATGTTAAATTTGTGCAATCCACTAGAAGAGGAGACTCCACTCGAAAGTTCAATCGAATTTTCTACATTTGGTCATATATTTGCCTTTTTTCAAAAGTTATTCCAATACTTTTTTAAAAATTTTTGCTTTCATTCTTCAAGGCTAAAATATGACTTGAAACATACCAACATCGACAAAGATTCAAACAATTTCACAATTATAAAATAACTCAAATTTTCCAAAAATACAGTTCTACTAATTTATATTTGTTATAGAATAATTTTTAATTTACATTAGAATAAAGTAAAAGTTTTTTCAACAAGTTGAATTTATAGTTTTTCCGGTGAAAAAAAGTTTAAAATAATTTACCAAATTATTGTTAAATAATGAAATATTTACCGAAATTTGATAGAATATTTTGGTTGATAAAACTGGGTTTGCTTGCCTTACGTACCAATAAAGTATCATGTTGTTTTTATTCACATTTGATAGTTATATTTTTAAGTCAGAATTTTCTTAATATCAACAATCCGCTTTTTTGATAGTTTTTGTTTTTTGAAAAAATTACCTCAAATTCTGAAATCTTTTAATCTCCATATTAACTTCATTTTGTATGTTTCAATGCATGAGCCACGTAAATCATGCAACGACAAATATTTGAAAATCTTCAATTTGGTAACCTATCTCAATGGAAAAATTTCTTAACTAGGTGATTGAGTGTAATATTAAATATTTCATAGCATTGAGCACGCATATTTAAATTTTAATTTTGAGAGAATGTAAGAAATAGAGTTTTAAAAAACTATGTTTTTACGGTTATACTTATTCTAAATCACATGAAAGTCTGGAAGTCAAATTGAGTAACATTCTTTTATAAAAAGTTAAATTTATTAGACAGCACTAACACAGTTCTTACTTTCATAAAGTCCAGTCATTTCTTGAAGGATCGTAAAATGCAAAGTTGTGCTGAATTAATTACAAATCTCTTAACATTAATCATTTCATTTGAAAAACAATATCACCGAATTTGACAGACACAGCAGCAGATATTTGTTGTTGCCAATTATTGGCAATTAAAGAACACTGGAATCAAATTAGTGTGCAAATTCGACCAATATCTTTAGAAACACAAAATTATATTTGATCTTATATTAATTTGAAAGTTAATTAAAACGCAAACCGTCATTTTTCAAATGTAGCTTCCATGCGTAAGTGAACCTGA
Organism: Schmidtea mediterranea; assembly: GCA_022537955.1. Taxonomy (NCBI): domain Eukaryota; kingdom Metazoa; phylum Platyhelminthes; order Tricladida; family Dugesiidae; genus Schmidtea; species Schmidtea mediterranea. The sequence continues at coordinate 288,302,674 of CM039679.1, forward strand.
GTGCTATATAAATATAAATAGGAATAAAATTTAACAATCTACATTAAGTTTGTTTATTATTCAATTTTCCACAAATAATTGTCACAATCTAAAATCAACATTTTACTTACTACAAACAATTTTAAACAAATTTCTTTGAGATTTCTAAATACAAAAATTATTTCATTTTTTGATAAATTGCTGTTTTTGTCAATTATTGAGATTATTAAATATAATTCCATTCAAAATAGAATAAATATTTGATATTTATATATAACTTATGGTTTTCTTGTTAAAAATACATTTAAAATTTTAAATTAGAAAAACTCAAGTTACAAAATTATGGAAATTGGTGTAAAATGTTGGTAAAATACACTATGAAATTTCTTTTATTGCTACTTGTCCGTTAGGAAGTAAAGGGAAGAACCGGACATACATTTGTCCGATATTCCACCCGATGCTTACATTCTACATTTATTCATGTTTTTATATTTTAACAAGTAAACGGCCATAAATGTTACAAAAAATTTGAAAATGTTCAAATTTCAAATATTTCACTGCAGAACGCAAGAAACTATTTTGTTTTACTAAAGAATTGGTTTAACAACAAATGTAAAATAGTTTTCTGGTTGTATTTAAAGTTTAATTTATCAAAATTTACATAAATTAAATCAAAAATTAAATAATAAGTTTGTTTTTTTAATAACAATCAACTATTTAGGAATTTAAATTTTTAATAGCCAAATACCGATAATTGTAGCTTAGAAGTGAGTGAGGATGGTTCCAAGATAAAAAGAAAGAAATACAATTATAATATAAATAGTTATAAACAATATCATTGGGTTAGCGAAGAAAATTGCCATTGAAAGAAACCTTTCTGACTTAGTTTTATTTCAAAACCTTTTCTGTTATTCGTTAAGATTTCATCTGGAAACGCTAACCAAATCATTGAATTTGAAATGAGAAAAATATAGCTAGAAAAAAATAATTTTTTGAAATTAAGAACCACTTATTTCAAATATTAAAATAAAATAATTTTCATATTATTTTATACGTATATTTAAAGTATTAGAAAACGTCACTGACACAATCAAACTAGGAAATTTTATTGGCTTTTTTCAAACAAACTAATTCATTAAATTTTTAAAAATACATCATTATAAATAGATTATTAAATATTATTAAAAAATTATTAAAATTTATATAACTTTTATATAATTTATCAAAAGCTGAGTTTTAAAGACAAAATTTAAATTTTAGAATGTATTTTAAAAAGAAATAATGAACTAATTGGTTTAAAAAGCAATTTAAACACAAATAGTTTGAATTTCAATTCAACCTGATGATGACAGTGAATCTTTTAAAATATATTGTAGTATAATATATGTTCAATTAACCTTTTATAATATTAAAATTATAGCCATAGTTACGAGTATGTTATAATAAATGTATTTAAAAGCTCGTGTAATCATCGTTGAATTAAGGGATGGGTATGTTGATATTAAAATGTTAGGCAATCAATCACTAAAATAACCAGGCTGAGTGTCTAAACTTGATAAGATTTTTTTATTTGGCTTTATATTGTAGATTTTATAACAAATAATGTACATTACTGTCAGTAATTATTGCACCTACCCGGTATAAATTTTAAAAATGTAAATAAAGAAAATTTGTACAAAATATTTTTAACGACAAATTTATTAAATAAAACGTTTTATACTTTTTACAGATTTTGTATTCTTGTACTTGTTTTAGTAAATTGTTTGTTTCAAATTTTTGTATAGATTTTATTTTTTTTATTTTTCTTAATTTTATGAAATAAGTGCAATAATTACTTATATTAAAGCTATTCAAGCCAATTTCCAATTCGATTTTTAAATGTGAAAAAAAATAATGCACAATAGTACATGTCAGTCACAAGAAAAGAAAAAAAACTTGTTAAAACCCCTGTTTGTGTTAGTGAGAAAAATGAAAATAAAACCAAATTTATTTTTATTTATAAAATTAATTTATCGGACCTTATCAGAAGGTTATAGCATATTAATTTATATGCAAAAAATGTCTCAATGAATTATATTTTTATTTTTTAAACATTATATTTATTAACTAATATTAGATAATATATATATATATATATATATATATATATATATATATCCAAATTATGGCTAAGGTAAAAATTAACTAGTTGATTTGTGTTTATATACAGACTACAGAAATATCATTTTACAATAACAATCATAAACTATTAAGGTTAAATTATTTTATTTAACCAATTAAATTAAGAATAAATCAAATTAATAAAAATCAATCCAAATTAATTTGTACAAATTTCGAATTCAAAAATCACTAAATGTTTTTTACATAAATTTAAACAAAATATAACAGTTTTCTAATTTATCATCCTCCCGTGTCTAATTGGTTAATATATCATTTTATAATAATAAATTTTTAATAATTTTTTGTGTTTATTGTCAGTGTAAAAACAATTATCTAAATTCATAATTTGTGAACTTAATATTCATTATTACTGACAAATGTCAATTAATGAATGCGGTAAATCTATTATTTATAAATTTATTAAACTATATGCAAAATTATAGAAGTTGCATGGATTCATGCCGTAAATGAATTGAAATCAATCTGACAGTGCAATTTTAACATTTTGAACAATTCGTATTTTGTGTTTGTGTTGAATACATAATCGAGACAATTTTTCGGAAATTTCGACATAAAGTGTGCTGAATTTATTTCATTCTCACATTTTCAACATTTAAGTCAGATTTTAACTACTTTGGTATAATATTTAGTGGTAGCATGATTTGTAAAACAAATACCCAATTTGGTATATATAAATGATTTATAAATTCATATATAAATCAATCTTTTATTCGTGTCGGGCAGAATATATTGCCATTACCAATTATCATCATTAATTTATTCAACCTACATATATGTTTAATCAACAGTTGTTATATCCTACTATGTAAATTTCAACAAAACAAAATCTGCGCCCATCTTCTAATAATATCAATCAATTCCCTAAGTCGACATTTGTCAAGAACTTGAGAACAGAGATGCCGGGCAGTCATTCCAATGTATATGGCATAAATATTCATACCAAAGATCTGAATACCATCTAAGCAAGGTTTAAAATCTACCAATAAGCACGATGAAAATCATATAATGCAAATTACAAACTGAAAGAATTGATTAATATCAATGAACACAATAGTTGTCTGAATTGTGTGTCTATTAGTGGATTTCAAGTCCTACTTAGAATGTGTTCAGATTTTGGTTATAAATATAAATTGAAAGTTTAGTAAAATATTGTTAAAATTTGAGATTTATAAAGCAAAATTTATAATTTTTTAATATATATTTTCAAAATATAAAAGATTAATGAAGAAATTAGTTTGTAAACAAGCAATTCGATACAGTTTCAAGTTTGAATCTCCCTGATGATGACAGTGAGTATGTCGAAATACACTGTAGTTTCATATATGTTTAATTGGAGCTTTGTGTGTTTTTAAAACAAAATATAATAACAATAATATTTAAAACTTTGGCAAAAATAATATAGTATTTATTAATTAATTCATTTTGCTTGGGGTCATTGGGCTCTTATTGCGTTATGTGTCGCGAGATAATGTAAAATATAAAGTAAAACATTTATTTGTTAAACAAAACAAACCTTTCAGCATCAACTTTGCAATGAATAACAAATTAAATAATTTATTTTGAACCAACTCATTTGGTAGATAGAACAATGTATATCGTGAGTACAATTATGTGTTTAAATGAATGCAAATAAAGACTTAACATTTATTAAAGCTATTTTATGACTGATTGTGTTTTGAGATTAGTTAACAATCGGCAAAACAAAAAGCAATAACACGATTAAACAAATTTCAAAAAACTTATTATCTCAAAAAGACCTCCTACTTGTTTGTTAACGAATTATAATGAAAATAATTATTAATGGAAATATTGTTATTAAATTAACTTAAACATTATCTTGACTAAATGATAATATTCATTTCAAATCTAATATCAAGTATGAAAATTTATTTCAACTCACTTTTGTATTATAAGTTGAAAGAGAGATAAATATTTTATTCAATTTTCCATGAATTTTTAAAAAATTAAATTTTTCTGATTAAAACACAAAATCTTACTCAGTGTCTGTAAAGAAATGAAAATAAAACTAATTGAAAACGAAAATAAATAAATTGTTAATGAAATAACATATCTTTCTGTTAGTTTTTATAAGTCCATACTAAGAAAAATAATTTTATTATAAATTTTATTTTTAAATTTTTAAAAAGAAAAATGTTACATAAAATTTGTTACTATTGAATAATGTTTTTAATTTCAACAGAATTTTTTAAAAAATAACAATAATAATAAATGTTTTAAGTTATTGTATTAGAACAATGATGCTTTAATTTAAAAATAAAGTCGCAAGTTATTTTTAACGATGAAAATAACTTAGAATAAATAATTTTGAATATAAAATAAACTAATTAATAAAAATTGTTTAAATAAATTTGTTTTTAAAAGATTTAATTGTATTATGACAGTAACTCTGAAAATATGCGTATGTTTTCTTATGTATTCTATTCAAATATAACCTCCCAAAAACTCTAATAAAATAGATAAATCAAATTCTACAAAACCTAATTATTTATCTTTAATTATTATTAAAACAATGGATACGATCAATACTAAAAATACTATAAAGAATTATTAACATTAAAAACGGTGATTCCTTCGTAGTAGCATAAATTAAAATATCAGATAAGTAAAATATATTTAAAACATTAAACAGACATTTTCTATTGAAAAAATATTATTTTATTTTTGAAATTTATTACGATTGTTTTCCAATTTCTTTCCAAAATATTATATAATGATTCAATTGATGCTTGAATATCGTAGCATCCTATTCCATGGTCAATACCAGACACATTTTATATATAATTCAATTTATATAAAAAGTTCTGGTACTTTTTAAATAGGAAAAAATTCTTTAAATAAAAACAAGTATGTAGTAATATATTTTTTTAGTTTTTATTTTAATTAGTCGTAATGGAATAGAAGCCCATTTATATCGTTAGATAGTTTCTTTTAATTCACTATTCAATTTATCAGTAGTATATAATAAGTTCTAATCCTTTTTGAAAAGTTAAAAATTCTTTGAATGAAGACCAGGAGGATTTAATATATTTTTTAATTTTTATTTTAATTAGTCCCATTTATATCATTAGATATTTACTTTTAAATCACTAGTGTACATGGGAAACATTTTCATAAAAATTTTTAATTTAGGATTTTCTTAATCAGTTATATTTTTTAATTTTACAATCAAACATGCAAACAAATAAGCATATTTTAATTTTTTTTATCCTCAACTTTAACATTTATATTCAGTAAAATCGAGAAAAATATATATTTTGTACGACAGTTTTGTGAGTGACATTGAGTGTAGCTGATGTTTTGTTATTTTTGTTTGAAAGATATCAATCAAATAATATTTCATCTTGTAAATTACAACCCAGTTTTCATCTATATTAAATATTTATAGACAAGAAGGTTACATTGTTGAAAATATGTCATAATACAGTGAAAAATAAGCACAAAGAAAGTAAACCAAAACAATTGAAACAAAACTATGTTAAAAACTCTTCAGCTCTAATGTAACAAAACTAGTGGAACAGATTCAAGGACCAGAAGGAAATCTTAGAATTACAAAAGGAAATTCTTTAAATAAATCCAAAGAAAGATTCCATTTCCAGTGATTTATAAAGGATGGAATCTAAACTCAAGTGAAGTACTGACCAGGGTTATACCGATTTAAACAATTTTATCCTAACTATGTGTAAGTAGACAGCCGGGCACTGCAGCAACCTCAAGCATTTCTAGTTTCATTGTAGTTCAAAACTAAATTAATATTTTTAATGTAATTTATTGTAGATTTAGAACTAATTCATTTCGTGATAATTTTAATAGATTTGATATGGTTTAAGGTCTATTTAAATTATAAATAATTTAATGTTGAAGACCTGTTATTTTCATGTATTATTTGGTAATTAATGAGTAGAAATGTTTGAAAAATCTATTTTATGATACTAATTTACTAATTAGTCAAATTTAACAGATAGATTTTGACTAGTTTAATTATAATTTTGTTTTATTTAAAAATTGAATTTTATTTTAATATAAATTGTATTTTGAAATGATTCTTTCGGTGAAAGTATATGACAAAATATCGTTTTCAGAGGTTTTTAAGGTGTTGATTTACGTCAGTTAAATGTGTATTTTACAGTAATTTATGATCATTTATTGTCATTTTCCATGAAACAGTGTTAAGAAGTAATATTTAACTAAAATTTAATTGTAATTATATTGGGTTTTATAAACCTTTAGCGGTTTCAGCTGATCTTTTAAACTGATTAAGATTAATAACAATTTAGAATTTTTTAAACATTTTAATTTTTTTTCAGTGAAATATTTTTTATCTTTAGAATGATTTTTTGAAATAAATGGATAATTATTTACTTTCACTTTTGATGTTATCGATCTCATGGATATCTACGACAAAGCTGATTTTATTCGATTTTTGTCATTTTTGAAGGTCTTTTTATTTGCTTGAAATCAGTTTGCAGAATAATTTGTGAGGAATTGAAAGGAATAATGTTGAACATCAATTTCCTTTAAAGAAAATATGTCTTTATTGGGTCAAATACTATTTTTATATTGGTTTTTGACGAGATTCAAATGGATGGTAAATATGATTCAAATGAATAACGTTTAGGAAAAAACTAAGATATTTATTCAATTGAATATCGATATTTAAAAGTAAATATTATCTAAGTGTAAGGATTTTTTGAAAAATAAAGTATAAAGTTTGAAAAGTAGAAACAATATCATTTTAATGATATGTGATTGGAAAAGCGAGATATTTACGATGTTTTAAAAGTATTTAAAGAATTTCTTTCTGTTTAATGTCGTTATATAAAGAAGGGGTACTTTAAGAAATTCTTTTGTTTCCCTTTATTTATCTTTTTATTGACAATTTTCTGAATAATTGAAATATTTAAGGTTTATTTTTAAATTATTTTTCAGAAGGAAAAATTATATTATTTAATGGAAAACCATACAATTATAATTATATACTGAGTACAGTCAATCACATGCATTTTATTGACTTTTAATCAAACGAATACATTTCTCGTAAGAATTTGATACATGTTGAAAGTTTGCTTTTAAAATTTATTCAATCATATTCAAAGTACTAACAAATTTATTCAACGATTTATCACATATTTTCAAAACTCTGATAAATTATTTAATTTTTATTGAAAAAAAACTATTTCCTTGATAATTTGCTACAATATTGACTGTTTCCTTTAAAAAATCATTTAACAGTCTTTACAAATTTAATCAATTTTAACAACTTACTCAATTTTCCACTAGTTGATTAAAATTATTTTAACCAGATAAACATTTAATCAGAGTTTGGTTATAGCAATTGCTTTTACCAAAAACCAATATTTTACAATTCCTCGTATTTATTAATTAAACTTTCAATTTTTAGTACGTGTTATCAGTACCTATAAGTACACAAGTAGTACTTAATCTGCACAGAAAATTAACTTGTTTAGTGGTTGGTCAAAAGTTTTTTTGATTTTTGGTTGCAATTATGTGGTAGATGTTAATTGTATACATATTATTTTATCTCTTAATTTGATGTTATTAATTTTTAAACTCTATTGATTTTCAATAAATATGTGGAAATTTATTCTAAGTAATATGAAAGTAATATACTTTATTTTAAGTTTCGACAAATTTGATTTAATAATTTAAGAATGATTTTCTAATCATCAAATTTCTTTTCATCTTCATGAGCAAATAGCTAACCAACCATCTTTACACAATAACCTGCTAATTAGTTTACCATTCACTAAAAGATTGGCTAAACCTTCTAAAATGAAAGAACTGGATTTAAAGAATAGAAAATATATTCAGTGTAATAATCAAAAACCTTTCTCAATAAATAAAATTAATTTGGTTGAAGTGATGACAATAGGATATATTATATTTAGCTATAATTAGCAAAATTATTTTACACTTAGTAAAGTGTGATGTATTTAGTCATTGTTATTCAGCACCTAGTTATGGTATTATGTACTTAGTTATTTGTATTCAGATGTTGTTACACAGTTTAAAAAAACCTATAATGTTTATAATTATTATTATTAAACGATGATTCCTTGATAGCAGCATAAATTAAAATACCAGGCAAGTAAATAACATAATAAGCCCTTGCTACTAAGAATGACGCAACTGCTTATTTTATTATTTACTTGTCTGATATCATTATTATTTACTTTAACATTTATTTCAAATTAAGTACTTTCATATCAATTAATTTTATGAAATTTTGTCAACTCAAATTTAGTTTTAAAATTTTACGTTTTAAACTTATTGTTTAATATAATCTCTCGACCCTGACTTGGCCTTAATTTTATTTACTTACTGTAGACACTTAAATTCACCTCATTTACACGTTTTTTATTGAAAACATAAAATACTTATTTACTATAGTGTGATCATTTCAGGCTTTTTTTTAATTGGAGAGGATTTAATTAATTTTTATCCAAAGTCCATATTTGCATATAGAAAATAATATGACTAAATATTACAAAGCCATGTTTGTGAGATCGGCCAAAATACACTGAGCACAGCGTTTTTAGACGTGGGAAAATATAAGCTAAAAATCCTTCGAAAAATGGTTTGCTGCAGTATTCGGTTACATATTTAATAATATATAAAATCATTATCGAAGTGGTGGTCAAAAGAAAAACAACATAAAATTTTTATAGTTTGTTTATTCATAATCATTCATCTATTTGCAATTATGGTAAATATTGTTTTATTGGAGACACAAAATTGACAAAGAATATCATAAAAAAAATATTGTCCAGGATATGGCTAAAATAATTACTTGAAAAACCATCAAATAATTCGCGGGTTAATATCTTAACAGAAATATCATGTAATTAAATCACATTAAAAATGTAAACTTTCCAAAAGAGTTACATTTTGTAGAAAAACCAAGAAAATATAAATAAATGTAACCAATTGTATCATGTCACTAAAATTCTTTATTCTTTCCAGTAAAATATGTAATCGTAATCATTTTAATTTCAAAAATCCTGACCCGGATTTATTAGTTAATAATTTTAAATTATAATTATTTTAATTCTATTATATAGATCGCGTAGAGAAAGAAATGACTATAATGTAAAAAATAATCAAGAAATTATATTATAAGAAACATACAAACTTGCATGTATTGAAAATTTATCTGCAGTTATATTTACCAATTTATTATAGATTTCAAGAAAAGGTAGAAAAATATAATGAAACATACAAACACAGCCCACGCTATGTCCATGATAAACCAAACACACACCGGTTGAAAAAACACTTCCATTTAAAAAAATATAATTTTTTGACAAATGAACTTGAAAAATATTTTGGAAGCTAGTACTCAAAGACACTTTTATTTTTGGAAAGCAAAAGAAAGAAAACCATGAGTTTTAATTGTTTATTATTAATAATTGTACCTTAAATATTGATAATTAATCATTTTCACCTTAAAAAAATTTATTTACTAAACCTTTGCACAAAGTGGAAATCTCGGGCAATTGACTTGATTGTAATTATTTAATTATCTAATAAAATTTACAAATAAAAACAGCTTACAGTTTTTTGAAATATTTTCACTAATAAAATCCGCTTAGAATATAAGAGAATCATTTAAAATGTTAAATTTCCAAAATTTAATTAAACAGTGTAATTCTCATGTTTTAGAAAAAAAAATTGCATATTAATAAAATATGCTCCTGTCATCTTTATTTTACTCTTCAAGCACTTTTTTCATTGAATTTTCGGAGTTTTACGGTGACGCTGACACTATTAAAACAATATCGTTTGTTCAGTTTAAAATTTCAAGTCATTTTTTTCTTGGTAATACTCATTTACAAGGTCAATTGTCAAAATTTATTTTGCATCATTTAATAGATTATTGCATATTTTTGGGGCTCTGAAATATAAACATAGTTTAATATAATTTTTTCTAGCTAACCCCATAATTTTACACTTATTTGTTGACACTGGAATGAAGCGAGTTGCTAATAAATCTAGTTTGAAAGATTTTAAATGTATATAAATATTTTTTGTTTAAAGTGGTACAAAACCTTGATGTTCAATCCGGTCTAATCGCAAAATGATAAGATTTTATGGATTGATTGCCATTGGGCTTGATTCTGTATGAGATCAAATATCTTACATGACACTGATGAGAGTCAAATAAACTCGAAACTTTATTTTTGTTATTAGACATCGTATAGAATATCCAATTAAAACTTTAATTTTGATAAGAAGTCATCATAAAGCCAAGCCCATCTGATTTATGTACCAGTTTTCAAAATTCTGATAAATAAATTAAAAATTAAATTAAACAAATTCCTAAACAAATTTAGTAGAAATATCAAATCAGTTGAAAGGAATCTTTGTTTACATAAAAATATTTCGAAACATCTATTTATTTGTAAGCATTTGTCAAATTATTTCGAGACATAAATAAATACATCTGAAATTTGACTTGTAAAATAATACTTATAACGAAAAAGTATCATTATAAACCAATTATGTCAGAAAGTTAATCAGAAAATAAGCTCCGGCTAAAAATATTATCTATTTTTAAAGAAATAATATTTTATATTTTGAAATTAATTAGAACATAATTACTGCGATTAAAATTATTTATTATCAATTCTGTAGTTTTAGTTATTTTTATTAAATTATAATTTTAGTTATCTTTAAAATATAAATAGAATACAATATTTATAAAACATTTATATTTTTAAAAAAATATTTATTAAACATTTTCAAATATGCTTATTTGGTTTTTTCATGGCCTTTTTTTATATATTTATCAAATCTTAGTTGAAAATACAATGATATTATTTAATATTATCATATTTGTACTAAATCTTTACAAAATATGTTTTTTTTACATCTAAAAAAAACTCCCAATATGTTTTGCCAAGATATTTCCAGGTTTTTTGTTTAAAATAATAAAATTACATTGTTTAATTATTTATTATTTGTTTACTAATGACATTGTTAGATGAAGAACAACTGTAATTTTTTGTGTATTTACGCTATCCGTCATATTTTAGATTTTAATCGTTCTGATCACTGAGCACATCAGTATATTAAATTAGCCCATTGATTTAACATACATTTCATGTTATTTTTATTATTATGCATACAATATTTTCATGATAATATTTTAAGGTGGGTAAGTTGAAAATCTTTATGACATAATATTTAAAGGAATATAAGTCTTTCTTTTCGGCAATGTGTGACTTTTAATGTAATTTACGTTAAGTAGAAAGACAAATTATTAAGTTTCTCTTAAAAAGGAAAACCCATCGAAAAGAGATTGAAATGAATAAATAATTTTAAAAATTTAAGTGTCACCATTTATTAAATGCTATTTTTATGGATGAATAACTATAGGAAGTCTCAACCATTTCAATGCCGAGTAAAATAATAAATTGAATTAAATTTTATATTCCTAGATGAAAAAAAAGAAAATCTTTATCATTTCATGTTTTGTTATCACAATATAAACTTGTCTGATTGTGAGTTTATTTGTTTGAACAGAATATGGGATAATTAAATTTTATTTCTCAATATATCATTAAATTATCAATCATGAAAATTGTTTTATTTTTATTTGCACGCTACTTTTTAATGTAAATTTAATTTCTAAATTTATTTTGCAATCAGAAAAAAATTATTTTTGTTTGTAGTCTTTGTTAATATCAGCCATTAATTTACTAAATTAATAATTAATTAATCAGTAAAATATTTAAGTCGTTTTTTTTTCTCTAGTAATTTTTCTGAAGTGGTTTTTATAATTTATTGCAGACTGAACAAAATAGTGTTTAGTGTTTATTAATTTGTAAATTAAATTATTATACAAAAATAAAAAATTAAAATATAAATAGTTTTAAAAGATTTAAAAATCTATTTGTAAAATATCAAAATAACTGTAATACTGTCAATTTAAGTTTATTATTTTAATTATATTCATAGACAGACTTTATTAATTGCTTCATTATATTCCATTAAATGGCACCTGATAAAGAATACTTGAGATTAAGAAATTGTTCATTTAATTAAAAACAAATAAAAATCCTTTTTATATTTAATTTTATTTTTAATGTTATATTTATTTCAGTGTTATATTTGGACCAATATGTGATTACGTAATAGCTCCTATTGCACGGTTAATGGCGTTCTGGAATAGGCCAGTGATAACAACTGGTGCGCTGTATTACGCTTTTAGTAGTGACAGAATTGCGGAGTTTCATACTCTGACGAGAGTCGGAAGTGGTCATTTAGACAAATACACCGGATATTTAATTTCAGAATTGTTTTCCAAATACAAGTGGAATAAAGGAAAATATATCTTTTTCAAAGACGCCTACAACAGCACCATCCCGATGTATTGTCACGGATTGGGAATTTATTTAGTTAAAGGAGCTCGAAAAATTGTCAAAAACTGGCCAATAAAAGTCTACACCGAATTGCACCCAAATGATATAAAGAATGATTCAACAATTGATAACATGCTTATTGAACAAATTGGCAATAAAAATGCCAGTAAGAATTTCCATAACTTATTTATTAATAATTAATTATCCTAATAATTGAATGGCAAATATAATATATTTTTTAGAGATTGACAAAATAAATAAATAAAAATTTATAATTTACAAAATATTAATTAAAAATAATTTTAAAAATTAATTTAAACAAGCTATATTTAATTAAAATTTATTTTAAAATAAAACATTATTTATTTCAAATGAAAATTGGTATAAAAGAATTAAAAAAAGATGAAAATTGAATTTAGAAATAAATAATTTTTACGCTTTCTTAAATGATAAACGGTTTTTTAGAAAGTGTAATTTTGTTTAAAACCAATTATTCTTTACTAAATAATTCTTAATTGTTGAGTTTTAATGTACGTATTAAATGCAAGAAAAAAAAGTAACTTTAATACTGAATATGAGAGTCGTTGGACGAATTTAATGTTAAAAGAAGAATTGAAGTGCAGCACCACAGCAAAAGAGCCTCAAAAAATTGAACTTTGGTGGATAAACATGCAAGCTTTCAGAAGCAAATGAAGAAGAGATATTTTAACTAAAGTTTTCCCAAACGTTTATAGCATGCCAAAATTATTGTTATATTGAATGAAGAAATACAATGATTTTAGTTAATAAAAACAAGTTGAAACATCAAGTAAAATTGCTCGGCACATTAACCAGGATATCAACTGAAATCCCGAAAAAATATGTTTACATTTGATAAAACAAAACAGCGAGCAATGATTAAAACAACATAAAATAACATTTATTTGTGAGATTTTTAATTTTAAAATATTTGGAAAAACAAAAAAATATTATATTATTTCTCATTTTGCTTTATGTAAAGTTGAATAAGTAATAAACGATGAATTTAAACGGGCTTATTCATGGAAATAAATTTACTTCAAAACATAAAATACATTTTACCAGTAGCAAAAAAATTATTACAGGTAACCTCCGTTCACCGCGACCCGGCGAGTACGAATTCGTTATAACGGGACCGACAATTAAAAAAATATTTTTCAGACACTGGCCTTGACAGTTCCATAAATCGTCATAATGACTAAAAACTATCGAAAAGCCCTTCCTCTTCACAATCAATGCATGGAGTTGTAAGAAGAGAGCGATGAACATTACGAGCGAGTAAATGCTGTTAAACGTGGCTGTAATGCATTGCTTGATCGATATCGGCAATTTTTGCGCAATAAATGTAGAGAAGCCAAATAAGGGGATCTAGATTCCTTTATACAATGTCGAGAAAAATGAATATATTATTAATTTATCCATTGTATTTTTTTAAATTCTTAATGTTATTTTCAATGTTTATTTAATTTTTATATTTTTTCCATACTTATTGTTATTTGCCATTTACCAGAGCGAATTTTTATATTTTTCCTATCCTTAATATAATTATTTTTATTCCTTATGTTATTTTCAATGTTTATTTAATAAATATAAAGTTTTTCAAGTCTTTAAATGTTTTTTTTAAAAATCCTTCGTTGATTGCGATATCATGTCCAGATCGTATCCCCCGACGTTGAACGGGGGTTACATGTACTGCAGCGCAATTTGACCTCAATAAACTTCCAGGTCACGGTAATCTAATGTGAGCTAATTGAATTTTTTGTTTTTCATTTATTTAATAATTTTATTTAATTATTTATTTATTTATTATTTATTTCTATTTATTTTTAAATATTTTATTTATTTATTGTAATATTATTTTACCTTTATTATCGAACTATTTTTACTATTAATCAGTAAAGATATCGATGTTTTTTGATATTTAAGAATTTTCGGCACAGCCTTTTCAAGTGATTTGAGGATTGTCTATTGATTTAATAAAATAGGAAAAAATTTATTTATTTTATATTGATTTTATTGGTTAAATTTAATTTTAATTAATACTAAATTTTAAATTATTTGATTTGAATTTTAGAAGTTTTAAGTGTGCCTGGAATTAAGGTTAGTTGAATATTAATGGATGGTTTGTATGTTTGGATAAAAATCGTTCTGCTCTTAACCTTTTGGTGTATTTTTGAACGTGTTTTGTTTGTTTCGTGTAAAAGTGGTGCTGATTTGTGTACTTTAACCAATTGTTCGTGATAATTACTGGTTTTGTTTTTGACGCGTTCATTGAGTCGTGTTAGTTTGGTGTATTTTTGAACGTGTCTTGTTTATTTCGTGTAAAAGTGGTACTAATTTGTGTGCTTTACCCAATTGTTCGTGATAATTACTGGTTTTGTTTTAGATGCGTTCATTGAGTCGTGTTAGGAATGTGCTTTGTGTTTCCCCTATTTACGCCACGTTGCATCTGGTGCAAGTGATTTGATAAATAATGTTTTTTTTAAAAGCAAAAACATTTGTTGGAAGAGCGACATATACAATCTCGATGAAAAAGGTCTGGTGTTGAAGATATTTGGGATTTTTGTTGTTTTGATTTGGACGAATATTTACTTTAAAATCTGTATTGTACATGCAATATCTGATTATATTATATATCTTGTTGTTTAAAAATGGAAGCATAGATATATTATTGGTTTGTCGTTGGGTTTTTATGTGTGTTGTGACTATTGAAGAAATATTTTTTAAAACCAATAATACATGCCAATCAAATATAGCACAAATAAAACTGTGAGATACTTTTAGATTACTTTTAGATTACTTGCTATTATACTTAAGTTCGAATAAATAATAAATTAAAAATAAATAATTAAATAAAGAAATTAAAACAAAATAATTAATTAATAAATAATAAAATAATTTAAATTAATTAAAAGTAAAATAATATTAAAATAAATAAATGTAGTACTTAGAAACACAAAATTCCATTGAAACATTTTTAAACTTCATATTTTAATAAATATTGGAAACTTGTGTTAGGTGAGTCAACACGGTGTCAGAACAATGTTAACATAAAAGGTAACCGGCAAACTTTTCTGGTTACACAAAATTATATTTTTTAAAAATTAAGTGTTATAATTTTAATTCCAAAACAATGGCAGTTCTAATCCAACCTTTTCGATTTTGACATTTTTAAAATATTTTTTAAAGCTTTTTTAAATAATAAATTTCTAACATTAAGAATAACATTTTTCAGAGATTTCCTAAGAGTAAATAAATTTGTCCATAAATTTGTAAATTTTTTTCAAGCTGGGAATAATGTAATATAAGTTTCAATAATATATTATACAAATGATGGAATAATTATTCAATTATATTCTAACCTTTATTTATATATGTTTCTAGTTCAATGATAAATTAAATGTTGAAAATAAAAGACATAAATTTAGGGAAAAATTATTTCCCGCCATGCTTGAGGGAAAAGAATTCCTCCAATCCACTATATTTTCCGCTATATTTATAATTAATTATATCATTTTATACTTCATCTTTACTAACTAATTATATGACAAAAAGTTAAGAAATTAATAATTATTATTAGAAAACAAAATATTTTTTGTCGATTTAATGTCAAAATATTTCCACAAAAATTAATAGAAAAATAGCATGTAATAAAGTAAAACTAACCTAAGTTAATATTTGATTAAATATTTACTTTGGAACTTACTTTTAATATTGTTTATCAAATTATCATTTAAGAATAATAAAGAAATAAATTTTAATAAAATAAAAATTAATTGAAAAAATTAAATAAAATGAATTAAATAAAATTTTCGTAATATATTTATGAGATTTACAAAAGATGAAAATGAAATTTATAACTAAGAATGATTGTTTTCTATATCAAAATTAAATCAAAGTAGAATTTATTTACGTTGTAAGATGGCGGGTATTTGTGTAAAGTCTATGAAGTCAATCAGGAGATTTAGGGAATTATTTAGAAAGATATATAAGACCTAAAATCAGACCAGGAATCATTTCAGTGTTAATTTCAATCCGAAACACTCAGTGAAATTAATACAGAAGACTATATACAAAAATTAAGTATTCTTCTTCGTTTCTTTTCAAATGCTTCATTTAAACGGCTACGCTCAACTAAATATGACATAAAAAGTTGGAACTCCAGAACAGTAATTAAAAATTAGTTAAGCATCGTTTTTCCATATAACTCAATGGGAACACCTTTTGAAAATAGTAATAAAGCCACAAATAAAATTTCACTTCTTTTTGCCCCACCCTATTAATCAAACAGAATAGAATTTTCAAAAAGGCAAAATATGTGCCTCAACTTAGGTCAATTTGGAGGTTGACAAATTATTATCGACGTTTTATTAAAAATTATTCACATATTGCGGCACCGTTATAAGCTGCAACATCTGGGAATAAAATAAATAAATATCAATTTACATTTAATTTAATTTAAGCTAATTATAAAATCCATTAATGGGATAAAAGTTGTATTAAGACATTGAAAAAATATCGGATGTGTAAATTGGTACAATACAGATAAAATTAGTACTGGTAGGTAAAATGGTGTGAAAAAGGTTATACTGGGTGGATAGATTATTTTTATTTGATAACATTCAATTCCTTACCGAGTATCTTTTAAGTACAGATATTTGGTCACGACTTAATAGACCTGGTAATATTAAACGACAATCAATTTATCTTGTCCTTTTTTACTTGAATTTTATTGTTAGTGTGTTGTTATTTATTTATTTATTTATTTATTATTATTATTATTATTATTATTATTATTATTATTATTATTATTATTATTATTATTATTATTATTATTATTATTATTATTATTATTATTATTATTATTATTATTATTATTATTATTATTATAACCCTAAAAACTACGACCTCTATTGTTTTATACAGAAACGACAAACCAGTTGGAAATTGAGAATATCTCTTTGTTTGGCTTTGTTTCAAAGATGATTTTGTTTTTTCAGTTGTTATTTTTTCTTCCCCTCGAAGGAAGAATATGGTTGAAAGACCATTGTAAATTTTGATAAAATTTAGCTTATTTGCTATTTTTATATACCGTATAAACTCACGAATAGACCGAGTTATTTTGGAATATTTTTTTACGCGAAATAACTTTTTAATTAAAATAATTATGGTTCAACAATTAATTGATAATAAATGTAATGTATCAATTAATCAATTATATTTTTTAAATTAATATACATTATAAATTAAATTAAATTTTTGTTTGAATGAGTTTATTTTCCTTACTTATCGAAGTCAGTACAATGAATTTTGGTCATCAAATAGGCAGCGTTATAATTTCAAGTTTTTGGTTTTGCAAAAGCTAAAATTAATCGTGAATTTGGTATCTATGAAAAGCAAGTAAGCGAATGAAAGAAAAGAATAAATAATTTAAAAGGAATGCCTAGAGCACAAAAAGTGAATACTGCTTGTGCCAAATCTGTTCTTGTCAAAACAACTGGGTGCAGTGGTTTAATCTTGTTTTGCAAATAGATCAAAGCTTCCACCTGTTAATATTTTTAAAAGGAAGAAACTGCCTAAGGGCACGAAATTTCCTAGCGGTGTTATTTTTTGTGCACACACAAAAAGCTTGATAGATGAAAATGGAACAATGTATTGGTAAGAAAATGTTTTGAATAAAAGACAAGGTGGTCTATTAAAAAATCAGAAATACTTATTTGGGATATGTTTAGAACACACAAAACAAATGATGTGAAGCAATTGGTCAAGAAAATCAACATGTTATTGGCAGTAATTCCTGGGGGACTAACTTCAGTTTTGCAGCATTTGAATGTTTCCTTGGGCGAACCATTTAAAGACAAGTTATGAAAAATGTGGTCTGAATGAATGACTTCTGGGACAGGTGAATCAACAAAAGGTGAGAATTTAAAGAAGTCAGGTATTGATTTTTTGTTCCAGTCGGTAAAGATTGAATGGGACACAATTCCTTCCGGAATGATAAAATGTGCTGTATTAGGTATTCTCTGGATTGCATTGAAGATCATTTCCTTTTTTGATTCAGATAATGAACTTGGTGGTGATAAAGACCAATTCTCGGAAAACTCAGAAGTTGACATTTATGATGAAATTTTACAAATAAACTGATGAAAAGTTAAAAAACACTGTCTGTGTACGTTCACAGAAAACTTTTGCTATTTCGCTATAATTTTTGTCATGTTCAATTGTTTTGGTTCTAAGTGAATGTCATGATATGAAATAAATTAATTATTACCCAAAATTTAATATACATGGAAAGAAATTGGAAAAAAAATAAATAGTTCACTACTCAAAATTCTGAGTTTATTCTTTTTCACTTTCTTTCACTTCTGCTTTCGAGATGAAAAATTGTATATCACACAGAAATCGGGAAAAGTAAATCGAATTGATCATCCAACTGGTTCAATTATACCAAAAATATTTAGTCAAGAGACGGTCTAATGATCATTGAATTGGGATATTGTTTACTATATGCTGCAATAAGTCATGAGATTTTAATGGTGAATTGTTTTCATAATTGTATTTGCAGAAATCAAATCAATCTTAATTGTAATATACATTAAGTATTGGAAACATCGAGAATTCGTTATTGCTCTTAATATAGCAAGACACGCTTGGAGTCAGATCAATATTCGATAATGTTTAATGTCACTGACAAACCTCAAAAATATTATAATCATATTGCAAACCAACTGTTTCAAGCAGACTTTCATACTCAATAATGCTTATCAAAATACAATGATAAAAAATTAAACTTTTTAAAAAATATTGCATTTTTTCCCCGTGTCTCACCTTAATTATAATTCGCAAATCAAAAAAATTTGCTTTAAGAATTTCTGGAAATGTTTTTCAGACATATCATATTATTTTACTTCTTCAAAGAAATCTAAAATTAATCACATATCACGAATTTCAGGCCAGAATTGTCTGAAGTACAAAGGGAATAAATTCAAACAAAAAAACTACGATAATTGGTTACGTTATGAAAAAGAATATTTAACTTAGAAATAGTTAGAATTTTATCTATTTTTTCAGTTAGTAATAACATATTTTAAGTTTTATTTAAAAAAATTGTTATATTTTATTAATTAAAGAATAACAACACCAATCCAAAATATATATTCAGCTACAATATATTTCGACTGAATAACAGTCTTCGTCAGGTAGTCTTGAACTTTAAACTATTTAGATTAAATCATTGTTATTTAAACAAATTTCAGCTTTTAAATTCTCATAACCATTTTATCAAAAATTAAAAATTTTGCTTTTTTCAAAATCAAAAATTCTACAAAATGTTAAACAAAATTAATTTTTTAAAAATTTTACAAAACCGAGACTTTTCAACAAAAATATTTAAAAATTGTGCCAAAACTATTTTACACTTAGTTTCCTCCTTCATCAAAAAATTGCTCTTTTTAATATCAATCAATCCATCAGTCGACTGTGATCGAAATCTTGAGAGCGGAAATGACGATCAGTTATTCCAATTTATGTGGTATTAACCCATGACATATAAATTGAAACATTTTTAGTGAACTTTCCAAAACTATATTTTTAAAAAGCAGAATTTATTTGGACTAATCCAATTTAAAATAAAATTGTAAACTTTGAAATTTATCTTGCTATTTTCTTACAAGTTTTGTAAATCCTATCATTTTATTCAGAGGGCCTCAACTTTTAAATGTTCAAGAATTAGTGATTTAATCAACTAGTTTTTTCGCTGTACAATTTGTCTTTAAGATTTGAAGTAAATCAGAAAATTAATTAAAAACAATGAATCAGTAAAGATATCGATGTTTAGGGTATTTTTCTAAATTTATTATCTTATAGGCATTTAATAAAACAAAAAACAACTTTTATTTAGTGATTTACAAAGTCCGTCTATTTACGCTCTTGCAATTGAGCTAAAAATGACACTTTCTATTGTAAACATTTTATTATCCCAGGGATTCATATGAACCAGTTTCAATATGTTTATTGAGTTTTCAATAATAAGTTTTTGGTTAATAAACAAAGTCAACCACGAAAAGACTATGTAAACAGAATATGAATTTTTCAAAACTTTTCCTTAAAGAAAAGGAAGAAAGATGCACCGGTATTGGATATTCGTGTATTTTATAATTAAAAAACTGGATGCATATTTACTTGAAATTTTTATTTAATATTCATATATTTTTATTCATATACTTTTTTGTAAATTTTTTTATAATTAATTTTAATCTGTGAGATTAATTTTTATATGATTTTAATAAATTCGAATGATAAAATCTAACATTGAATGTACAGCAAAATATTAATGACAAATATCGGATTGTAATTTATAAATTTCCTCCAAGTTTTAATTTAAAATGAAATTTTAATTCTCATATTTCAACTATTTAATGCATTTATGATATTAAATAAATATTATAAGAACTTTTTAGAGAAAATCGGTGTGCCGAAAATTTGTGAATATCAATAAATCATCTGATTCATAGTCACTCAATAAAAAAATTCTTTATGGCATATATAAATAAAAATATTTTTCTATTCTAAATAAATGTATGAACTGAAATTTGTGTTTATTTTAAATATTATTTTATAAATAATTATTATTATATTATTTGTTCAGTAAATATTTTATGTGCTGATCCAGATATTGTCAGAAAAATCATGTTACGAGCTGCATCACTAAATTTTATCAATGGTGAATACTTATTTTTGAATATAGACATATTCAGCAGGTGAAATATTTTATTTTTACATTATTTGAAAATTATAGTTTATTTAATTCAAAAAAATTGAAAAAATAATTTTTATAATTAAATTATCTAAATTATTTTTTCAAAGATTTAATTGAGTTATTTAGAAAAGTTTTCCTCACTTAATTTCTAATAAGAATCTCAAAAAAATAATTAAAAAAATACTTGAGAAATATATATTGTTTTTGAATTTGATTTGGATTGATGATTCGTTATTTTTTTTTGACAGTCAAGATATTATTGAGAGACCCTGGTATAGAAAAGATCGACCAAATGAGGAGAATGAAATAGCTAAAAAGGCATTTAGAACTTTAATGACAATCACACTTAGAAAACCGGAAGGCGAAAAATACAAAGAGTTCTCAGCAGAAGTCAAACGAAGAGCGAAAATGGAATACAATTTTACTGACGAAAATGAACTTGTGAGTGATTTTCAAATATTTATTTATATAAATAGGCAATAAATATTTGCATTATGAGCAAAAATATTTAAATTTATTTTAAAATAAATAAAATCTAATATTTATGGTTTATTTTCGATCGATGTCTGATTACTTTATTAGCCGAATTCAATTTTTAATTATCACTTAGAGATAAGTTAATATTTAATTAAATTTAGTTTAATGTTCGTAAATTATAATAATTAGTTTATTGATGATATATTTCAACAGATTAGCTGTCATTTTCAGATGGATCAACTTCTAAAAAGGCTCATGTTTAAAAAAAATAATATCATGCAATTAAGTCTGTAATAAAATAAAAAAATACCAATTAACTAGTAAAATCCTTGTTTTCTTTAAAAATTTTATTTTTGCCATAACAATTACAGTTGTAATTTTTCCTAATGGAAAACTATATTTTCATCATTGCCTTTGCAATAACTTTTTTAATATATTAAAGTATGCAATAATTTTGTATTACTAGTTCTCTATATTACAGGGCTGACGTTTGATTCATTCCTATTCCCCTAATATTACACAATTACACGAAAATCGATAAACGAAATCTGAACACAAAACCATTGGTGTTCTAAATTTGTTATTAAAACATATTACTTATTCTAATAAATTAAAAACAATTCTAAGTATCAGTAAAATGAAAACTTTCCAAAATAAAATGAAATTTCAGAATAAAATTGTTCTAAGAAATCACAGAGATAAAAATCAAATCATAAAACTACTAAAAGCTATGAAATATTTCATGTTTCGCAAAATCACCTAGTTAAGAAATTATTTTTAAAGGAACATTTCATTAATATTTTTTATAACAGGTGCCAAAACTGAAAATTTTCAAATAAGTTAATTTCAGTGTCTTTTATCAATCTGAAATTTTTAAAGTATACATTGTTTAATACAAAGAATCTACCTGCAAAATTTCAGCTCGATCCGTAACTCAAAACAAATATTAAACATACAAAAAACTTAAAACAAGTAAAATTGTAATTTAAAATTCAAATTTAAAGTATTCATCTTTTGATTTATCTTTTTTAATGATTTACAAATAAAAATAAATATTTAAACAAAACAAAATTGCTCAATAAGTTAATACTTGAAAAATCTGAAATTATTATATTAAAATTTAGATTAATATATAATTAAATAAAGTTTACTCAACATATCAATTTCAATAATACATATATTAATACATTACCAATGTTGATTCTAGCTCAAATAAACGGAAATTCTTTCCGAGCAACAGCAATTTCCTGACATTTTTTACTGCCAGTAAAATCACATTTTAGCACTACTTTACTTAATTTATCACCAACATTCTGTCGTGTCACCCTTAAAAAATCTGATATTTAGTACTTATAATAATAATAAAAATAATATTAATAATAATAATAAAAATAATAAAAATAATAATAATAATAATAATAATAATAATAATAATAATAATAACAATATGTCTGATTTTAAAATTTTATTAAAATGTTTTAATAATTATTGAGAACGAGTTATATGTGAAGCATTTATGATAAAGTCATTGGATCCAAAGTATTTATGTATGTTTTCAGAAAGTCTGCAGGAAAATAATCCATAAAATCTTTCCTCTCCAAACACCATATTCCAAGAGTCTCTGATATTGAACTTAGATTAGTTAAATTGTTTTGTTAATTTGTGATTGGATGAGAGACTAAACGACTTAGGGAAAAGTTAATATGCTCTTCAATCATTTAAACCAGTGGTCACCAACTTTTTTTATCGTCATGGCCGGTTAACGTTTGATAATTTTAACACCGCCAGATAAGAGAGGGTGTAATTGTTTATGTTTTAGGTTGTTTTGATTTAATAATTTTAATTTAATTGTATTAAAAGGTGGCATCAAAGAAAATCTAATAACACAAAAAAATGCATATAAAGTGATTGTAAATTTTAATTCATTAATACACCTAATAAATGACAACCTTTAGCTTGTTTCTTTTCAACGAAACGGTTCCATCTGGGGGTAATAGGAGACAGTGACCCTCGAAATGTGTTACATGTTTTGTCTTTTCCGTTGTTTTGTTTTGATTGCTATCACTGTAGAAAACCCCGCTTTAAGTAATGATTTAAGTGATGTGCTCGAAATCTCCAGATATGCAGCCATAGTTTTAATCTAGAACACTGACAGAGTTGTTGCCTCCATTCACCATTAAACTAGACCATCATCACTGAAAATATTGTAAGGTTAGAGCTAAATTGATTTCATATATAAAAATTATTTTCTAGTAAGATTCAGTGGAACTTCTTTCAATTATTCTATTGTAAATGTTGTTGTCTAGATAAAAATTCGATACGCTTTTTCTTTTTGAACAACTATCAACTTTGATAAGATTATTACATTTAAAATGAAAGCTTCCTGGAAATTTGTCTATAGACACCCGCTTTGATTTAGATGGACATAGAAATGGCTTCAATATTCTTTAAACTAGACTTAAAACACTCTTTCAATCAAGCATTTCTCAAACCTCAGATTTTCAGAATCGAATTTATCTGCAATTCTGCGATCAAAGATCATATAATGAGGACTTCCTTCGGTGTTATTATCAAAATTATGCATTGTCATTTGTTTATTAACTTTTATTCTCATTAAGCCCGATGTCTTTATATCATTATCATGTCAATCAAGTGTCATTCACATTTTTGTGTCGGCTGAACATTTACCACTTGGAACTCAGCATTCATCAAAAACCCTATCAACGAAGGATAGTTATTCTGTCTATATCGAACCTTCAATGCAACCAATACCCTCTATTAACATAATCTCTCATAAATAAATAATCTGTATCAGAAGCTTTTTCAACAGCTTCAAATAATTCCACAAAGTCATAAAATTGAGAAGGAGCATTGCCATAGTTAGATTTTCTAACTACTATTTACTTGAGAAAAGATAAGACTAATGGTACACATTTATACCAATCTAATTGTCGGCTTGTACGCATGTGTACTACTTAACCTAATTTAGTAATAAAAACAAAATGTGTAAAACACAATTACACTTACATGCTTGCCCACGTTTTCTTATCCATTGTATTTACTAACAATCACAAAAACACGCAAATACTCTTTATATATCACTAGAAATAGTATAATGTTTGTCATGTGGTCTATACGGGCGTAAAACACAACGTGAGTGGTGCAAAACTAAATACACATTTATAGGTTATATGAGTTTTATACCACAGCAAAATGCTTAAAATACGGGTAATACAAACTGCATTGCTTTTATACATAAAGATAACTGTTCAAATATTTTTAAACTTATGCGGTACCTATGTGTACCAACCGTACCGAAAATCTATTTAATTATCATCAGAAAATTAAAATTTTATTTCAAGCTCAAATGTTGAAATTAACTCATTCATTTCATTTTGAAAAACCAAATTGAAGTTAAGATAATTTGTTTTTGCAATAAAAAGAAATATGCAAAGATAGGGGAAAGAAAAATTTATAAATCACCGAAATTTGACAAAAGTATAAAGGCGAAAGTGCTGGAAATTTATTACGTAAAGCTTATAAAAGTTGTCAACTTTCAACGTTTTTGAAGAATTTGAGTAATATTATTGAGAATAAAATTTTTTTAATAAAATTTTAATAAATAAATTGAAATTGTATTGCACAAGGCATTGGTGATTAAATATCAACCATCAACAGTTAATATTTTACCATTAATATTATATAGATTAGTTTTTAAATAATTTTTAATTTTATTGTTTTCACAAATTTTATTTATGACATTTTCTATTAATATTTGAAATCTTACATTTATATTGTACTGTTGAATTGCATTTTATAACTAATTACAACGTTAAGGTAAATAGCTTTGTCAGTTCTTTCCATGATGCAGTTATTCTGTATGCTCTGGGTTTAAATGATACTTTGAGTAAAGGAGGAAAAATTGAAGATGGGGAATTAGTTGTTAAAAATATGTGGAATCGATCATTTGAAAGTATTATTATTATTATTATTATTATTATTATTATTATTATTATTATTATTATTATTATTATTATTATTATTATTATTATTATTATTATTATTATTATTATTATTATTATTATTATTATTATTATTATTATTATTATTATTATTATTATTATTATTATTATTATTATTATTATTATTATTATTATTATTATTATTATTATTATTATTATTATTATTATTATTATTATATTGTTTTGTAGGAATAATATTTTCTACAAAATTTGACTATGATTCAGATTTATTTAAGGTATTCAACAATTTTCGGCACAGCCTTTTTTAAGTGATTTCGAAAAATCGTGAATATCTTAAATAAATCTGATTCATAGTCAAATTTTTTAGAAAACATTATGAAATTATATTTATATATTTATCATAAATTATTTATTCAGTTAAAATTTATTTAAATAATATTGTCTAAGTTAATTTTAAATACTTTAGAATTTTCAAAAAATGTGATTGCAAATGATTCTTTTTCTTTATAGCGCTAATTGAAGCTAAAAATACGTAAATTTAAAATCAGTTGGAAAATAAATAAGTTTCATTCTTTTGAAAATAAAAATACTATTGGATATTGTCAAACCGGAATCGAAAATTAACATAAATTAATTAATTAATCCTAAAAAAGTGAATGGCTGATAATTTTATTTAACCAGATTTTTTAAATGATTAATTAAACAATAAAAGCATGTTAAGAAATAATAAAATAATGTCAAAATGATTTTTCAATAAAAAATATTTTTTATTATTGAATATTACTTTAATATTTTTAATAATATTTTTTAATAAAGTTGAATATTTTAATTAAAAAAAGATAAATTTAAATTAATTTTAACTTCTAACATTGCAAGAGAAATTTCAAGTTTTACTATAATTAAAGTTATTATTATTAACTAGCCCTGAAACCCGCCACGAGGGACAAATAAAACAAATTATATTTATTAATATTTTCGATTTATTATATATATATATATATATATATATATATATATATATATATATATAGGTATATCCGATCATTGTTTCCGGTGCTAAACATGTATTTTTGGGTGATAAATATTCTAATTTTTGTCTTCGTCAATTTGTGTAACTGATCTTCTCAGATTGTAGTTTCTCTGTTGATAGCCTATTGTTTGATTTACATAATATTTATCACTTCTCCAGTTTGTAAAGGTTTAAAGCACGGGTGTCCAACAATCATGGACATTAAGAAAAAATTAAAATACTGGCCGCTACACAAAACACAATTTTTAGTTGAATTTTTTTATTTAAATTATAGTATACTCAGTTATAGATTAGTTTGTATGTAGTTAGTAGAATATAAATACGTTTAAATAAAGTTCATTTTATTTGTTATTTTGGAAATCATAAATCGATTCTACTTTTCTCAAAAAAACTTTGTAATGAAATAAGAAAATGTAAAGCTGGCCGCATGCGGCCAGATGGCCACACTTTGGGCATTACTGGTTTAAAACTTTCCAAATTTGTATATTAACCAGTTTACTTGTGTCTGTGTAACTTACATCTTTTACACTGAATTGATGAACATTCTCATAGTATATCTTCATTCGTTCCGCTTGCAAAACACTTGGTTTTCTTATTTATTTGGAATTCTTGATTAGTGTGACTAATTTTCTTGCTTGTCCAGTATTCCAATTGTCGATTGCTAACGTTTTTCGGTTTGAAATTATTGTTTTTCATTTAACAATCCTCTTTGAGCCCCAACTCTGTCACTTCTGTGATTTTGAATAGCCGTTGCGGTTCTTACAACATTATTATCGCTCATAATCATATTTTCTAATTTTTTTGTTGTTTGTATTTCTCCGAATGTTTTCAAATCTTCTACGTCGAATTTTTTTTAACTTCTTGATCTCTTACACAATTTATTAAAGCGCATTTTTCCTTTTCTTCTTCATCCCATTTCTGTGATAATAGTTTCTTAATTTTAATTTTTTTTCTCTATTAATAATTTTGCTTTAGTCTGATCCTTTTTCATGTTTGTTTTGAGAACGCCTATTGAAGTTTCTCTTTCATATGTCTTTCTTCAGTCCCTTCATAATCTTCCATTATGGATCTGTCCATTAATGTTCAGATTAAAATTATTCAAATCTTAGCTGTTTTCATTGTACAGAAAAAATATGCTAATTCTTGATAACATTATTATTAACACTGCATAATTCTATGTGTGTTTCCATATTTTTTATCTTTTTTAAACTCGACTAACATTAGATTTATCACCAACAGGAGAACCTTCCCTTAAAATTATCTAGGACTATTGGAAATGAAATTTAATGTTGGTAAAGAAAACATATATATTATATAGATTGCACATATACTGTTCTCTAAAGATCCATTTAACATTAAGTAGGTCAAGACAAAAGTTTTCTAAGTTTCATAGAATAACATCGCTAGTGTCATCTCCTGGACAGTAAATATATAATATGTAAGTCATTCCAATGAATAACATATTTTTACAAGTTATTAATTCATGACATTATTACATGTATACCCAAATACACACAACCATTTATACAAATATTTATACATGGATTATTTGATATTATTATTATCATGTATTTTAGTGAGGATTATACTGAATAGAGAGGAATTCAACTGATATTATGGTTAATTGTTTCTTTGGGAATGAATTTATCAAATGATGCTATATATATAGATAGATAGATAAATAGATAGATAGATAGATAGATAAATTCTCGTTGTTGAAACAAGTGTGTAACCATTCAAAATCTTGTATTTATACTACATGCGTGTGTTTGACCATTCTTTGTGATTCATGAACTTGAATTGCAAATTTAATACAACTTTTTGTAAGTTATTAATAACCTAATATTAAAATAACCTACTATTATTATTATTAAACAATTGTACTATCACAAGTACCACTAACAAATACGTGTACTATCACAATTAACAAACTAAACATTTATTAAACATAATATTTTTTATCAATTCTGATTCATAGTCTTTTTGTAGAAAATATTATTTCACTTATAAGGAAATCAGAGGTGAAAAACAAAAAAGTCTTTATATTATTTATTAAACATTTGATGAAAAATGAGATCTTCGTAACTCGTTTCTCAATATCCATGTATTGTAGCTCCTTTGTCTATCAATACACCCTTCGAATGATTCCAAGTTATTTTTTAAGACAATATTTATATCTATTCCAGTCGAGACCCATATTCTATATGGACTTATTTCTGGTGCTCTATAGCCGGATAGAGTTCTCCAATATTTTCAATAAGAACTTGCAATTGTTGTTCTAAGAATAAATATTAATTATGAAAATAAAATAATCAAACTATACTATTTGAGGACCAATTTGACATTTTTAAACTACAAATTAAATGACAAAGTCATCATTTATATACACCTTTTGATGCACACGATCAGCCAATGTATTATGCAGTTATATTAAAATTCTACAATAACTGATCTAACACCGATATCCATAGTTTTGTATCACTAATATTTACTTTACCACTGTTGAATACACGCAAATGATTATATCTCAATGATAAAATATTTATAATGTTGTAAATAATTAGAAAATTTTTTAGTTAACAATTTTATTTCTAAGTAATAAAAGTAACTGTGGCGTAGCCAGGAATTTATGAAGCGGGGCTGGACTTGAGAAATATTTATTAATATTATAGTAAATCATTTCAAGCTTGGACGAATGAGAGTGCCGAAGGCACGAAATAATAACGCCCTTCACTGACTCCATAAAGTACGGAGATAACGTATAGTATATCAAAATAAAATAACCAAAATAAATAATCACAATGTACTGAGAGTACAGACTACAGAGTACATACATATGTCAATATTACATTTACAGTAAATAAAATAAAGGAAAAAAAGTGTCTTTTGTTTTTTTTATTTAGGTGGATAATCTTTTAGGCACTTGATTTCGACAAATATTTGTACATGAAAAATCCAATGGAGGTGTTTACCCCCTAAGCCATAGCATAAATTCTATTTCTGGTAACAGTTCGACCAAATCTTGATATTTATTATGTTTAAATGATATCTGTATAAAATCTTTTATAGTTCAAAACTGACGTTCAATTTGACCGTTTAATGATGATAAGAACTTGAATAACATATCTTCATATGATAATCTTTTGTCACATCTTGAAACATTTTCCATTCAAATGTCTTACCTCTATCAACTTTTATGCATCGGACTTTAACAACAAACAGTTTCTTAACTCATTATTCGCTTTATATTCATTTTGAGAAAATATTGCTCTATATATTTACTTATATATTTACTATATATCTACTTTTTTGATCGATAATTCCTAAAATATATTTTTTTCCATTCACAGAATTAATATTTTAGAATCTTCTAGAGGTAGTATTGGTTCTTTCTTTCTATTAGTATATGTTTTGCGTTTTTAGCAATTTTCAAACCTTTCTTTGACTTCTTTTACTTTGCTACTAAGATTATTCATTGCAAATTTACTTTATTGCTACCTGCATGGCATAATTCCTTAAATGTGTATCTACTTTCATCTGATATCCACATTTTACCTTCGATCGTTTTAACAAGGTTATTTTTGACTTTAAAATTTGAATTTGTTGAGCCATTAGATTTAATGGTTTTTATTTCATTACTGTCTTTTTGTCATTTATCAATTAGATTTTTTGTCATTGTTACAATTAATTTTCTGTCATTGTTACAATTAATTTTGTTTTCAGTTTCCTAATCTTTGTTTCTGGATGAATTGTTTGACACTGAGTACACATTACACAGTCACTTCTCGATAACGAATCTGCGTTTGCATGAAGTTCACCTTTTCTGTATTCAAATTCAATATCTAGGTTGAAATTGTGCGGTTATGGGTTTTTTTGTTTTTATCATAAATGTAAGAGCTTTAACGTCTGTTTTAAGTTTAAATCGTTTTCCAAACAGATAATGCTGGAAGTGAACTGTAAAGTGATAAGCGACTAAAGGCTCTTTTCTTGTAATGTAATATCTCGATTCGTGTTTATTGAGTGCTTTTATTTTGCGATTACCCTTTCTTTCCCTTTTTCATCTAACTGTGACAACACTGCACCAATTATATCAAAACTGGCATCAGTATGCAAAATAAAACTTTTATTAAAATCTGAATATATCAGAATTGGTGACATACAAAATTTCTCTTTTAGTTCTACGAACGCTTTCTGGCACTCTTCTGACCATATTATAATGCCAGTAATAATGTTTTTTTTTTATTGAATTCTTCTTTTCGGTTTTTTCAAAACTCTTCAGGACATCATTAGATAAAAATTCTTTTACCAATATATGTTGCAAATCACACGAAATCATTGTTAATTCAAAGAACTTCTCAATTTCCTTGACGAATTCATTGATATCATTTTTTTTTCTTAAAACTTCTGGTGGCTTCAGGAATTGATTAAAAATCGCTTGTGGTCGCCATATTAAATCGAGTTAAAACATTCATTTTTATAAAATATTTATTGATATTACAAATTTAAATTCCTTCGAATTTCTGTCGTTATGACGATATTTAGACAATTCTATTTTGAGAATTCTGTATTATTTTATTAGATAATTTAAATTAATTATTTATAAATGTTATTTTAAATATTTATGCTTACAATATTATTTGTTCTCAAAACGGATTTTATTCATAACTCGAAATAAAAAATATAAAATGAATTAGTTTATTTTTGATTTTAAAATTACATAGCACAAAAGTCATAAGTTTTGTATTTCATACTTATTTTAGATAACAATTTAACAATTTTTTCAATACAAATCAAACTAATTGAAGTAATGAAAATTTGACATTTCATCGAAAAATTTTGCTCTTTGATAATATTTTTATTTTATTTTTAAACTCAATAATAAATCACAACAGTTAATTATTTTTAAAAATCAAATTAATATTTATCAAAATATTAGGCCTAGGAACGACTGTAACAATAAGCCCTGATGGGGATAGATATGCCGATTTTTCTTTGATGGATTTGAATCAGCAAACCGGAATGTTTGAGGTAACTTTATTACTTTTTGTTAATAATTATATTTATATAAAATATAAAATAATAATAATAATAATAATAATAATAATAATAATAATAATAATAATAATAATAATAATAATAATAATAATAATAATAATAATAATAATAATAATAAAATTAGAATTAGAAATAATCAATATCTTTTACACTACGAAAAAATTTATATTAATTAAATATAACATAAAAATATTTTTTTAATTAAATAACATTGATATAAATATTCACAAATTGATTAGTTCATTTATCGAAATGGATTAAAATGCAACGAAATAGATGATATTGGGAGAATTATTATAAAACATAATGGATAAATATGGTTGATTTAAACAAAAAGTTATTTTATGTTTATTTTAGTTTATGTAAAACTTTTGATTTATAATATGTTTGATATGGGATTTATTCGTTTGAAGTGCAATCATCCTTTTAACTTGGCATAATATATACGCTTCAATTAATTTGTGCACTTATATTCTAGTGAATTGTTTTTCCTAATCATTTTTCCTTTAGCTTGTTTTAGGTAGATATATTTTAGTGCTATAATTTGTATTTGAGATTTTTCTCTTTGATTGTGTTTGTTAATATCATTTATGCATGATGTAGAAGTGAAAATAAATAATAATTTGATTATAAAAAGAATAACACTTGAAAATTAATTTCTATATAATGTATATAAATAACGATTGAAAATACATATAATGTACTACTGACAGTGAAAAGAATAACACTTGAAAATTAATTTCTATATAATGTATATAAATAACGATTGAAAATACATATAATGTAAGTAATTATATATTAATTACTTAAAAAGTATATTTTATTGCTAATTTAAATAAATAAAAATAAGTTTTTCAATTCTTTATGATGAAAAATTATTGTTGTTATTATTATTATTATTATTATTATTATTATTATTATTATTATTATTATTATTATTATTATTATTATTATTATTATTATTATTATTATTATTATTATTATTATTATTATTATTATTATTATTATTATATCCACAATTCAAACAAAGCTGATCAAATTAATATAGAAATCAGTAATTTTATATTCATATTTAATCAATTCAAAATAAAGTTCTTATATTATTTGTTTATACTATAAAATAAAAAAAAAATTTATGTTGATGATGATGACGATGAAGACTATAATAATAATAATAATAATAATAATAATAATAATAATAATAATAATAATAATAATAATAATAATAATAATAATAATAATAATAATAATAATAATAATAATAATAATAATAATAATAATAATAATAATAATAATAATAATAATAATAATAATTTATTCGGGTTTTTATTTGGATGTAAATAAATTAGTATATAAATAGAACTGAAATGTTTTAATGTATTTTAATGAATGCTATTATAATTTTAGGTAGTTTCAAATTATATTGGTAGAAAAAGAAAATACAAACCTGTAAATGATAAAATCATTGACTGGGGGACTGTTAATAATAAAATTCCACTAGATACACCGACATGCGGATATGATCTATCTGGCTGTCCCAAACCAGGTAATGTTTACATAAAACAAAAATTTTATTTTTATTTTATTTTTGTGATAAATGGTGTTATTAATAGTTTTACTCGTTATCTTGTGTATATAATTTTTATAAACTATTCCATTTATTAAAATTAATTTTTTATGTACAAATTCCCACCAAAAAATTCCTATTTAAATCATCAATTGCTAATTTTTCAGTTAAGAGAAAGCTTCATTTTTTATTTTTATAACTTATTTTATACATTTAGTTGGCTTTCCTAAATAACGAATAGTTACAATGTTATTTTTTCTCACTATAATAATTAAAACTGGAATCTTATAATCTTATAAGGATATTTATTTATTTAACTAATTGTGCCGCTACTATTGTTTG
The DNA here is from genome assembly GCA_022537955.1 of Schmidtea mediterranea. NCBI lineage: Eukaryota > Metazoa > Platyhelminthes > Tricladida > Dugesiidae > Schmidtea > Schmidtea mediterranea. The sequence goes on from CM039679.1 coordinate 288,336,467, forward strand.
TGATCAGTACAATGCAATACCAAATTCATATTTGTTTGTTTTAATTTATTTACTAGTTCTTTGTTTGTATATCGGATTATTAAACTTTTGTGAACTCTTTACTCGATAATTTTCCCATTTTATGATGATGTTTGAATTTTTGAGTAAAATTTCTCATATTATCGTGCGTTTTTATATGTTAAATTGGTTAAATTTGACAATTTTTACACTAATAAATAGTAAATAAAATTCAATTTTCAATTTTTATGTTGAAATAAAAATGACATTTAATAAAGATTTAAAAATAAAAATTATGGTCACAATTAATGAACCAAGATCAGACTCACAAATCTGAAAAATTTTATAACTAATAACTATTAATTACAAATTAGCTTAATAAGTGATTTTTCTTTAGAATAAAATCATTATTAAAAATATAATTACTCACTTTAAAAGGAGCTCATTATTATTCAAGTAGTATTAATAAAAGGATTTACAGTAAAATTTCTAAAAAAAAACAACAAAAACCAAATATTTATTAATATACTTTTAGATATATATATATACAAATATTGTAATAAGACATAAAATAAAGAAATATTTACGAGTTGCAACTAAAAGGCTTTATCAAATTATCTACGGTGGTTGTCTAGTTTCATAATAATTCTCTAATACATAGACATAATGATAGGATTAGGAAAACATTCGTACAATAAGTCAACAAACACATGTTTATGTAGAAGTTGTTAAAATGGAGATATGTAAAATTTGTTTTAGGAGAAGAATGCCAATTTTCTTTAGATCTCAATTATTGGTTTATATTTATATAGGAAGGTTTTCCTGACCTTTCAAATGACCTGGCAAATGAAGATGGTTTTTAGGCATAGTAATTTTCATTTGATTAAATGTTGAATTCATTAAAACGAATGCAAATAAAACGAATCACTCTAAATGGTTTAGTTTTCAGATGAATTACTGTAAGAAAATAAAGATTTGTTTACAAATATTATACATTCCCCATTTTGTACAATTACTTTCTGCAATCTTGAAGGTAAAGATTCCATCCTCCTTGAAGTTTTTTTAATTTCTGTGCGTAAAATTGTTCAAGGTACATTTTACATTGATTAAATTTTATTTTAATTAATATTAAGTTTTAAATAAAAAATTAAAATCATTGGGATTTCAGGTTAATTATTTTAAGACTAAGAAACAGAGAATGACAAGTGCGGTGATTGACATCATCTATAGTAGTAATATAAGAACTTCTTTAAATTTAACCAATAACATCAATAAAAATTATAAAATAAAATAATTTTTTTTATCTTATAAAATTAATAGATAATGATTATAATCACTTGAAAAAGACTGTTTTGAAAATTCGTGAATATCAAAAATCATATATATCTTTGATGATTCATAGTAAAATATTTTTAATAAATATAATGTCATATATATATATCAATTTATAGTTGGTGGTAAAGTTTCAGGTAAATTTTAAAAATTTATTACTCATAAATTTATTTAAATACTATTTAATTTCAGTTAGTTGTTGTTAGTATGATTTCTAGCCTAAAGATAGAGTGAGAGTAGGTAAAAAATACATAGCACAGCGTTGTTTAATCTTATTACTTGGATTACAATTATTATCTCAAATATAATAAATATTAAAAATTTTTAAATAATGTATAACTTAGCTATTTTTCAGTCATAAAGCTAAAGCTTAATTTAATATTTATCCAATTTATTTATTTACATAATTATTTAGTACAATTTCAATTATTTTTATTATTTTTAATATAAATAAAATTTATTAAAAGCATCATTTTATATAGGATACAATATCGGTGCCATTTCCGCAGGAGTAATGGGCGCTTTTGTAGCAATTGCAATTATTGGCGGTGTTTTTATTCACCGGTTATAATTTTGTTAAGAACTTTATGAAATTAATTACTTTAATTTAGACGAACCAAGTTTCAAGCCGAATTAAATGCAATGAATTGGATTATTCCTTGGGATGATTTGGAAACATCTGAGAAACGTAGACGGAAATTTTCTGACGGAGATAATTTCCATCCTTATACGAAAAAAAGATTTTCGAACATTATGAATAAAAATGAGATGGAGAATCTTTCCTTAACGAAAGATGATGAATTAAAGCACGAATCTGTAATTTTTTTGCTTTTCTTATATAAGTTTTCTAAACAATTGGATTTAAACTGAATTGATGTTTGGGCTTTAGTGTGACTTAATACTGTTACAGGTTTATCAAGCTGGTCATAGTGACTGGAACTAGTACATATTCGGTTAAATATTTAAACAATTTCAAAATAATTGAGATTTATGAAACAGAAGTCACAATTTTTAATATAGCATATTTTTGAAATTTTAAAGATAAATGAAATTTTTTCGAATTTTTGCTTTTACTTAATTCAATGCCAATGTTGTGTGATTCTTTTACAAAAATATATAAAATATTCAATAAAATAATTTTAACTATTAAATATTTAATAAAATATATATAAAATAAATTAATAATATATATAAACTTTCTGGGAATAAAGTTAAAGTTTAAGTAGAATTTCCTCCTGTCATAAAGTATGCATTAATTACATTGTGATGAGTCTAGAGATATGACAATGAACTTTTTAATATCAGATAACTGAAATCTAAGTTTAAGTATATTTTATTTTTATAATATTGGTATTGTATTATTACTAAAATTAATTATTTATAATTATTGCATTCATTTATTAAAACTTTTTTTAATTTAAATAATAATGTTGAGTGTTTTAATATATTTAAATTATTTATTTTACTGTGAATAAATAAATGGATGAATAAATTAAAGTAATAATTATTAATTTGTTAAAGGAGGAAGCATTTCAACGATCGCCTAACAATTAATTCAGAAAAACTTAAGTATTTAAGTATTGTAAGAATTTTTGGGAACTTCATTTTAACATTCCATAATACTTTTGATGTATGAAATGAATCTAATAATGAAATTAGCTTTACTAAAAATTAATATCATATATTTTATAGTATGTGTCTCATTGCAGTATGTTGACATCAGTCAGAAAAAAAATACATTGAAGTGTTATTGCAGTTTTGTTTGAATAATAAAGATTGTGAAAATCATGTAATTGTTTTAATAATTGTTTTCATGAATAAACATTACCATATTTTTATCTCACAATAGATTTTATAATTTTATTAATTAAAGTAAATATTTGTTGGACAAAATTATAATTTAACTTAGCAGTTGTAGAAGAACTACAATTATAGATAACCTCGAATATTCTAGTTTTTCAGAATTTTCAAAAAAAAGTATGTTTTGGCATAACTGTTAGATACTGACACTTATAATCAAACAATAGATTTTTTTAGAAGCTAATAATATAATTAAAGATCAGGAGTTTTTGAATCCATTACCATAACAGGGGTATTTTAAATTTTAAGATTCTCTCTAATTGAACATGATATTTAACATAAAAGTAGTATAATTTTCAAGAAAATATTGAAAACTAATACTGCTCCTTCGAATGTCACAATTAAAGCATTTAAAATGTTAAAATTCTACCAAAAATATTAAAGATTCGTTGTTATTAAAGGGTAATTTTCTACTAATATTGAAATCCACTAGGTTTGTAGAGATTTTAATTTTCCCATCTCTCAGAACAATAGAACGCAACTCTAAATCTAAACTTTTCTTTCAACTGTGAGCAATTGTTATTGTGCCAGAAAAGTAACTCGTGAAAAAAGAAGTTATCACCGATTGATTAAATAATACAAAAACTTTTAATACAAGACGAAGTAGATTTCCAACTTACATCAAAGACTAGTAATGACTAAACACTATATATGCGAATACGCAGATGAATATATCATAACTTTTTGACTTCTGACAATTATAACATAGTTATTTTTTAAATAATTAAATAGTTTAACAAAGCAATCAGGAAGATCACAAATAAAGTATATGTATGTCATTATTATACATATAGAGACACTTTTGAAGGAAAAATTATTTCAGTTTAAGTTTAGCCTCTAAATTTCTCTGAATTAACACTATTTTAAGATTAGGAGAATATTTGAAAACTAAATAAGTAAAGTCAATTCCAATAATAGTGATACATTAAAAAAGAAAAACCAAACTCAAGTGAACTATAAAAATCGAGAAAGGCCCAGGAGTGCCTAAAATATTTTCAACATGATACAAATAAATTATTATAATTTATTTATTAGTAGCGTGGAAAGATTATTAGACCATTCATTTATATTAAATGTGTAAATGTAATAATAATATTTATTAATTAAAAGAATCACAGAAAATTGGCTTTGAATTAAATAAAAGAAAACATCAATCTACAAATATATATTCTACTACAATATATTTCGATAGACTCGCTGTCATCGTCGTGGGTGCAATGCCACATACATTGGAATGACTGCCCGTTAGTTCTGTTCTCAAGTTTTTGTTCTTGTGTGCTGAAAAATGAAAATAAATGTAAAATATTTTTTTATTCAAAAGTTTGAAAATATTTTATTGAACGATTATTTAAATGTTGTTAAATTTCAATTTCTTAAAATTTCTTAAATTAAATTTTTAAAATAATTGGAATTCTTTTAAACAGAATTTGATATTTTTTAATGAGAGTAATTTTTAAAATTTAAATAAAGACATTCGTTTATATAAAGCCTTTTAAATCAATATAGTTTTAAGCTCAAAGCTACCTGACGATGAAATCGATGCCGCCGAAATATATTGTAGTAGAATATGTATTTGTGGATTGGTGTTTTCTTCTATTTAATATTTATTAACATAAAATTATATATATATATATATAAGTGAAATTTTAATTATTATAAATGTAAAGAGTTAGGACAGTAAAAAACGATAAAGGACTCATCATACATTAGACTAGATTTATATTATGACCAGAGTTAGATATTATATAAGCTAACAAAAAATTCAGGACCCCTCCTAATTTTTTAATGGTATAAAATATACACAAGAACTTCGCTGAGTGAAGACTAATCTAATCAATTACTAGATCATTTACAACAAGTCCCACGTTGCAAGGTATAAATTTTTGTTTATTGTACCAAAGCTATTAATTTTATCCTTAAAAAATGATTAAAATTTTCTTGTCACTTTCAAACGATTAAAAAATAAAAAGGCTATAAAATCTTACAGCATTTCGGCAACTGTTGATCACCAGATAAGAATTTCAATTGCTTTACACAGGGTACAAAAATTAGTTTCCCTGTTCAATTTCTTTTCTGAAATTTCCAGGCCCTTGAAAGTTCTAATCCCCAGCTTTAACTTAATTTATCTTAATGGTAACTCATACAGTGACCATAAAGTTCACATTTTATTTTATTCGAATAAAACTATTTAATATTTAATTTAACATTTAATTTAATAATAGTTTTATTTTCCAGATTGAAAACTATTATCTCATGACAGATATTGACACATCAAAAAAGAAAAAACATAAATTAAATAAAGTAAGTTTTTTTAAATAAAATAACTTTTAAACTTAATTCTTTATTTAAATTTTAGCATATTTTTCAAAAATTATTGTTTTATTAAAATAAAATTTCCCGGTTTCATTTACAATGTATTTCAGACTGCTGTAATTTAAGAAATATATTAATATCAACGTATTGTGTTAAAAATGAAAACAAAATTTATAAATATAAATTATAATTTTAAAACAACTTCACGAAAACACAAATAAATATATAATGATGTATAAATGAATGATGTTATGACATAGTTATAATATAATTATATAATATTTATATGATAATGTATCATTTTGTTTTTTGTAGATTATTGTCTAAAAATTTAAAAATATTTAACACATTCATAAATGACTAAAATATTATATAATATTTATTTATTTATATTTATATTATATATAAACCAACTTGTTTTATGTTAGTATAATGTTTAGATAAAAATATAATCGATGTTTTAAATATAAGAAGTTCAGACAAAAATTGCGATGGGTTTTAATAAATAAAATATAAATATTCGGTAATTCAAACTCCACATGTTCGATAAAAATAAGACACAATACTCCCATTGTACATTTATTGTTATCACAAGTTACACACCATGATTATTACAGCAAAACAATATGCATTAGGATCACTCGGCTCAGTGCACTTTTTTCAATAACCACCTGTATTAATCTGATTCTGGTTTGTCCGAAACTACCAACGAATCTCTTTTAACTTCCCTGTATCTATACTTTAATAAGTTTCTTTTCTCCTCAATATCCTATGTTTTTCGATGGTCTACCTCAGACAAAATGCCGGTTGTTTCTAATTTTGATTGGCCTTACATAATGGTATAATTTATTTGATTAATGATTCTCAACTTGAATCGTCTTTGTTTGACAATCCTGCTTCGGTGGCTTTCTTTCATGATCTCGTTGTACAGCAATATAATTAGTTACGCTATCATGCGATTTTCTTATGATAATCTTTTCCCACATCTTTCTACCAACCATGCTGTCCTGATAATGAACTTTAAAATTCACTTTGTTTACCTTTTCTGTTGTTTACCCTACTTTGGTTTTCTTTAATTAATTAATTAATTAATAAATAAAAATGCATTGTTTTTATACATTCCTTTGATTTTTTTTAACTTTCTAAACGTATTCTGATAAATCCATTATCATCATGATTTTGTCCAATCGATATTTGATTGTTTTTCAAATTCAAATTTATTTATTGATTGATTTTATGCAATTTTGCATTTTTTACACGTTTTAATTCTAACTGTGACCTTGGATACCTACTTTTAGTCTTTTAAAAGAACTTAAGATTCAAATCTCAATAATTGTCAGTCGTCAGTAAAATGCATAAAATGGTAATTCTTAAGTAAAACTCTTCAGCTATCACATATAATCCTCCCATTCCGACACAAAACCAGATTTAATTATAAAACATAAATTTTCGAGTTAAGATGATAAGTTGTCACTAAATATGAATGAAAAATCTGACAAAAAAGCCCTACCAGGACAATTTTCAAATCAAATAAGAAAATTGTTTCTCATCACTAAATGCTTAAAATCGTTACTTCTAGAATGAAGAGTCTAACATGGTCAGCCGTAAAATAAACGGTTCTTATTTCGATAAAAAGCCTGTAATAGAAGGTCAATTCTCATCGAAAGAATTTAATACAAATGCAGCAGCTCTATGGAAAGGAGTCAACACAATTATTTTTATTTGGCCAAAACATAAAACTCCCAGGACTTGGAGAGCAAATCTGACACAAACAGACATCATTTTCAAATTTCGAAACTGACTGATGTGATTATTTTTCTTTTCATAAGTGAACAAAAATGCAATAATACTTTTTATCTTAACTTAGCCCTTTAACTTCTCTCTCTGGTTCATCCAAATACGTCCTTAATTCTGGACAATTAACCCTGTTGTGTCGTATAAAATTGGCAGTAGAATTTATGGTTTTCGTAACATTTTCAAAATTCAAACCTTTTCCCCAATTAACTGTATTGTTGTATAATGCATTGAAAATATAGAGGTTTTCTAATTAAGCTCGTTTACCATTAGTGTTTCCGCTTGAAACCAATATAATAACTAGTCAAACGTCATGCTCATCTGTTGTAGCATTAAACCGTTTCTCTCAATTTAATTGCAATGTGTCAAAACACATTTTTGAACTATCTAATGTTGATTCATAGAGAAAAACAGTTTCGCTGGCTCTTCAGTTACATTCAAAACACAATAAACATTCTTTATGAAAACAAGCAATTGTGCTGTAGCTACCCCATCAGTGTTACCATCGAGAGCAATAGTAAAATGCAGAAATACAATGAAGAGGAACTTTTAATCCAGCTGTAACATAAAATATTTCAGTATTTAGAAAGTTAAAAAGAAAGCTTTTTCTACATATTATTAAAACACTTATCGAATAAGTTTCACTGAAAAACCTTTGGAGGTTATTTTTATTTGCGACCCAAATTATATTTGAAATCATGGAACATAAAAACTGTACAAATTCAAAAGGTCAACACAAATGTTTTTGTATTTTTATTATTTCAAAGAACTGATGTTAAAAAATATTCTTTTTTGTCAGTGCATTTAAATTTAGAGAAAATTTAATTAATTTTTTAGACGCTTTGAGAACCAAAGAATTGATCTGGTGGGCAAGATTTCACCCCCGGTCTTAGTTTGGGAATCGCTCCTCTATATAATAGAGGTTTACAGGTTTAAATCCATTCCTAAGCCCTTGACATTTAATAGTGTTACTTTCTAATTACATATTATTTTAATTTAATTTGAATATGTTAATCAACTTGTCTATCTATTTACAACTTATAGCGCCCATCCTTCATATTAAGGTAAAATAAAAATAAATACTTCAACTAAAAAACATAAAAAAGCATAAATAAATAAAATTATTTAACAATTATTCAAAAAAGCCATTAAATCGTTTAAAAAAGTTAAAAATAAAAAAGATTTTCTACTTCAATTTTACCTGTATTTCTCATGTTACTGAAATGTTAAGAATTTACATTAAGTATTTATTTTTTGAAATTAATGGCTTTGTTTTTTTAATAAAAAAATAATTGTCTATGAAACTATTTTATTATATTTTATTTTTGACAACTAAAATTAAATTTATTTTTTAAAATTCGATTTTATCAAATAAATAAACAATACAGTAAACAATTTAGTTTCATTTGTTTTATCGCGCGTGTCATAGATCGAGATTGCAAGAAATATTATCTGTCGAAGTACATGATGAAAACAATGAAATTATTTGATTTATCACTGAACAAATATAACCCCATTTTTATCCAATTATGTATTTTTTCAATGGATAATTTATCATTTGAATTTCCCAAAATTGTTTGTTTATGTTAAGTTTTTTGCTTGAATATCATTTCAAACAATTCTAATTTTCGAGAACATTAGGAGAACAATTTCGCTAATTTTCAAATTTTGTCCAATAGAGCCAAATCTGAATTTCGACAATGCTGAGAAGGAACTTTTGAGCTATTAATTTCATAATTAATCAAATTGTCTGAAATCTATGTTTGTTTACAGAAAATATAATTAATTATATTATGTGAAAGCGGTTTTCTTTTATTTATTTCGGGACTGCATTATTTGTATAATTGTTCAATTGAATATTTCTATTATTTTATATTTCTGCTTGAAAATAATTATTTATTATTATTATAATTATTATTATTATTATAATTATTATTATTATTATAATCATTATTATTATAATTTATTATTATTATTATTATTATTACTATTATTATTATTATTATTATTATTATTATTATTATTATTATTATTATTATTATTATTATTATTATTATTATTATTATTATTATATTATTATTATTATTATTATTATTATTATTATTATTATTATTATTATTATTATTATCATTATTATTATTATTATTATTATTATCATTATTAAAAGAATGCATGACTAAAACACACTTTGCACGATGTATTTCAAATGTTTTCCTAACATCATGAAGTCGAAAAGAAAAATATTTTTTTATTAAATTTAAATAATTAATTATTTTTCAATTTAGATTATTTTCACTAAATATATTTGAAAATTTCTAACATGTTTTATTATTATTTCACTATTATGAAACAATTAAAAACATTTTTAAAATATAATTTTTAAAAATATTTAACCTAATAATTTAATACATTTGATAACAACCATCGAAATTATTATTATTATATGACAATCATTTTTAAAAAACAATTTCAATTTCAGTAGAACCCATACTATATTGTTAAAGTTTTAGCTCATTTCATTTAGTTTTTAAAATCCTATATTTTAATGTGTCACCATTTTTCTTTTGAAATTGCCTTCAAAGTACTATTCAGTAAATATATCATATCATATTATAATATATTTTCCTATTCTCGTGTTCCTAACATTTTTATTATTGTTCAAAAATATAGTTTGTTTAGTTATATCTCTTAATAATTAATACCTATAGGCTATTTTATAAAATTAATTAATGCGTTCTATAATTATGTCAGAATGAATGCATAATAACTACATTAGTCATCTTATGTAAGAAAAATATCATTGAGATATTAAAATGTGAGTTTGTTTGAATTTCGTTGAATGGCAAGTTGAATATGATTTATGTCATTTTTTACTCAAAATTGAAACATTGTACTAAATGGAATTATAAAATATCAAATAAAACTGAAAATATTTCTTTTTGGTTTTTATTCAAAAATTATAATAAAATTTATTTGTACAATATCAATTGACTAAACTTTAATAAATCCTTCCTTTTCAAAAATCACTACTTGACATATTCTACGTAATATTTCAGTCAGTTTCTTCAATTGTTTTGATCTAGATCTCCTGAAATGATGATCATATAGACTAACAAGATGTTATTTGCTCAAATATTTGCATGCTTTACAAAATGGGACATCACTTTGAGGGACTATTCCGATATTTTCAACAATTTTAAAAATTAAAATATTATTTGAATAAAATGAAATATTTTTAAATTCAGTAATTTTTGAAAAACAATAAAACAAAAACTATTTTACTTAGCAGTCGTTTTATAAATTGTTTTTTTAATTGCCTGTTCATATTATTTTTTCGATTTTTTTAATAAGGAAAATGAAAAATACTTCTCAATAGAATCATACGAATATTTCAATGAAAAAGAGACAGATAAATATTATTTTTCTTTTTTATTTATTATTATTGCATAAAAACAAAATGATACATGATTTGAATAATTAGAAGCATCAAAGTACCTTATTATAAAGACATGTCTGCTTATTAAATTTATATTCATAAATATTTTATTTTTATCTAATAAAATAATAACCTAATTATTTGTTTATTATAAACTTTTTAAACTTTTTAATTTTCGATTAATAAACAATTTTTGAATATTTTTTATGTATATATTTGCAACGGAAGTGTTTATTAGTCAAAAATAATTTATAGTATGTAAAAAGATTGATTAAAGGCATATACTTATAGAAATTTTATTTTAAATGTAAAAAAACATTTTTTTAAAATTTTTATTTTCTACTAAGTTTTGTTTGAAAATGATCTACATCAATTGTACTTAGTTATTTTCATTATTGCCGCTTTTGTTCAATGGCATTAATTCTGAACAACGAAAAACTAGAGTTCCGATTGCTGGTATTAAACTTATATTTTGATTTTGGTTTCATCTTAATTGTTCGTTTGTCAAATGATATCCAATAGCATTTGTTTCGAAATATATAACGACTCCTTTACAATAGACAGGAACAGATCCTTTTCGAACTAACAACTTTTCTGGTACAAGATTTTTGGATAATTCTTTTTCTTTAATATAATATCTGGAAATTATTTGAGGACGCTGAGTTTTATCGTGATAATCGACATATTCCACATATTTTCTGACTGTATGACAAGGATTTCGATCCAATGATCCAACATTGACTTGAACTGGATTTTTCATATTAGTCAAAACGATTAGTTGAACACCGAAAAACCATTTGACACTTGTTATAACGGTTTGTCTTTGTCTTCGAACAACGTCGATTAAATTGATCACTTGTATTTCAAAACCCATATCAAATATTTGATCATCTTCATCAAGAACCAAATAACTGAAACTTTTCAAATTGAATACACCTTTGCTCATTGTGAATTAAATTTGATTTAGTTAACAGCAAATATAAAGTCCGAAAAATGTATTTAACCAAAATCCACAACAATTAAGACAAACTAATAATTCCAAGAACTGTGCTAATTTCCACTAAATTAAACAAAATGTTGTATCATCCAAAGAAATTACTTAAAATTCAAACTTAATCGAATTATCCACATAAAACCCAACTCAACGACAGTCGTGCTCACAGACGCGATAAAATTACAATCCAATTTTTAGGATTTCTGAAATTTAAATATTTAATGTTTTAGCAAGTTCAACAGGTTTTCCAATGACCACAGAATGACGGAATTTTAAGTTCTTAATTAAATCCAAACGTAAGTATTATCTCCTAGTTCAAGAAATTTTGGCTTTATTAATTCGAAATGTTGAAGTTCTTGTAATTTTTGATGTAGTTTGGGTTCTTTAAAAAAATATCTTTTAAATATTATTGTTTATCTTCATAGAATGTAAATGCTAAATATTATCTAAAACTTGATATTTAATTACTATAAATTATAATAAAATTTCCCTAAAAGCTTTAATTGATTTACGTAGTCAAAAATTATTTTATTTTTGTCCATTACAACCTAATCTATTAAAGGTTGTAATTTAATTTATTTAAAATTAATTAAATTTTGATTGAAAATAACAGGTCAATCTTTACATTTATTTGATATTTTTCAATAGAGTTTAAAAATAGGGGAAATTTTAATTAGTAGAGAATGTATTCTATGAAGCAAATTGTCGGTGAAGAAGTTGGAATATTGGCGTGAGAACATATTTTGGAAAAGTCATTAAAATTACTGAAAAAGTGGGATAGCTAAAGATATCTTTTAAATAGATGAAATATCATTTGATACATTAAAAACTCACAATGGTAATAAAATTTGAATGAAGAAAATACTCATTAAAGAGGAAAACATTCATTGAGGAGGAAAAACATTCATTGAACAGTGAATTTATTTATTGAAGCGAGAAACTTTTCATGAGAATTGGAAAATTATTCAATGAATAAGGAAACCAATTATTGAAAATAGAAAACATCCATTTAAAAGTGAAAAATATGAATTGAAGATAACAAATATTAATTGAATCAAGAATTGATTTTAACAAATAAGAATGGGTAGAGTTACTTAATGAAGAGGTTAAATATCAATTAATGATACATTGGAATTATTCAAATTATTATTAAGAAATAATAACGGAGAATGAATTGTAAGAGTGGTTGGAATTACTAACACAATCAATTAACAATTATTAACAATTGAGTAGATTTCATTAGTTAATTATATTTACCAGGATGGGATGTTTGAATGTATGTGGATACTTATGTGTGGAAGAATACAATTATTAAAAACAATACAATAGATTTACTTTAATTTACTCTTATGTAGTTTCCTTTACTTTAAACCCTTTAATTTACCTTAATTTACTTTAATATACTCTAATGTACTTTGCTTTACTCTATACCCTTTAATTTACTTTAATTTACCTTAATTTACTTGACGTATTTTAATTAATTTTTATCTGAGCCTAAATTTGCCTATGAAAATTGTGTGACCAAAATTACAAGTGTTTTTTAACTAGACTATAAAATATCCCTTGCCATTTTTTATCGGTAAGGGATTCAAGCTATTTTTATTTTATGTCTGTATTTACAAATAGAAAATAGTGAGACCAAATATTGCATTGTTTTTAATTGTGAGCTAAAACTATCCCTGACTATAGTGTGACAATCGTAGGCAAATTTGAGTCAATTTTTATTTTAGGTTTTTATATCAAGAAAAATTACTTAGGCTTTTTAATCAAAAAAATATTTTTTAGGCGTTTTAATCGAAAATTTAATTATAGGCTTTTTAATCAAAGAAATATTTCTATGCTTTTTTATTGATAAGCGATTCAAGCCAATTTTCATCTTAGGCTTTTTATCGAGAGAAAAAATACCCCCTGACTATAGTGTGACTGAAAAAATTTTGTGGATGAAACAAATAATTTTCAATCTTAAATTCGAAAACTAAAATAAATTTCAATCTAAAAAATGACATTAAAAATTAAATTACAATATAAAATTAATACCAAATTAATATTTTGAAAAATTTAAAATCATGTATAAAAAATTTCAATCTTAAAATCGAAAACTAAAATTACATTTAAAAAATTAATACTAAATTAATATTTGGAGAAAATTTAAAATTCGCCAAAAAGTAATTTCAAAAATTTGAGCCAAAAAATTTGAAAAAAAATTTAAGAAAAATAAACAAAATTAATTATATTAACTACGTAATTACACAATTGAGATTAACTCCGTCATTACGTAATTAAATACCTCCCATATTTTTATTATGCAATTGTGTGTGGGTAAAGTGTGTCTTTAACTACCTATTTATGATATCATCAATTTAGTAAGCTCATTATGTACTTTTTATTCAAAATGTCAAATGTAATTATATATTTAATAAGGTAAAACTGAGATAGAAAATATTGATGAAGCCGTCGTTATTCCTCAATCCCATACAGCTTCTAACTTTACACTTACAAACACTGAAACTGTATCGAATATTAAAACAAAATTTACTTAATAAAATTATTCATTCTCAAAACATTTTGATTTCATATTCTATTATTACATTTTTTAAATTTATTTTATTATTATCTTAAATAGAACTTTTAAAAAATAAATATTTTATATTATAATATCTGTAATTATTATAATTTACAAAATATATTGTATAATGGAAATTTACTCAATTACATTTGTATCTTTAAATAATTAGAATTCGTATTCATTTTTATGGAAAAATAACTATTCAAAAATCTCGTTATATGAAAATAAAAGATTAATTTAAACAAAATCTCACATAAATCTTTTTGAAATAAAAATTTCAATGGATTTTACAACGTTTAAATTAATTATTAAACGAGACAATAAACAAACTGTTTTTTGTTTGTCTTTTGTAATCTTGTTTCCTTATAAATTAAAAGTTTTATTTTTTTTTCAGCTAAGGAGATATAATTCTTATAAAGATGATGAATCAAATATCAGCAATAAGTCGTTGGATACAATTATTGGCATCAATTTGGACAGTATGCACAAGGTGCAACTCTTTGCGAAAACAGCTTTATTCAAGGGAAACTTGGTGGCACTGAAACCGATAAATGTCAACGGAAAAATAGAGATTACAACTGAGCTATTGATTGAGATTAAAAAGGTAAATATTTATTTGTTGATATTATTTTAGAAAAATACAATGTAAAATCTTTAGATAAAAGATATGAGTAATGATCACATCTGCCGATTTATTGGAGTTTGTTTAGATCACCCGTATATTGTTTATGAGTATTGTCCAAAAGGCAGTTTGGAAGATGTCCTTGCAAAAGAACAAATCAAGCTTGATTGGATGTTTAAGTATTCACTGATGCAAGACATTTGTCGAGTAAGAAATTGGGAAAAATCTTTTAATTTATTCATTATCGAAAAAAACTAATAGAATAAATAAATAAGAAAAATAAATTTCTATTTTTGTTTATTTGTTTTGTTAAATAAATAAAAAATATTGATCCTTAGTTTTAGAAAGGAAATAGAAACAAAATTGATTTAAAAAGAAACCCGATAAATTATGCTAATGATAAATTATTTTAATGATTATAATTAAAGCAGCTGTTAATAAATTTTTAACTAATTAAAAGTAAATATAAAATTAAATTTCAAAAAAAAATTTGTCTTTTTTCTTGCCAAACTTTGCAAACTTATTTGATGTCCACTGCATCAGGATAAGTGTATACTATTGGGAAATGTACTGGATATCACTTAATGTATCGTATATTTTTTGATTAGAATCAGACAGTGATTAATAAAATTAAATTTGTTATGTTTCTGAATAAGCTATATTCTTGTAGAAAAATAAGTATTATACATTCATTGAATAGCATTAAAAATATATTTAATGTAATTAAATTATTAATTTTTTTATATTTTTTATGAGTATCTGACACACAACGAAAAAGCCTCCTTCTAAACTAAGTTATTTTATATTTCCAATTATTTCTTGATAATTATATGAGGTGTTAACTTGACACTGTTTTTACACTTACCTGGCGTGAAGAGAAATCTGAGCGCCTCCAGCATTGTACTGATGAAAGCCATTAGCTCGAAACTAGTATACTATTGGGAAATGTACTGGATATCACTTAATGTATCGTATATTCTTTGATTAGAATCAGACAGTGATTAATAAAATTAAATTTGTTATGTTTCTAAATTTACAGAAAATATTGAAAATTAGATATTTTTATTTTCAAGTTAAAAATACATAAGAAATACTTTTTAAAATTTGTTTAAAATTCAAAGTAAAAAATACAACATATAAACAACTATTGATTTGGGATGTTGTTTCTATTCACATAATGCAACCTATTCATATTTAATTAATGTTTATATTTAAAATAACATTTCAATACTTTTGTCTCCGGTTATGGGTTAAATTAAAATGCAGGCAAAGTGAAACAGGAAGAAGATTTTATTGGGGAAAAACTATTTATTTCTATTTTAGCGAATAAGCTATATTCTTGTAGAAAAATAAGTATTATACATTCATTGAATAGCAATAAAAATATATTTAATGTAATTAAATTATTAATTTTTTTATATTTCTTATGAGTATCTGACACACAACGAAAAAGCCTCCTTCTAAACTAAGTTATTTTATATTTCCAATTATTTCTTGATAATTATATGAGGTGCTTTCTGCATAAAATCAAATATTTCGGATTGTTTGTCAGAGAGATTTAAATGAATTTAAATAATTTAAAAAAGATAAAATAAGTTTTATTAATAAAATTTTTAACTTATAATTTATAATATTTTTAAATAGATTGACTTAAGACGCCACTCGTCAAGGATTTTGGAATTGTCCAATGATCCATGTCCAAGAATTAAATGATATAGTAGTTTTCCAGAAAAACCATCATGAAACTGGTTAAAATGAGTTAGAAAGAAAATAATTATTTGTATATAATTATAATTTCTAAAATAAAAATAGACACAAAAGTGCAAAAGAGAATTTAATCAATTATCATTTTGAAACAAATAAATTATATTATCCGATAATTGATTCTTTTTGCAAAATAGAAAATAAAATTATTTAAAAAGAAAAGAAAAATAATTATATTCAGATTAAGTGAAATGGGAGTAAATTGCAACTATTATAGAAAATTAATAAGAATTATAATTAGTCGGCGCAAGTTTCTGTAAAATAATATAAATTTATAAATTTTATTTAATTAACATCTTGTTTAATAAATGATGCAAAATTATTTTCACCTATTTTCCTTAATAATTTTGATGTTAAACACGAGTAATTTTATTTTCAATAATTACTGGGAAATTAGAATTGGAAATTATATTTAATAATATTTTAAAGAAAACCATTGGGTAAAAAAAATTATTAAATTTTAATAACATGTGAAAATTCTTTTTTTAAATTTATTATTTAAAATAAATATTCGATATTGCTGAACCGAAGAGATTTTGTTAATCGTAATGACCAAAATTTGGATTGAACGATTTTTAAATTTTTACAATTTTAACAAATTTTAACCATTGGTTATATTATTAAATAATTTATTATTTTTGGAAAAAAAATTATAATGAATATTTAAAAAATAATAAATAAGATTTCAAACTTTAAAAATATAAAGCAATTTAAATTTGAACCTCTCAAACAAATAACTTAATTAAGAATTAATTTTGTATGATTTGTTTAAATTATACAAATGTCATCATTGAAACATTTCAGCAGTGTCTGAGACATAATATATAACATTTTAAGGTAAAAGTCAGAATAGTCGAATATGGAAGTCAAAATAAGAGTCAACAGATCGTGAAAAATTAGCCGACTGCAAACCCAAAAAATAACCGGCATCCAACGAATGGCAAAAAATTAGTCAATGACTTGATATAAGAATCCCAAAAAATTTAATTCAAATAATTTTTGGTAAAAGGTTAATAAAATAACTAACTTCATTAATTGTAAAATTAGTAATGAACATTAATGTATTTGTTTAATTAAAATGATTCCCAAAAACAGTCACATAATGTAAATAATTTCATTAATTATGTTTCGACTATTTTTTTAGGATTTAATATTGTCGGCTATTTTTTTGTACTTCAGTTTCGACGATTTTTCGGGTTTCAACATTGGCGACAATTTTAACCAATTAAAGCTTTTTTTCTTTGGAGACGATTTTTTGGCTTCCATATTCGACTATTCTAACCCTTACCCATTTTAAAAAAGGAATTATGACTTTTTTATATTATCAATTTATAAATCATAATAATTTTAGGGAATGATTTACTTACATAATAATCACGGACCTCATGGAAATTTGAAAAGCTCAAATTGCTTAGTTGATTCAAGATTTGTATTGAAAATAACTGATTTTGGCCTACCATCTTTGAAGGGAAATAAGACCAATATGATGCACGAAGAACCAAATATGTATTATAAAAGTAAATAGCTATTAGTTTCCTATTTTTATATATCGTCATTAAAAATTAAAATTATTGCAAAATGAATTAAAATATATATATAATTTGACATTTGAGTTCCTCTAATCAAAAGAAGATGAAAATAGCCCCCTTTAACATTGATGCATATCCATTTGATTTGTCCAACACAGAAACTTTTGATACTGAAATGTTTTTCATCTACAATCAGCATATTTCTGTAATGTCAAATATTTTCTACTCATCAACATTCGTGACCAGATCTGTTTCAAATTACTTTAGTAGAGACTTCGTCTAGGGGCGAGGAAACTTTTTTTGTGTCGAGCGCTTAATATAAATTAAATTTGTTCGGAGGACCACATGATAATTTTCTAGCAATGTAGAAAAGTTCTTAACACGAAATTTCTCAATGTGAAACAAATTTCAAACATTTTTACTTCCTATGCCAATTGCCTAGCCTCCAAACCCTTGACTGTTAGGATTGAATTACCTAAAACCTTTTGAATTCAAATGTGCTTTTGACAGCTGACACAGAAACGAAACAAATGAGAACCTAGTAAAACTCTTGTATAAAATTAATACACAAGTAAGGATGTTAATAACAAGGACGAAGCTAAAATGCTGTGATAGCAATACCTCAAATATTTGGCAATATTTGAGATAAAGAAGGATGGTAACTATGCTAAAATCTCTATCATTCTTGCAATAATTCATAAAGCAGGATATATAACAGTATGTCTTTCTGAAACCAGAACTGGTGATACCTCTTTCTGCACCTTACGTTTGTTTTTACTGCTTATTCCTTTCAGTTTTTCTTTTAATGCGTTTCATCTGCGTGATTCATTTTTTTCATGTAGCTGAATTGTTCCCTATACTATTCATGAAAAACTATTTTCCACATTAAGTATTGTTGACGTAAGAAGAGTGTCAGCTACAGTATTCCATGATCTCGGAAAATACTGAGTATCGAAGAGCTGATATTTGACGAGGAGATTGAACTTTTTAGATGGCTATGAGACAGATTTGTGAATCGTATAACATTTAAACTGTGTTCATCTAAATAGTGGTAAATATGTTTATATGCTCGATAACTCGTTAGCAATTCTCTATCGTAGGTACTGCAGTTATTCTCTGTTTCTGATAGCTTCTTGCTGAAAAATGATATAGGTCTACCATTTGGTTCCAAAATGGCTCCAATAGCATCGGTTCTCAGACATGTTTCTTTGGTTTCCGAAAATGTGGCAAATTTGATAACTGAAAATAGTGCTTTTTCAAAAACTCTGCTTCATTCTGTAGCCCATCGTAGAATGGTTCCTTTTCTTTGCAACGCTTCAAAAAGTGGCGCCATTCGAGATGCGGCAGTTTTCATAAATGTGTGAGAAAAATTAACCATATATCAAACCTTCTTTTGTTGATACTTGACTGTTGGTTTTTCTTATTTATAAATAAGCTTCCACTGTAGTTTGTAAAGGTTCGATATTGCTGGAAGCTATTTCATGGCCCAGAAATTGAACGTAAGACATTTGAATGATTCGAATGTGCTCAGTATGTTCGTCCATCGAGCTTTAAGCCACAAGGATATTATCCAAATAGGCAGCAATAAAGTGAAATGAATAACTTGTACACTATTCTAAGGAATGAATGTTGCTGGTTCATTTCGTATACCGAATGGTATATGGGTAAATTAAAACATACCAAAAGAAGTTATAATTGTGGTTTTTGAATATCTACTGATTCCATCAGAATATAGAAATATGCTTTATTGAGATCAATTGTAGAAAATATAGTTTTACTGTCTGTTTTTTTTATTATTTCTTTGATCCAAGGTGTTGTGTACTTATTTTGAATAGTGTTTGATTGATTATTACCAAGGTTAGTGAAGGTCCACACTTTGAAGCTATGATCATATGATCGAACAATGACTTCATTGCTTTAAGGTTGTGTCTAAAATTTCTCTACATTCTGAGAAAATTGCCAAGCGGCCCATAACACATAAACGGTTGTCCAAAAATATTGCCTTTTAATGTTATACATTATAATTGAATTTAACCTATTTATATGAAAGGTTTTTAGTAATTATAATCATATTAATTTAATATTAATCAGATTATAAATAATAAGATAAATTTTATCAAAATTATTTACTAAAATAAACTGACAGTTGGGGCTCTTCAAAAACCATCTATTTTTAAATTTCAATATTATAAATAAATTAATAAAATTATAAACTCTCATAAATCGTATATATCACAAAGGAAGTTAATAATTAAAATAAAATGTTTTAAAAATACGAGGAAAACAACGACGATCAAAAGAGCTCGTCGGCACGTATTTCTAATTAATAATTCCTAATACGTATATCAGTTGTCACTTTAATCGGAATTATATAAATAAATTATAAATAATATATAACTAGAATAATAAAATCAACTAGAATTACCGAGATAAAATTTATTGGATCCCAGATTGTTTTGAATTAAGCACGGAGAATTTAATATATTAAAAGAAACAATTAAATAAAAAAATTCTGGCTGAAAAGGAATTTAATATCACTACCTTCATTTAATTTATTTTTAAATATAATATTAAAATCTAGGGAATTTCTCGAAAGGTTGAGCAAGTTATCACAAAATATACTCGTATAGAATATAATAATAAAATAACAATAAACAAAATAACAATAAAATAACAATAATAATAACAATAAAAGCTTTTTACATAAAAACCTCATACACTTCTACATTTGTACATATGAATGAAGTACATTCGAACATATGAAAAATGATATATGTATAAGTGAAGCTTTGTACGTATTGCAGAAGATTCGGCACAAAAAAGTGTATGTATCAGTAAGTGTACGTAATTTCGGGTGTACGTATAGCGGGGTATTACTGTATATATATATATATATATATATATATATATATATATATTCAAAAAAAATAGAGTTCTAGGTAATCCGAAAAATCATTTAATCATATTTCATTTAAACAAACTAACGAGTTCATTTTCTATGATTCATTCTAATAAAATGTTTATAAGAAATAAAAATATTGTATAGAGCTACTTTTAATAAAATTTAATTTTTTACAATGCTTAATTAATTTTAAAAAATGTATAAGAGAATAATTTATTTGTATATTCATTTATATTTTCCAGTTATATTATATCAAATTTGATTATAATTATTATATTATTAATGACGTTTTTACATTTAATTAATACAAATATTACATATCAAAAGAAACTAACTCAGTATAATAGATCATTGACTATTTTTTTACCATTCATAAATTTCTTGTATAATTTTAAGAAAAATTGTTTTACTGAACGGTATAAAATAAATAATTGAATTTACCTTTTTCTTTTCTTTCGTTTAAAGTCTCGGTATCAATTAATGAAATGGAAACCATTTTTGAATATTTCGAATTGTTTCATTAGAATCAACTTAAAATTTATAAAATTTCCTTCAATACATTAAATTTCACTTTTCCCAAGACAATTTTGACATTTTATTGAATAAAGTGAATCAAAGTTTAATTTACTTCTTATGAAATGAGATTGAAAATTCTAAATAGAATTCAGAAACTAAATTGAATTTCAAAGTAAAACAAAAATATTAAAACTTATTTTTTTACTTCAATAAAGTTAATTGTCTATTTCAATTTTTGATAATAATAATGTTTTCTTGATAAATTAAAATTTTCATTATTCGGTTTAATTAATGACATAAATAATTTTTTTATGTTTGAATATGAATCAGATGTTTTAATGATACGCCCTAATTTTCGGCACAGCCTTTCTAAAGTGATATAGATCTATATCACATATATATGAATCTATATCACTTGAAAAAGGCTGTGCCGAAAATTCGTGAATATCTATAAAACATCTGATTCAAAGTCAAACAATAAAAAAATCCCTTATGTCATTCCAAAATGAAAAGCAATCAGAGGTGAAAACTAGAAAAATTTATTTCAATGGGTTAATTAAATTTGTATTTTTAAATAATAAATTTATAAGGTAAATATATTGCACTAACACTACTTTTAATCTTTGATAATTAACCGTATATATTGCATATATATTATATAATATTTTTTAATATTTTTAATCGTATATTTTATTAATATGTAAAATATATAGATCTAAATTTGATAATATTGATGAAAATGTGATTTATTCTTCGAAACGTAATTTTAGATATTATAGAATATCCCGGGAAGATGAGTTTCTACAGTTTTTTTATACCTTAATAATATTTTCAACAATATTAAAATTAAATGTTCTAGGATATGTTGTCTTAATATTGGTAAAAGAATCAAACACAAAATATAATATATATCTTTAAGTTTAAAATAGTTTTTTTAATTTGTTTTAATGATTCTTTTTAAAATTTTGTTAAATTATTGTTTTAAATAAATTAATTCACAAATAAAATCTGATTTATTTAAACCACATTGTTTAATATTATTTAATTTACTTTTTAAAGTGATATTTAATAACAGTTAAAATAACGCTTGTAACAGACAGTGCTGAAAGTTTGTGTTAAATAGAAAATCATTGATCAATAGTAAAGAATTTAATGAAAATATTTGAAACTGTAAATGAAAAAAGAACCCAAAATAAAATTGAACATAATGAGAATTCATTGTTTTAATAGGTATTATTTCTCTTTATTGAGGGTTTTATATTAAATAACCTAACGGCTAGTGTCCAGTTTGGGGGAGTCAATTAAAAAAATAAAGTCAACCATAGTTTATTTTTAATTAAATTCATTCAGATTAGACATCATAATATCAAAGCTTGCTTTTTTAAATTTCAATTTAAACAATTCTGTCAAAGCAATTCTTACAATTTATGTTTCCTTGAATATATTGTTTAAAAATCAGCCATTCAACTGCAGCTCTGTCTTCACTTGTATCTAAAAACAATTTCTCTGTGTGTAGCCATAAATAAAAAAATTAAAAATCTTAATATGAATTGATTAAAAATGCATTAATTTAGTAATCAATCAAAGAAACATACATAAAATAATTGAATAATTAATTTATTAAATTCATTAATATTTACGCCCCCCAAAACCGGACACTGGTCAACCTAACTAAAATTTAAAACAATACAAATGTCAAATGATTTTATTGTTTTTTTTATACTTTTTTTAACGATACTTTTTGTTTCATTACTCCTAAAAATGCCATTTTTTGCTTTTATTCATTTAACTTTGATTTTAAAGGTTTTCTTTGGACTGCCCCAGAACTATTGAACTTATCCAATCCACCAGTTAATGGAACAATCAAAGGAGACGTCTATAGTTTTGCTGTGATATGCCAAGAAATTGTATATAGAAATGGGGTTTTTTCGTTAACTCCTGATCCAAATTTGACCTCAAAAGAAATCTTTGAAAAAGTCCGAAACAAAGATTCACCACCATTTCGTCCAACATTAATGCTCACAGACGGATGTACAGATGACGTGTTAAAATTAATTCAACAAGCTTGGGATGAGGATCCCACCAGTCGACCAGATTTTGCTACAATTAAATTGCTGATGAGAAAATTAAACAAGTAAAACCGTTTAAATATTCATTTAAAAAACAATTTTAATGATATAGTTCATAAAGATTAATTCAAACATTATTGAATACGATTCAAATAAATTAATTTGTAATTTCGTGAGATATTAAAATTAAAAAAATATAAAATAAAAAATAGTTAAAATATATTCGTATGATGTTTTTGTAAATTAAAATTAAATTTTGTTTATAATTTTTATAAAGTATTCATTTTTTCAAGCTGGTGTAAAACATATATATAGCGTGGCTTATAAATTCTCATAATACATTTCTATTGTTAGCTGATTGCTGTTAAAAATAACAAAAACATATTAGTCAGAGTAGCAATAATATTATTTTCGTATTGTTGTATTTTTATTATTCACCTAGACCAGTCGCTTGTCATCGAAAGTCGTATTATTGGGGTTCATCGTATCTTGATTTTTTGCAGCATACCCAATCAATCGTTCTGTAAATTGATTAATATTTCATCGAAGGTTATTATTGAATTAGGTTATCAATAGTCATTTGGTTAAACCACGTGAAGTTAAATACTTTGATTAAACTTCAAATAGGATTCAATCTAGTCAATGTCAAGGTGTTTAATTTGTTAATTATGTTTCTAATAGATAAAACGTGTGAGTAATTTAAATCGTTTAGCAGTAAATAATTTATTTAAGTAATTTAATGAAGCTACAATTCACGTTAAAGTTATAATATGTTTAAGGAAATATTTGGATCATAAAAGTTAAGAGTAAAATAATTGAGTTTAAATATGGTTTCTCAAAATCTCAATACAGGGATATAAATTGGATGAAAAAGATATCATATCGCGAATTTGGAAAGTTGATTGTGCTCGAATTTCTTTACATAAAAAGCCGTTGATTGTATACGATTAACAAAACTTTATTCATTCATCTGAACATTACATAAAATACTCACGTTATGTATTCCATCATTGAAATATTTTGTTAATATCATTTACAAAATATATATAGACCTTATTAATGATATTTCTTCAACTAACCTTTCTCTGCTACATAAACATTACTTGACGCATCTGTGAACACATTCAATTGAATTAAATTCTTCTTCTCTGTTATTAGAAATCTTGAGATTCTTAATTTTTGGAGCTTTCTAACTTCTACAATCCATTTCTTGTTTTTATTACTAATCCTGTTTGAATGTTCTACTTCCCAATCTTATTTTTCTACCCAAATTTGTTGAATAATCATTTTGTCAATAATTATAAATGGTCCGATAATTCCCAAAGGATCAAATATTCTAGCTACTACATTAAATACCTTTCGTTTTGTCTACTGACATCGAAACTAAATTTATCTGTTTCTTAGTACCATTTCAAACCCAATGTTTTGATAGTCATAGCATTTTCTTTGTCAATATTTAAGGTATTAACACGATTTTCTTTTGCTATTGTTCCCAGTATCTTCGTGGAGTTAGTCATCCATTTTCTGACTGTCATCTCTGCTTCTGCTCAAATCATCATAAAATTCTCTTTTAACTGCAGTCCCTCTTCTCCAGTGTTCACTGAGTCCATCATATCATTTATATATGTTGAATTACAAATTCTTTCTGTTTTTTATGGATATTCTAAATACATCTCAGAGATATCACAAGTCAAATATATCTTGATCCTCTGAAATTAAGTCAAAATATCAAAAATATCATTCTGAAGCTTTGGCCCCGTCTTTATTATATCGTTTAATACAATTCTTTGACTTCGTTCGGCAGCGTCAAATACAATTCGTACTTTGGTAGTTTCTCTGTATCGTTTTATAACTGGAAAATGAGGTAATATCCACTAGATTAAAGGTACGCAAACTAGGGTTGGCCCCCGGATTTGGGTGCATGATAATAATTTTAATAATTGTTTTTTTGCTAAAGCATTAGAACTGTTATTTTCATAATATTTAATTTGTTCAATTTACAAGAAATAGAAAAATACACTTTGTTTATTTTAAAGATGTTTATTTTATTTACGTCTTTTTTATTGTGGCGTTATGATTTTTTATTAAGTCGGGGCACCAAAAATAAATATGTTGAAAATGGGGGCGCAACTTAAAAAGTTTGCGGAAGCCTACACTAGGTTACGCTAGGATTGTAGTCTATTTTTACTAAAATATAATTTTTCTTTTCTTAATCATTAATTATCTCATCGTATTCCTCAAAACAAAGTTTCCTTACTCAGTCTGTATAGAAGACATTTTTTTATCTGTCATCACACAACTTTTTGGTAACATCCGAGCACAGTCCAACTTGAGTTTTAGACTTATCAATGAACAAATAACGCACTATATACTAATTAGAGACGATCTTATAATCTAAATTTCTTAACTGCTAACTTATCTTCCTCTTATAATTATTAAAACACAATAAGATCGAAATAAGTAAAATAGGTATGCGCGGTTTTAAAATTGTATTAAAATATTTGAATAAATATTTGGAACGTTAATTTGAATGAATTTAAAAACGTTTTTAAAAAAGATATTAATATATAATTACTAATTAATAATTTGCTTGAATATATATCGTAAAACGTGTGTGTGAATGACGGTTTCTTGAAATTAAATTATTGCTATAGTTATTTAATTCTTTATTTAATAATATTATGAATAATTAATTAATGAATTTATTAATTTAAAAGTAAATTTTAAAACAATATCTAGCTAAATTAAAAATTTGATTTATCAGGGGCGGAGATACTGGGAACATATTGGATAATTTACTTTCCCGGATGGAGCAATATGCTAATAATCTCGAAGGACTTGTGGCGAAAAGAACTGAACAATATCTAGAGGAAAAACAAAAGGCCGAAGATTTGCTCTATTCTATGCTACCAAAGTACACTTCTATTTATTCTTTTAATATAAAAAATAATAATTAATAAATATTTTTTTTTAATAATTCATTTATGACAAAGATAACAGAAAATGATGTTTGTTTAAATTTCAGCTATATTCAGCTAACCTAAATGTAACCTTTTGATATATCGCTCAGTTATACGTAAAATTTATGTGATTTTGGTTTTAGTTTTATTTATTTTTAATTCAGATTACTATTATACGATGGTATTGTATAAAATAATAGTTTCTTGGTAGCGACATAAATTAAATGTTAATCAAATAAATGACAAGATACGGACCTGCTGCAAAAGGTTTATTAAGTAATAAAACTTTTGATTATAATATTATCATTTTTAATTAGCTAGAATTTATCTAGAATATCTAAATGCTTGGTGGCTTTAATTTTCATATTCATTTTTTTGTCCAGTCATTAATTTTAATAAATCAAATATAAACGAATGAAAAGCCAAAAAATGAATAAAAAAAGAAAACCCTCTAGCATATGAAAATTCTAACTAAATTCTGACAGAATAAAAATGATTACTTTATCATCGCAAATTTTATCATACATGTTCTGCAGTCTAAGTTTATTTTAATGGCGTATTATTTAAAACGTTTCTTACCAGTCCAGAGAGTTATCAAATGTTTCTTTCACGTATCTAGCTTTAGATGCTCTACAATTATTACATGAACTATTGAACACAATTCTTTTAAACCTGAGAATTTTCTGTTTTCTGTAAATAACATGACATTCATATGATGAAAAGTATCATCCTTTTTAGTCAAGTAATATTATTCCTGTAAAAATTCCACGCTAACGTACTATGTCCGAATTGATTCGCCTTCTTTATTAGTTGTTTGTTAGAAAGTTAACATTTTTGCAGTTCTTTCATCAACAAATGTGTATTTTTAGTGCAAGTTCTTTAAATTTCTGTATATTTCTTAACAACATAATAAAGTTATTAAATAAATTAAATAATAACAAATACCATATAATGAATTTAATGGCATCTAAATATCTCCAGTTGCGATATCATCATAATAATTTAATTTTTTGTTTTAAATCATTCAAATTTTAACTTGATAAATTTTGGACAATGCTTGTTAGAGTTTGTGATAGAAAGTGATACATCTATTCTTAAGCTGTAAAATAAAATTGTCTTTAGACTTCAACCATTTTTAAAACTTTGAGCAAACTTGTCTCCATAGGTTTTCGAATTCTTTATCATAATTTTTTTTTCATTTTCTGGACTCTCTTTTATAATTTCTATTTTTATCAATATCTCGACTACTACTCTAAAAAAATCCCAATCTCCTAAAATGAATGTTCAATCTCCAACAAATTTATTGACATTATTTAATCAAATCATTAAATCGTAACTATTACATCATTATTGCTTCCGTAAATAACATTTAACAAAGATGATGATGGCAAACTGAAAATGAGGATAATTTCATATAAATGAATTTCTTATATTTAGCGTTTTTGAGTTTTTATTAATAATATTTAATTAAATAATTTTTCTTAAATAATTACTTTTCGAATATTCTACATAAAAAAAACATGACTTTAAAATGCATTTTGTTTAATTTTCTAAAAACTTTTTATTTAAAACAAAATTATAATAAAAGCTGCAACTGGATTCAAATTTCAATTTGATTTTCTCCTCTAAATACAATACGGAATTGAAAGTTTACAACAATTATTTTCAATACTTTGTAATAATAAACAAAACAACATTGAAATTTAAAACTATTTTGTGCCCAAAATATAAACAAATGAAAAAAAATTAAATTAATTGAAGAAATTATTATTGCATTTTTACTAATTTTATTTTTAATATTCCACAAAATCTTCAAAAACTAAAAAGTTATGTTTGCTCTTTTTACGAGTGTATGTAATTTAAGGATTTTTCAAGTACTTTATTATCTTTAACTTTTCTATGAGTAGAAACAGATTAAAGCGGAAAATTGTAACTTGTTGTAAATTATTTTTAAAATTTCCAATTTAAATTTTTTTAGAAAGTTGAAAAAATGATTATAGATTACAGTAAATTATGTTAAATGTAAAAGAAAAGAATTAATATTAAATTTAAAGGTAAACATTTTTAGGTATTTATAAATTGATAAAAAAGTTTGATCAAATTCACGGAACTGGAAGAAAATTACTGCAATAACATTGAATATATTTCCCCGGAATTATTTGTGAATGAAAACCTTTTAGAAAAGTGACATAATATTTTTTACAAAACTTGACTATGAATCAGATTTATTTATTTATGGTATTCACGAATTTTTGGCACTTGAAAAAGGTTGTGCCGAAAATTCGTGAATACCATAAATAAATAACTCTGATTCACAGTCAAATTTTGTAGAAAATATATTGTCATTTATAAATAAATGAAAAAAAGAAATTAAAGGTGAAAATTAAAAAATGTTCTTTTAGAAAAGATATAAAAATCCGTATATAAGTGAAAATTTAAAAGATTTTATCTTTTGACTTGAAATTCATAATATAAACGACAGTTTAATTTAAATAAAAATTTTATAAGTATTAAAAAATTAAAAATATTTTAAAAACACTTAAAAATGTAAATTTAATGAAAAATATAACTTTTTACTTACCATCTGAACACAAAATTTGTAATTTTTGCTGAACATTTATGAAAGCTGGTGTATGCAGTCAGATGCACAGAAAGGTTGAACGAAAACAAATAGTAAAAACATCCGGAAATGTTAACACCCATTTCACTTACTCGTTACAGCTTACATGGTGCGTTATATAAATCCCTAGGCTCGGCAAGAATCAAAATTCAAATCAAGTTAAAAAATTTATTACAGTCGCATAATCCAATAATGCCATATTTTTCAATAGATTTCCCTCTGAACATCTCTTTAAGTGACGAATAAATATCACAAATGCATTTTCGAAGAAATTTGGAGCAAGATACTATAAAGAGTTTTCTTTAGTTCTTCTGTGGATTGAAAATGGTGGTCTTTCACATGTTGTTTGAGATAACGGAATAGCAAAAAATCACTGGGAACAAAATCCTACTGTCGTGGTCGGGAGAAGTTTGAAATATCAATTGTAGCGTTGTTAGATAACAATCAGAGAGGCAAGTCTGGAGACTTTTCGCCAACTCTTCCGTATATAACGCATGAGTTTACTGTAATATTGAATTTCATTGTGGCTTTACAATCATGAAATTTCATTTTATTGATACCTTTAACGTCCCAAACACTGTCAGCATGGCAGCCCGTTCTTGAGATGTCCCTCTGTGGAGCTAACATGGGGTTGACTCACTTAGTACTCGCCACTCTGTAAAGTCTCTGTTGCTGTCAGAGATCTAGAGACTAATGGGAGTCTGATATTCGGTGACAATATTTTGAAAAAATATCGCCATATTTGTCATAGAGTTTTAGGTTGGATTTGCAGCAAACCATGCAATGAGCAGCCATTTAATCACTAACGAATCTGGGAACAAAGCACGAACAGACGTTTCTGATACTGAAATCCTTTAGAACGACATTATTAGAGAAAGTGCTGATATAGAGACGTTTTCCAAGTTCACTGATGCTGATTTTCTGTTAAGAGAAAACAATTTTTTGACGTTTCTCATTGAAAATCTAAATCAAGATTCCTTCTCTTTCCTTATCAAAAACTGACTGCCGGTCTAGGTCTAAACTCTCCAATCCTACTATAAATCGTTGAACGTACTGGACAAAGATTCTGATAGACCGATTATAGTTGTTTAATGATATCTTTGTTCTCAGTGCTTTTCAGCACAATGATTTGATGACACTGCAATATCCTACGCTTGATGACATAATCTACACAAAAATGCCTTCCTTTTTAACCTAAGAAACCTCACAAACACGCCAATGATAAATATGTAGTCCCTAAAGTGACCACAATTTAAAGTGACAACATCACTATTGCGCTCATTATATTAATGCCATAGTTCAGGGACTTATCTAACATTCCAAGTATCAGATTTAAAAGTAATTTATATCGTAATTTTATCAGGATTTATCATCAAACTGAGTAATAGTTATTGGATTGATCAAGAAATTTATTGAAAATAAAACCTGGTTATGTTGAGTCTTGTTGTTTTTCATATAAAAACACGTGAAGCCTTATTATTACTACATACCTACAAAAACTGTTTATTAATCCATAAATATTATACTTAAATTTGTGAAATTATTAACCAAACTTACCCTTGAATTACTTGGTTTCGTCTTAAATTTCGAGTTTTACGAGTCCACATAGAACACTATACAATTAATTAAATTATAAAAAATTAAAATTATAACCTCAACTGTTTTACAAAAAATTTCAAACTTTGAATTCATTGAAAAAATACAAATTAGACCGGTCGAATAAAACAATTTTTCAATTAATAACTTTAATAAAGAAATGAAACAAAGTAAAAAATAATTTTAGTATAAAATAAAGTTATTTGTAGCAGAATTTTGAAAAAATGGTTAATATGAAACTTTTCAGAATTCTTTGATTTCTTAATTATGCCATTTTTTATTAACAAACTAATTTACTTAGAGTTTCAGGTATAAAAGATTTTCATTTGTCATTTTATCATTTGTTTTAATTCATTGATTTTTTGACATCATAGTCATTTGCCAATAAACTTTAAATTATATTTCTAACTTAAAATTTTTAAGAAATATTCAATGTGATTTCTAATGTCAAACTAGTTTTGACCATATTTGACTGTCATCGGTAATCGAACCCAGTAACTTATGGCTAAACGTCAGAACTTGACAACCGCTAGCAAACTACTTAAAATATTATTCATGAAATATATTACATTTTTAGTGATTTCGCCAATGAGAGTCAAACAATTTTGAAACTAGTCTGTCATTTTAAATCGCATTAGCAATCCTTTTTAAAATTTTATTTTATTCAGAGATTTCTTTGAAAATCAAATATCATTTTAAATTTGATTAAAATTAAAATTTTTTTAAATAAATCAAAATATTTAATGTTATCCTTAAAATTTTATTTAATCTATTATGATCTAAGAAAATATAATATATCACAATAAAATATTAATGGGGAATAAAATTAATATAAAATTTTTATTTAAAATTTTCAATAAAATAATTGTCCTAATTTAAGGGTGAAAAAATATGTTTCTCCATTTAATTTTATCTTTGACAAATATTATCCAAATCAAATATTCAGTTTATTTACAGATCGTTTGTGACTCAATTTTATATTCCAAAAACATAGAAGTAATTAGTAAAAAAAATTTAGAATGAGGCGCCAATTTTAGAATTTCGTGTAAAATTAAATTGAGTCTGGAATAAATAGGATAAATAATTAACAATTAATATTGTGGTGGTTTA
This sequence comes from Schmidtea mediterranea, assembly GCA_022537955.1. NCBI lineage: Eukaryota > Metazoa > Platyhelminthes > Tricladida > Dugesiidae > Schmidtea > Schmidtea mediterranea. The sequence goes on from CM039679.1 coordinate 288,368,447, forward strand.
GATTATTTGGATACATTAAACAATAAAAAATTAGTTTACATTGAGAATTATTTCAATTTAAAATTTATGAAAAAATATTGTTTAATTAAAGAAAGTGCTTAATTGCAACATTATAAATACAGATCTTGTCTTTTTTCTTGATCATTTTATCGCTATTTAGCTTTTATATCTAGAATAAAAGTTTAATACGTTGATTATAGCGTCATACGCATCGGTCGTAAACCATTACTTTAACACATTGTGATCTGGCAGTTTTCGGCCGCGTACTAGTGCTGGTAACGGGTGATTTTGTGATGAATAACACTACCTCGGTACCCACCGTACACCCCATCTATTGTTCTCAAAAGGTTTTTACCTGCATGGCTACAACCCTACAGACGCTATATAGCGAAAACTCAAGTATATTGGAACCCGCATTTTAACGTGACCCGCGCTCTACTAATAATCTATCAAAAACGTATAAATACGTGATCCGCTCTCTAGCATTAATTTGCTAAACACGTATCAATACGTGATCCGATTACAATGTGTTAACAGGCCACTTGTCGGTTATATATATGTAAATTTTTACTATTATTTAAAAATGTAGCCATAAGTGGAAATATTATTCATATAATAATTTATACTAAAAAGTTAAATCAAAATAACCAATAACTTTACTTTGGCTACTGAAATATAGCTTTAGCTCATATTTGTTTGGTAATTAATATGTTTAACTTTATTCATTTTTCACATGAATGAACCAAAAAAGTATGAGGTAAAAGTATCTAAGTAGTTTAAATAAAATTACTAGTTTCTTTTTTTAATAGTTTTATTATATATCTGCAATGGATGTATATATAATATTAAAAAATCATTAATTTGAGAAACACACTAACTTAACTCTGTATTGACTTTTGATGTTGAATAGAATAACAGCGTTAGTGAGAAAGGAAGATCATGATAGGAAAAATAGATTTAACACACAAACAACTTAGTAAAAATAAAAGAAAGTTAAATTTTATTTTTTGTAGAAACATTGACAGATTAAAATTTAATACCAAAATTATTTTTTAATCAATCATACTACTCGATGAGTTTTTGTAAACATCAAGAGAGAAAATAACAAATATTGAAGACGATTTTCATTTAAAACTGATATTAATAATACAATGAAGTTATTTTAGTTCTATAATTTGCAAATTTGAAGAGCTAAACTTTAGAAAGTTATACGATACATTAAGTGATATCCAGTACCTTTCCCAATAATATACTAGTTTCGAGCTAATGGCTCTCGTCAGTACTATTCCCGGAGGCGCTCGATTTCTCTGTGTTGAAATTGTAGTCCACAGAAGTATGATGGTATCTACCATGGTTTCAAGTGAAAGGAGGTTCAAGATTAAGATTTGTCTTATTGTTTTGTCTTAAAACCAAACTTTGCAAACTTATTTGATGTCCAGTGCATCAAGATAAGTGTATAACAGTGTTACTTTTACACTGTTTTTACACTTACCTGGCGCGAAGAGAAATCTGAGCACCTTCAGGCATAGTACTGATGAGAGCCATTGCTCGAAACTAGTATACTATTGGGAAATGTACTGGATATCACTTAATGTATCGTATATTCTTTGATTATAATCAGACATAGTGATCAATGAATCTAATTTTAAAAAGTTAATTTAAAATTCTAAAAACGTTATTTTCATTATATTTTCCACTTTTTCTCCAAATGCATAAAAAATAAAACTTGATTTTTAAGTGTGAACAAATTAAATAATAAAATTTAATGAATAAAATATTAATCAAAAACTATAACCCTAATTAAAAGCATGACCAGCTACAAATTTGGGAGTATCCAGGCAAAACTCTGCTTGTGAGGTTCCTAATTTTTGTGAGTTAAAGTACAACAGATTAGTATATTATGCTACTACTGTTTCAACTAAATAGCTACACCTATAATAAAATGAAAAAAATCAATAAGCTTGTTTGGACGGATAGCAGTTTGGTCTGAATCAGCATACATGAAATCTTTGATGGAAGCTGAACAATTGAGCCTGACGGCATAGAGCAGCTCTTCACTCAATTTATCCTTCATATTAGTCTGACGGATATATATTCGTCCCAAAATATCATCCAATAATTTATTCAGTTCTTCATCATTGCCGAAAGCAAATTGCCAATGTCGAGAAATAATACTACTTTTCTTGTTATTTCTTGCAGCATTACCAGTCAATTAAGGTAAATCAGCAGCTAAGTATTCCAAAACTGCTGCTAAATAAACACGTTCAGCAAAATTTCCTATTTGCAATTTTAGATGAAATCTACCTACAGGAAGCTGAAGAACAGCTCTTGAACTACAAATTTTTCTTTGAGACTTAGTTGTTTTTTCAGCTTTACCTTTCGCAGACATATTAAACGAATAATATATTCAATAAGATTAAAAATCCAATCAATTTTAAAATTTTATTAATCTCAACAACTTAATTTCTGTTTTTTAAACAACACAGTATCAGTAACCGGGGCAAACTTATTGTTTTTCATTTAATTTTAGTGAATTTTAATTGTAAGATCCTCTATAATTTATTTTAACATAATTTATTTTAATTTATATATTTCCTATCCATTCCACCTCTTTTGACTTTCTGTCTATACAACTCTAAAATTTAATCTAGCACCAATTCTGTTATTCTTCCTTTTATAACTGGTTTTTTACATTCTCTAACTCCTGTCCTTCAATCACTAATGGACAAAGTTGAGAAATTGGTCTGATTAATTCTTTTTTGTTGCACCACAATTTCGTCACTTTGGTTTGGCCATCTTCTCCAGGCGTTTGCTGACTGATTCTCCCTAACGGAAACACTTCAGTCGTTTATCTGTATTTATCCAGAATGCTGACTAACTGTCCTACTTTTAACTCATCTTTGCCTGATTTCCACTTTGATCTGCTTATTCAAATTGGTACAAGCTCTCTCCTCCAACAATTCCATACGTGATTCGATAACTCTAACGTCCTTTTTCATCTGTCTTTATCTCATTCATCTGATGTTCTGACCACCTAGGCATTAAAAAATGATTGGGAGTCACCACCACAAGATCGTTATTTTCATCATTCTTGATTGTTAACGGCTTCAAATTTATATTATGAAACATACATACTGACATGTGTAGTAATGTTTTTGTTTGAATGAATAACAACTTTTATTACAGAAACTCAGAAAGTAAAAGAAAAAATAATTTTACACACAAATACAACACATAGTAAAAATTGCATACATACTTTTAAAATGCGGAAATTTTGAGGTGAAAAACAACTCTATATATAAGAAATGAACGGAAAAATGATATATTTCTATTCATAAAATGTTAAATAGTCATTAAAATGGCTGATTCTTAAATTTCACTGAATTTTATTATTTTTGTTATCAAGTTGTAAACTAACATATGAGTCGTCTCTGTTTTTACGTTATGCACAAATCTAAGACGTAATTAACTCTGAACCTATTTTGTATTTATGAATACATTTATTTATAAAAGTAACTTTACACAAACACTATAAAGGAAGCGTGACAAAAATTCATATGAGTGAGCTGAACTTCGAACTTTGATAAGAAAATGAGTGTATAATTAGGATATCTAGACAAATAAGTCCCTTTTCGCCTGAATTTGTTTGATAATTTGGTAGTAAAATTTTGAAAGCAAATGTAAATTTATTCACTTTCGTTTTTATTGAATTTAAAAAATAAATAATTGATATTATTTAATGAATATTTAAACAAAATCATTTTTATTATCTATGTATTTTGAATTCTAAAAGTATATAATACTTAAAGTTTTTTTATTTAAAATGATTTTAATGAAATTAACTAATTAAATTTGTATATTGACATCGGTTTTTAAAAACAATTACAGTTTTTTACAAAAAAATAAAAAACATTCAATTGTAAAAAACAAATATTTACAAAAATAATTAATAATGGAATATGGATTAATAAATAAAATAATAAATGAAAAGCATAATAAAAACAAAATAATGAATATAAAATGAATCAAATAAACACAGTTCACTGATAAAAAAATAAAATAACATAACAATTTTTTTGAAATAAGAACAATTACTAATAATTTTAAAATCAATTACAAAAATTAGTTATTATTATAATTTATAAAAAAATTTTAATATGATCATGATTTTTATTACAACTATTTTCATATATTCGCATCTAAGATGGCAAATATCATTCCTTGATCTTTTTAAGATACCTATAAATGAAATATAATTTTAAGTTATTTTTAATATTTTATCTCCTATTTTATTAAGAAAATAATAAAAAAATTTATAATGGAAAAAAATAAATTGCTTTAATTAAATAATGGCAAATCTCATTTAATACGTATTTCTAATTGATGCGCCATAATAATGCACAATAATACGATTCTAGACATTTATTTATCATGTGAAATGATTGAGAAATTTAATTTATTTTCAGAATAATTTTATGAATAAATTGAAAATATTCATGTTTATCTCATTTATTATAATAAAGTTCTGAGAGAGCATAATTACTGCTCGAATTTATCAATTTTAATTAAATTTTATTAATAAATTTTCCGCAAAACAAACAGACTATGATGACAGTTTCCAATACGAAAAGTTTAGTTTATGTTTAAGAATATGTTAATTATAAATTTATTTTGCATGAAAATTGTGGAAAATTTAAAACAATTTACTGCGATTAATTAAACAATTAAAACAATTTATTTATTTATTGATTTTACTAACTAAAGTTTAAATTGTTTTATTGAATGAAAAAAAAGATCCAAGATGGGAGGGAAGGATTTGTTGGTACGGAGGTCGGATGTCAGCCATGAAGGCACAGGATTTGTTATCAAGAGTCAAGAAAATTATGCTTTGGCAATTGAATAGTTATACTAGCCCAAGTTACGTATATACCTAATAAATATCACATTTATAAACAAAAGCGTAATATAAATAAATAAAAATTTCTACAGACATGACGAATATAATTGATGGAATGAAAAATAAATAAAAATGAAACTGTTTCTATTAACTTATATTTCGTGACGTTAAGCCGTTACTGAGGTTGGCCTGCATTGGAACTCTACTATATACTACTAAAGGTCAATGTCATATTAAATTGTTTAGGAAATACAATATTTTTTATTAATATTTTTACAGTTTCAATGTTTATTTAACAGAAAAATATCAGTTTATTGCTATTCAACATTATTAGTGAATGCCTATATATGCTAAAACCCATTTTTACTTTCTCATAAAAGTTCCTGCACGAACGTTTTTTGGGGGTATTCAAATATAAGTTAGTGAGTTACCGGAAAACTAATATGAATTTTAAAATGGTTTATTTGATCAAAAAAAGATTCCCACATTAAAAAACATTTCAAATTTTGTTTTTTTTAATCAAACGATTACGGAATTGTATGAAAATTCTCTGTCACGTAATATTTTAAAAAAAAAAGATTATTATCTCACTTGGGATAAATAAGTTTCGTTATCTTTAAACAATTTAAATACGATTTAATTTAAATTTTAAGGTTTTTTGTCTTTATTTAATATGAATATTGGTTGGGACTCTTATTTTTCTTTAGGAAACTAGCAATATTCTATAATTTATATTAAATTTAAAATTATTATAAATTTTCATATTTACCAGTAAATTATTTAAAAATAATTAAAATATTATGTCACTTATAAAGAAATCAGAAGTGAAACACAAATAAAATCCTTATAAAATAAAAATAATAGTAATATTAATATTAAATATTATTAGTTCAATTTTTGTTGACTCCTGAAAATCAGATAATTTAGCATTTATCTTTTTTAAAAACAAATTAAAATAAATCCATAAAATTTTCATGAAAATCGAAATTTAATATTCGCTTTTTTTTAGATTAAAGAGATTAATTTTTGATTTTTTTTTATCTGAATTTTTTTGTTTCAATGATTTTAAAATTTGTTTTTCATTGACATTTATTTGGCTTTGATAATAATATAATACCTGCCGATTAAAATTAACATGTGTAATTTTGAAAAATATTAGCGGTTGAAAATGCGTAGTTAATATTTTATATCTGTTTATTTTTTATGACTGTCATTTAAACAAATGTGAAAATTATTTTCTTGGCATGGGAAATTTAAGTTACTTGTTTAATTTTGGTTTTAATTGGGATTTGAAATTTAATTATAGTTTAAGATTTAAAAGTGAAGAACTTTGTTTTAATTAGTTTTTGTTGGCGTCTTCGGGAATTCTGCAAATTGTTTTGAGGAAATTAAGATATTTAATTTTAATCTTTTTTTCCATACCTTAAAACTTGTTTTAATTACCCAAAAATTCCTTTACTAGTTTTAGTATATTTCTGTTACATTTTCGTTTTAATAATTTGATGTGAATTATAAATATTTGTAATTAATGATTAATAATTATATTATTAAATTAAATTTGAACCTATTTTAAGTCAAGTCTTGACGTTTAATTTTATTATAATTTAGATTTTTAATATGTATTTTAATGTTAATTTTTTCAAAAACATTTACTGAATTGCTTTGTGATAAAAAATTATTAAGTTGATGCATAAATTTGTTCGGTTTTTAGTATGAATCTGCTATTTTCACCAAGCTGTGAAATAATTTTACATTAAATAAAATGACATGTGATAATTTTTCCTGTTGTTCATCTAAATCTGTTTTAATTATTAATTTCCTAAAAAGCCGTGTTTTTCAAAAATTGCAAACAGATTAAATGTCGGAACAAAAGGAGCATTTAAGTCACCTCATTTTCTTTTTCTTCTAGAAATGAAAAAGTGCTGCTCAGACAAAATAGGAAATCTGCGATGTGTATGGCGATGATATCACTTCAAAATAGCTGCGGTGGTAAAATATTTGTTCCTTGAGAGAGTTGAAAAGTCACCTGGATCATGTCTTCTGTTAAAAAAACCCCAGCGCTTCAATGAACACAGTATTATGCAACTGTCGGAGAGATAGAAAAGGGTGATAGAAGTAATGTGTAAACTATCGCTTACAAATTAAACTTCATCGGCTCCTGAGTGGACTTTGTGTTTTTTAATTTTGTTCTAAAAAATCAGGAAGAATTTATGCACCAATCCAATAAATATTATTAAAAAAAATTTTGAAAATTTTATATATCAGAAATAGCTCTACAGTAGAAATTGTATATTACTATATTTACTGAATATTAATTTTCGGACTTTATATTTAAAAAGTTATTATTGTACTTTCAAATGTCAGTGACTAATTATTAAAATTTATTTATATTTTAATAATAGCCTTATCGAAGGATTTATAATATCATAATATCATAATTTTTTTTCAATTTATTAATTTCAATTTATAAATCTAGTAATTTATTATTAATATATTATTTACTATTTTATTAGTTTATCATTAATTAATTTATTAATTCTTAAACGACAATTACCTCACAAGATCTGTTCCATAAACAATGATTTTTTGTGGGTACTAATTATACTTCCAAGTAATTTTAGGGAATATGATGTTGGTTTTATTTATAAATTGGAGCTATACCCTGTTTATTTTTTTTATCACTTTGTGATTTTGATAGGGTAAGTAAAATACCTTTAGAAATAATTGTTTTCAATTCATTTTTTAGAAAATATAAACAAAAATTTAATATGTCAGATAATGTTATTCAACTGAATTTTCTACAAAAACAATATGCCATAAAATGCACTATTGACCAAATATTTTTTAACAGTGAAAAATTAATTAAGTTATTAAAGTAATGTGGGTATCGCTGTTTTGAAATGGTATGTTGAAGAGAAAAGAAAAACATGAACATTGGATGTTCACAAATAGTAAAATAAAGCAACTCGAATATAGTCTATTGAAGCACTGTATTGTCTTTTGAAGGTTGTTCTAAAACTTACTTATTTAAGTATACAATACTCCGCTTTTATTCCAAAGAAACATGAATTCGTTAGAAAATAAGAAATATTACAAACTAAAAAATTGGATTGTGTAAATTTTTTTAGATTATGAAGGTTCAAAGTAGGGAAAGGAAAGGAATATTTAAAATATGTATAAATTGTCAAATAACGGTTTAGTGTCGGTAAATATGGTGTCTAGACAAAATTCATTAAAATCTAACATAAACTTACCACAGTAAAAAAAATAAAAAAAATTTTTATTTTATTGGAAGTTTATATTTGAATTGCTTAGAACAATTAAATATGAATAAATCAAAAAGTTAATTCAGAAAAACAAAACTTAAGCATTTTAACAATCGTTTCACAGAGATGACTACAGTTTAAATACTAAAAAAATTATTTAAAATTAATTAACTTGTAAAATTATTATTATTTGTTATTCTATCGAAATTTATGAATAATAAATAGGAAAAAAAACTTATTCTAATGTGAATAATCAGTTTAATAAAATATTTTATTTTATATCATAAATACATTAAATAGTCGAAATATGAAAATTAAAATTTCATTGCAAATTAAAACTTGGTGGCAATCTGATATTTGAAATTAATATTTTTTTTCTTACATTTAATGCTATATTTTATAATACGAATTTATTAAAATCATATAAAATTAATCTCGTGGATTAAAATTAATTATAAAAAAACTTACAAAAATGTTTCAACCATCAAATTAAAATAATTTTTAATTTACATAAATATTTTTGTATATATACAGTAAAATAAAAATGAAAAATATCATTTTTTCTAAAAGTATGCTCCATAACATAGTTTAGGGGCAGGGATAATTTTATGGAAAAGTTATTATGTCAAAAATAATATAAAATATTAGCAATTTTGTATTTTTCACAATAACTTATTCAATTATAAATAATTTCATTTTGGTTGTTTTTTATTAGAAATTTGAATTTTATTTATTTATGTATTTATTGTAATATTTTATACTAGTTTTGTGACAACTGTCAAATAATTACAATCAACATATTAAATAAAAACTTTAAAAAAAATCTAAATTAAAACAAAAAATATAGTTTTAATATAATTTGAAAGTACTGCCACAATGTACTTCAGATAATAAAGACAAATATTTATCAGAAAAAATTTTAAAAATTTAAATTAAAATTTTTTAATTATATATTTGAACATTCAAATCTTTTTAACACTTAACTTATCATAGATTTGTTGCGCATCAGTTGATAAAAAATCAAAATGTAATTGCGGAAAGTTATGACATGGTTACGATTTTCTTTAGTGACATAGTTGGTTTTACCGCACTGTCGGCTGAATCAACACCAATGCAAGTAATAATTTATTATACAATTAATAAAAATTTGAAATCAATTGTGTTATAGATCATTGAGTTACTCAATCGACTTTACACTACTTTTGACTCAATAATCGAAAATTATGACGTATATAAAGTAGAAACAATTGGAGACGCTTACATGGTCTGTTCTGGACTACCTCAGTTGAATGGAAATTTACATTCGCGGGAAATCGCCCGAATGTCCATTGCTTTTTTACAAGCGATTAGTATTTTCATCATTCCACATAGGCCAGATAAGAAATTAGAATTGCGAATAGGCATTCATTCAGGTTTGTTATATTTTCTTTTATTATTATTATTATTATTATTATTATTATTATTATTATTACTATTATTATTATTATTATTATTATATTTAAATAATAGGACCAGTGTGCTCTGGTGTTGTTGGACTAAAGATGCCAAGATATTGTTTATTTGGTGATACAGTTAATACGTCAAGTAGAATGGAATCCAATGGATTGCGTATGTCTTCACTTATGATTAATAATAATATTAATATTATTAATAATAATAATAATAATAATAATAATAATAATAATAATAATAATAATAATAATAATAATAATAATAATAATAATAATACAAAACCATACAAAATTGGCAATTAACTAAGAACTTTTGTCGACTGAAAGAATTAATTAATATTAGTGAATACAATTGTTGTCTGAATTTTGTGTTTATAAGTGGATTTCAAGTTCTACTTAGATTTTGTTCGGATCTTGGTTTTCGATTTATATGTCATCGGTGTAATACCACATACATTGGAATGACTGTCTGTCATTTCCGCGCTCAAGTTTTAGATCACAGTCGACTGATAGAATTGATTTATATTTTTGATGCAGGATAAAACTAAATGTAAAATAGTTTTGGTAAAAATTTAATTTTAATTTTGTTAAAGTCTCGGTTTTTGTAGAATTTGTGATTTTATAAAAAGAAAAATTTTTAATATTTGATAAAATATTCTGGGAATTTAAAAGCAGAAAATCGATTAAATAATAATCGTGTATTGTAAATAGTTTAAAGTTCAAGAATACCTGATGATAACTGTTATTCAGTCGAAATAAATTTTAGCTGAATATATATTTTGGATTGGTGTTCTCTTTAATAATAATAAGAATAATAATAACAATAAATAGTAATAATAATAATAATAATAATAATATAATTTTATTGTAATAAATGGTGCAATTCCTTTGTATTATATGTTTTCAACTGTGCTAGATTTCTTCACCGCATTGGATTTTACAGTTAATAAATCCATTTCTAATAATTAACATTTTTATGCTGAGAACGATACATTTAGTAAATCAGTAATAACTAAATTATTATAAAGCTAAATATTTTTAGTTTAAATCGTTAATTTAAATAAAAAAATTAAATAAAAATAATCCAAAATAAACTGACAAGTTTACGCAGTATTTAGTGAAAATTTGTATTATTTTCATTTGTTTGATTAAATTAGTAAACAGTTTGTAATGCGACTGAAAAATAAATAAGTCTTCAAATCATAAAATTTTGAAGTATGTTCAATTATAAATTTTAGTAAAAATATTATGTTTCAACTGACTAATAAATATTATCATGCTTCTATTTTATTAAATTTGGTAGCGGATTTTAACAGGTCGTTGCTGTCCACATTAACGGGCAATGGTGAATGTAAAAAGATTAAAATAACAATATGTTAAAAGAGGTTTATTCATGAAAAGCAAACTATATATATATTTATATGTGTGTGTGTGTGTATTACATGTGTATACAGCCAGGGGTGGCACAAGGCGGTAAGCATATTAAGCATCACATTGGGGCACATACTAGGATGAAGCGCCAACGTTGAGACGAACTTTAATAATAATAATAAAAAACATGAACATGAAAAACAAAACCATAAAATGAATATCAACAAAAACTCAAAAATATTACATTATTATTATCTGTAGTGCCTTTGTCGGGCGCTTTTGGCGCGAGAGCTTAGGTTGGGGTACCATCACTATCGTACACACTACCTCAAGTCGAGAATACACGGAAATTCATTTGGTTCCACATCGTATTCGTGATAGTTTTCAAAACCTTGTGTATTTGAGATTCAATTCAAATGCAAAAATAATATAATACATGTATTGTTAATTGTTCCGAAAGATATACCTTATTTTGAAGGAGCGCATATTTTTGGTTTCATAGGGGCTCCAAAGCAGTTTGCGCTACCCCTGTATACAGCACATGCATCTTTGTATAAATAATAAGAAATGGCTTAATCCGAGGACTCAGACAATAAAGATAATCAATCAACAATTCAGTCAGTCATACATTAAGTATAAGAGTTAACATATAAGGAACAGGCATATCGAATATCCCAATAAAATTACATCACAATGAAGATCCATTATTTTAATATCAATAAGCTTTTTAATTGCATTTCAGTTTAACCCTCCAAAATCTAGGTATCCGTAAATCATATCTGTCACTGACATAGAATATCTTGATATATGTCCCAAGTTGCTTTTCACGGTGTAAACTGTACCCTATAAATTCTACATCGGGCCCGATTTATTGATGCTAATCTTATTGTGCTCAATACTATTAGTATATTCCTTCATTTGATAGTGTTCAAGAACTCATATAAAGTTTTAATAATAGTAATAATTTTGGGTTATTATTTGTCAAGTAGGTTAATCTCTGACTCCTCGTGTACCTATCTATAAATCAGATAAGCAAGACCCAACACAGAATCTCTAACACAAATTCACAAAATGTCACACAATTTGCACTTAACTTAATTTTTTAACGTAAAGAAAGATATTCAGATGGAAAATTGCTTTTTCTGGAATGTTTAGTTGATTTGAATTTAGATTTAAAGTTTATTTATTCGGCTTCACTGAATATTCTCAAGCTCTTCTAAATAGGATTCGGTTAATATATTCACTTCGATTATCTGACCAAATTCTCTCGTTTTGAGCTCATCTTTTAAACCGTTTTCCCGACAGGTGTTTAATCGCTGGTTAACAGCAATCTTTGAATTATCCCCGGAATTCGTGTCTAATTACTTTCGAAACCCAGGTAATTGTTTCTCAACATCTAATTTTGTTCGATCTGCTCTCGGGGTAATTTATCTGAATCAAAATAATTAGTCTGTTTACTCTCTGTACTGCTCGACTCTCTATATATCTCGGGTTTTCTTCGTCGCTCGGGTTTTCCATTGGTTTGGCTTCCTATTAGTTCTGGATTTACATTAGAGGATTAATTAATTTTAATTAGTTTGTTTTTTGCTTGCTTGCAACTTTTCCTGTACCCGTCTTTAAATTTTTATGATTATATTTGAGTTTGTCTTCCGATTTGGCGTTCAACCATAGCCGTTTCCTCCGTTTTCAAATTTTATAAATTTTTAATTAATTTTTGTACTTTAAATATTTTGGATGTTTTTTTGTTGATTTTGAATTTTCCATCCACTTATTTTGTTTCATTATTTTTATAACAACCCCAGCAATAATAATAATAAAAATAAAAATAATAATAATAATTGTGATAATAATAATATTTATTATTATTATTATAATTATTATTATTATTATTATTATTAATTATAATTATTTTTATTATAATTAAAGAAACGTAACTTGATGGTATTTTCAGAAAAAAACTTAAAATTTTTTCTATGCGTCCGAAGAAAAGTTCTTTTGAACGTAGGCAATACCATAATCATACTTATATACATTTTATATCACAACGGATTATTTCTCCTGATGAAAAATTCATTTCCCCTAAGCACTGATGTAACCGTTTGAGTAGTGAAAAAGGAAATAAGAGTATTTAATTGACAAGTGTTTACAGTCATATAATAGCATATGTCAAAATTCATAGAAATTAATTGAATGTTAATACATTGAGACAGGTCCTCATTGAATCTTTTAGAAATCATTTATATCACAGTGAATTTTCATGAAATTTATATTCATTTTATAAATATAAATTTTACAGCAAATATAATTACAAAATAATTACAAAAAAATATTTATAAATTCAATCAAGTAACCGAAAAAAAGATAAAAGAAACGTCTAATATTTGGTTAAGGTTTATTTCATTAAGTAATCTGTAAATATCATTTGTTTTAATGAAGTTGCAATTGATATAAACTTTATGTATATATTATAATATACTATATAATATCAGATTCTTGTTTGAAATTATTTGTCATTTTTTTCACTTGCAAATAAATCCAATGTACGCTTGTCATTATCATTTTGATTAGGGGAAACGTCTATAAGAATCAGTTGAAGGCTCATGTAAGATAATGTGTCTTTCACTAATTACTGATAAAAAATTTAAATTGTATGTTTTGTTGATCAAAAATTATTAATTCAAAATAAAAAAAAATCTGATTCAAGATATTAAAAAACAAAAAGTTTAATGTAATAAATAAAATTAAAAAGGCACTTTACGAGCTTTTAGAGCAGTGTTGTTCAAGAAGTGTGCCGCGAAAAAAATCAGTAAATATTTAAAATTACCAAGATTTTATTACCTTTGTATTGTATAGAAAAATAAATTTATAAATTGGTTTTCTTTCTTCACAATGGTAGTTACAAATGCTATTCAAATCGAACTTGTAAGTATGCGTTGTATTTATTCATCTATGGTTGTTTAAGTTTCTCGAACTCGTGACTCAATTTTTCTTTCTTAACTTTCTAAAATTTCGCTATTTTTCGAAAGTGCCGTAGAATTTTGAGTTTAATTAGTGTGCCATTTGCGATTTTCAGTCGGACAACACTGTTTTACAGCAAAAAATGAACATACTAAATTCCTTGCAATATACAGGTTTATGTTTAGCTTATTAAGACTTTGTACGAAATCATGGATCATTGTTTTATAGTAAATAATTTTATATGAGTTTGAGTACGCTGACGTCTCTCTGCCTCGACTACTTTTACATAGAGCAGTGGTGCTTAACACATGGCAGTGTGTTAAATCCAGCCCGCCGCGTCTCTCAGAACGACCAGCGATCAATTATAAGTGAAATTTTGGCGCTTGTTTTAATTGTTTTAGCTCTATATAATTGATATAATTTAAGTTTCATTGAAAAATTATATTCCATTTTGAAGTAATAAATTGGTCTAGTTAAATATTTGAACTGATTAATCTGCAGGGAAGTTTAAAGCATGAGCAATACGTATTTGTTAATTTATTTAATAAATTTGCCAACAAAGAAATTGCAGTCTAACTCCACGTAACTTTTTGATTAAAACAATAAAACTCAACATAATAAGTTTCATTTCTAATACAGTATTCACAAAAGTCGAATACTTCAATAGAAATTTAATCTATGCGAGGGGTTCCCAAGGTAGATTCCATTTAACTTTTTTATTCGTTACTAATCTAATCAACACTAGACATGTTTAACACTTGATCAACAAAATTGCCTAAACACTTTTGAAAAACTTTTATAAGTATTTTTATTAAAAATTATTTAATAAACATACAATGATTTAATTACAAGAAGGCGTCATACGAATACAGGTTTTATGATATATTTCGCAAGTTCCTCTCATCACCATATATGATAATACAAACTATGCACAGTGTACATTATTTCCACAAACGTTGATGGGAAAATAACCAGGAACAATATCTACCACAAACTGTAAAATTATTGATAAAAAGAAAAAGGAAATGAAAATGATCCCTGTCCTAAATTAATAGACTAGTATAATCGCCATATGGACAATGGACATAATCGCCTGGACCTAATGGACAATCTAATAAGACGACACAAGATCATGATGAAAGTAGAAAGTGAATAAACAGGATCTTCTTCAATTCGCTGGATATGACATGTGTTAGCGCAGGAATCTTGTAGAAATGAATCAATGGAAACTAACAACATAACAAACATGAGATTGATCAATTTCAAGTGTAAAATAGCGGGGACGCTATTTTCTTTCAATTCTATCCAGACTACAAAGCGTGGCTGTCCATCTATTAAACTTTTAATTCCGTCAAAAAGGAAGAAACCAATCGCATCATTGGCTCCGCCTAGAGATACCAGATTGAATTCAACTGATCATTGTCCAACTCTAAATTCAAAAGGAACATGCAAATTCCTCAATTGTTTGGTTAAAACAAAAATGTTTTTCACTAAATGTAATTTAAATTGGGGTCTTATATCTGATTTTTTTTTGTTTTTAAATTTGTTTTTATAATTACCATCATAATTAAATAATAATAAGTAGATGAATTATTTTTGAAATAAATATTTAGAAGTACTAATTATAACAAACCTATATTTATTTTCATTATATACTAAGAAAGGGATAATGTCCACTGTATCTTAAAAGATACAACTGCTTTTTTTTACTTAAAATGGTTTAAATTTAAAACATTAAAATACATAAGTATGAAATTCGGCAACTATTCGCAAAATTACATAAAATAAATATTTTTCATCTAAACCTTGAGTTTTTAAGGGTTAAACAATTTTGACAAATTTTATTAATTTAAAAATAAATATTTTTTATTAATTTGTTATTATGTTATTTATTATGTAACATTATTCAAGCTTTGAAAATACACATCAGTCAATCTACTAAGGAGATTTTAGATACCTTTGGTACATTCATTATTTCAGAAAGGGGACATATTGATTTGAAGGTAAAGTTCTTATTATATTATTTTTTTAAAAAAATTATTATTTAGGGTAAAGGACTTCAGTTGACCTATTGGTTGCATGGTGAAGATTCGAATATTGTAGATCCACTTCCGGTTGACTAAATTTATTAAAATTTTACTAACACTGATTCGAGAATCCAAGAGTCATTTTATGTTTAAATTGATGAGATATGATAAAATTTTATAAATGTTTAACTGGTTAACTTTTCAGAATTTTGATTGTATAAATCATTATTTTCTATGAATTTACATTATTTTACCTATTAATATTTTTGTAGAAATATAAAATTGTCAATAATTGCCATGTGAAAATGTCAGTAGAATCTTTTTATTTTTTCCACTTTAATCTATTGTCAGTTTCAATTTCTTTTGTCTTCAATTCTTTCAGTTATGAAAATAATATTAATAACTTAAGAAACTAGTGCAAGATTTCCTCAGTGAAATACATACGCTTATATAGTTCTTGTTGTAAATACAAAGTTTCATTGCTGTAACATTTACATTTATCCATGAATTTAAGAAATTTTTAGTCATACGGAAAACAAATGAAACTGAATTTTTAACGATAAAAACAATCAAATATAATAAAATTTGAACAAAAGTTTTGAACAATCACCAATTCTAACATTCAACTAAAATTGTTGATCCTTATAGTCTTAGTTTGTGACGCTTGTTCTAATGGTATTATTACTTACTCTATAACTTGAAAATCTTTACATAAAATTTTACATAAAAAACCAAAAGACTTGTTAATAATAATACATTTATTCACATATTAAAATCCTAAAAAATGCCGAGCACTGACTCTCAAGCGGTCATAGAATATGCGACATTTGATGATGTATTTCCTTTTAATTCAATTGTTAATAACAAAAGTGACATTGAATTCCAGATAACTGGTTCTCATACTGAATACATTGATTTGAATGATACATTATTGTACATTAAATTGAAAGTCACAAATAATAATTGGAAAAAATTACTGCCATCTTCAGATGCAAGAGCTAACAATTATTTGTTCCATGCAATTTTCAGTGATGTGATTGTTGAACTCAATAGTCAAAAGATTGAAGGTGGAAACGGAAGGTATACCCAAAAAGCTTTAATTGAAACTATTTTAAATTATAATGGAGATTGTAAAAACACTTCTTTAGCCCCTATGGGATATATTCCAAATGACAAGGCAAGGACCGCATTAATTGCAGAATCAAAAATATTTTCAATTTGTTCTTTATTACAAATTGATTTCATTTATCAGCCAAAATTTCTACTTCCTCGAGTTAATGTTAACATGACATTGAAAAGAAATTCGTCCGATTACAGTATACAATCCCTAACAGAAGAGCCAAAGGTAAATATATTGGAAGCAAAATTAATAATTCCTAGAGTTCGAGTTGAACCATCTGTTTTAGCTGGACATTAAATTGGTTTAAATTCCAGAAATGATATATATCCAATTAGAAGTAAAGAAACTGTTGACTTTACAATCAGTAAGGTTCATGGTCATTTTATAAAGGACAACTGTTTACTGATAAAAGATTACCAAACTTTGTTCTTGTAGCATTTGAAACCGAATCGCAATACAATAGAACATATAAGGACTCGTGCTCAATCTTTAAACATTTGAATATTACCTTATTAACTCTGGCTAAATATGATTATAAAAATTGATTATACTACAACTTATATGAAAAGTATTGTAAGAAATCTTGGATATTTGAAACATGAATTGTGGAATCACACTTTAAGATTTTAATGATAAATACCCCTTTTTTACCACAACAAAAAAATTTAAAACTGAGTATAAAGTTTAACAAATCTCTCACGGAATCGGTATATGTAATAGTGTATGGAGTTTTCGAAAGAGAAATGCAAATTACTGCAAGTAAATCAGTTCTAGTTTGAACAAAGCTCTAACATTCCTAGTAGAGATGTGGCAAACAATAGAATCAAATTATCGTGGAGTAATTTTTTAATAACTTTATAATTTTATTTAATTAGTTCTATTCAGGTTAATCGAGTTGGAAAAAATCTGTTGAAGGTTCAATTTGCTGGAGTATTCCCATTAGATAACCCTGAAAAATAACCAAGCAATAATTATCAATACTAAATCATCAACTCTCGCCGGGGATTGCAATATACGTGAAGCCAGATAAAATACATGTTTTTGATCCGATGGGTTATTATTATCCGTCTCTATTAGTTAATAAACTACAAACAATCGACAAACCAATCGTGCATAATAAAATACAGTACCAAAATCCAATGACTCAAACATGTGGTCAACATTGCCTTGCATGGCTAAATTCAATGTATAAACAATTTGAGTTTAAATAAATGTTATAATCATGTCTCGTGTATTATGAATCCTAATAATATTTTGAGACCAATGTATTGGTTATTTAACTATTTACCTTTTTGGGTTGGAAATGAAGATACCTATAAATTAGAATGTTATAAAAGGGAAGATTAGTTTTGTCCAACGTGTTTTTTGAAAGATGTTGAAGATAATAGTGTAATATTCTATGTTACTGATCAAGATAAACTTACGGTTTTGAACAAACGTTTCCCAAATTTAAGAATAGTAAAATATAATATCGAATTTTCCAACTATATTCCTGACAATATTCTATGACTGTATCGTGATCATTCTAATTGTGCATACAAAAACAGTTTAATTGCTGAATATTTTATAAATTTTATGAATTTTATTACTGTTATTATTATTTTTATTATTATTATTATTATTATTATTATTATTATTATTATTAATGTTACTAGTGTATAATATCGATGCAAAACAATGCACGATTTTGATTGGTTGATTTATATAGGCTTTAATTCTATTGGTTGATTGCATAACATTTAGTATATAAACCAATGTTTTCACAATTTTAGTCATTATTTAATCACACCCAAAATTATAATGTACAACAAATGTCAAACTGAAAATTCTCAAATGTCGTTAATGGTAAAATTAATTTTTAATATTATTATTATTATTTTACAGGAATTAATATGAACCGAAATAATATGAACGGAAACAATGGAACTACTACGAATAAAGTTAATGGTAAATTTTAATATTATTATTATTAAATTTACTTTTTATCTTATAGAAATTATAAACAAAAATATGAATGGAAACATGAATAATATGCCTGGATTTAATGGAATTGAATCAAAGAAATTTAAATTTTATCTGATTTTTTATAATGTTTTGAGTAATATTTCGATTAAATTTTTCGATTAAAGTAATGATTTTTATTGTTGTTGTTAATGTTTTATTCAAGTGTTTGATTAAAGAGTTTTAGGAATATTAATTAAATATTTTTATTAAAGTTTTTTATTAAAGAGCTTTAGTAACAAAGATTTTTAGTAATATTAATTAAAAATTATGGTTTTGGATTATTTTGTTATTTTAAACTTTGATAAATTGTAATTTATTATATAAAAGGTTAAACTATGTTTGATAACCTATAATACAATAGGTTAAATTATATCGATTGATAATAATAATAATAATATTGATAATAATATTTAAATCTTCAATTTATTCAGGCGTAAAATATACCAAATATTGTAACAATTCATCAAATGACGATTGTAACATTGTTATGGAATGATATTATAGTCACACTCATAACCGTATCACCTTTTTAATTTGCCCTACTTATTATTACCATCGCCAATATATTATTATTATTATTACTATTTTTATAATTAAAAGATAACGCCAAAAAAAATTTTGTGATGTTCAGAATCATTTTCATCCCACAACTCACAGCATAAGTCAATTGTATTAATTGAAATTTTAAATTACATTAATTTTTTTAAAAAGTTATAATATAAATGAAATTTTAAATTAATTAAAAGTTATTTGAATATATTTTATAAATATTTATTTATTACAAAATTAAATTAACAAAACATAATTTGTTATAATTAAATGTTAATTCATAATAGTTTTAGTTGGTTTTGAGTACCTGAAGATGACAGTTATGCTGTCGAAATATATCGTACGAAAAGCTTTTATTGGTGTTATCTTTTAATTAAATCTTTGCCAAATTTAATTAATTATTTATTTTTATAATTATTATTATTATTGTTATTATTATTACTATTCTTATAATTATTGTTGTTATTATTGCCATTATCATTTTTATAGTTATCCTCATCGTTATGGTCAAATCAATAATGTTACTACTACCATCACTATACTATTATTATTATTATTATTATTATTATTTTTATCATCATTATGATTGGTGTCATTTGAGAATAGGATGTGATCCAGGGTGTCCCCAACAATGCTTCTACTACATTGGCCACGTGTCGTGTACACGAGCATTGTTGTAGAGACCCTCCCAAAAATTATAGCGCGGAATAAAATACAGTCTCCCTCATCTCTTCCCTCATCCACGCGACACGATAGAATCCCGAAAAGGAATGTTTCGATAGGAATTTCAAAGATAAATTTACATAATACATTTTTTAAAATTAATTTTAACCAAGTATTGATAAATAGATGTTTTATCTAATCATTAATTTATTCTAGTGGAACAAAATAATCAAATAGTAGAAAGATTTCGTAAAGATGTGGCTAAATACCACCAGGAAGCGATGGTTCAAAATCAAAGGGCCGAAGCTCTAGTACGTTGATATGGGCACATTGAACAAACCCGGTTAAGGCCAGAAGAAGTTATTAAGTTGAGGGCCGAAATAGAAAACCTGCATTTGAAACTGGCTCAAAAGGAAGAAGCCCTGAAGAAAGTAGAACAAAGGATCCGATCTCAGGACAGCGATATAGCGGAATTAAAGTTGATAGACGAGATCCGAGCTGGACTCTTACGGTGCGGCAGTTAGCTGTCCACCGAGCAGGAAGCAATAGTCATACGAAATGTGATTGAAAAGGATATCGGGGTGAAGATTATCACGCCAGAAACCTCACGCCCGCCGGTAGAAAAGCCGAAAAGAAATAGGCAAAGAAACAGGCCCGGCAAAAAGGAGCGTGAGAGGCAATATAAAGTTAAAGCTACTCGCATGGTGGGGCATATACTCAAATCCAATGGGATTTGAGCACCCGCAAATATTACTCAGACTTAATTATGATATTTGTTTTTGTTGTTTTGTATTTAATCATTAATAATAATGTTAATTGTGTCTGGTTTTTGTTCTATTGTTAGAAAAATTAAATTAACTAGATAATTGAGAGCGGGACCGGGAAAGCCAGAGCACGAAGTCTTCTACGACAGCTCATGGACCCAATCGAATATTAGGCATTGGTAGTCTTTGAAAAGAGGATCACTCTTTGCTAATATTCATCTACTAGCACACAGTTTTTGATGAGTGGCAAGCAGTTAAACTCTTATTCAGACGCTTGGTGGGAATTGGTTAACCCTTAAATCCATATAAAATCTCTTGTTACCCATCAGTGCCCAGCAGTAATTTCTTAGTTTTCTATGTTTTTCATTTTTTCGGTCAAATTTTCATGTTTTAATATTATTTATATGTAAATTTCATGCGGTTCTTGGTGCAAGACTGTCAAATAATTGGTAAATATGTCTGAAATATACTTTATAGACATAATTTCCATTTATTTGACAGGATTACCACTGGTGGGTTTCTGGGAGTTGATGTTTGTTTAATCTATCTGGTTGTTACCCAGACAACCCCATATAAACGTGTTTCGCTTACCACTCAGCACCCGTTGCTAAGCAACGTTGGAACTGTGTTCAAGTGGGTAGATCGTCCGCAAAAAGTAAGCACAATTGCTAAGGCTATAATTGACCGAACGATCTCTGGGTTCAACCAGCTGTCGATAGAAGACCTGTGCTCGCTTTCAAATTTTAGGTCCCCTTATACCATTAATTTCATCATTCATATCCATAATCCCCGCGGAAACTTCTCATTCACACATTTCAATGTCCTCATTCTACTTTCTGCGAATTTACCACTTATCAAATCCTCTAAGTAACATTTAAGCGACAACAAATATATATTTTATAATAGAAACACCACATTTCGATATGTCATTTACGTGCTGTTTGAGATTCGGGTGGCTCGGCGATTAGCTCGTTCTTTACGCCCAGGCCTGTAACCACTGGACTTCGGCGTGATCTTCGGGCCTGTTGTTGCCTCTCGGTATGCCAGTTGAGCAGGAGCGAAGACGAGGGGATAGGTTACTGCCTCTCTCTCTTCA
This sequence comes from Schmidtea mediterranea, assembly GCA_022537955.1. Classification (NCBI taxonomy): domain Eukaryota; kingdom Metazoa; phylum Platyhelminthes; order Tricladida; family Dugesiidae; genus Schmidtea; species Schmidtea mediterranea. Next base: position 288,390,613 of record CM039679.1, read on the forward strand.
GGCTGATACTGCCACCTCTAGCCCTTTGATCTGAGTCCTCAGGCTTTGATTTAATTGTCTCTCTTCTGTCCAGCTCTTTTGCGTGGCTGTGAGCCTTTGATAGAGCGACTTTACCTTCTTCGGCTCTATCCATGTGGCCCTTATTTGCTGGACTTCCTCTGACAACTGGAGGATTTGCTCATAGAAATTTTTGTTGATTTTGCGTGCGTGCTCCAATTCCTGTTGTAGAACTCTCAGTGAAGATATGTCTATAAAAGGTAAAATTAACTTTTGTTTATAAACTTTAAGTCAATTGAATAATTATACAAATATTTTTGCTAATAAACTATTTCTAGGAAATGGAGAAATCGAGTACAACTAAATATTTATTTAAATTCAGTTTCACAAATGGTTTATATGGTTCGCTATCGAGTTACTGATGAGAATTCTGGGTTCGGGAATACTCAACGGTGTTTGCTTCAGGGGTCGGCCGAGCGTAAGGGTGCTCCCGATACACAAAGATGGGTCTCTCTGTCCTTCTCCGGTGGCTGGGAAGGGTCCTTTGGGGCACGGCAACATTGACGTCCGGAGAATTCACGTTCAACCGCTCATCCACCCGGTTGAAAGAGGGGCTGGGCAACGGTGCGCAGTCGTCGGTACTCGCAATTCTGCCGGTGGCGATATCTTCCTCCACGTTCGCGAGATATAGCCTGGCTCTGGCTACTTGAAGATCGGTCCGGCGCTGATGATCCTCGAGACGGGAGAGGAGGAACACCGCATGTTCGCAAATTTCCTGGGCAGGGATTCGGCCCGATTTTCGTTTTATTGCTACGAATGGCAGCCCAACGTCGTTTGTTTGTCGTAGTGCACCCGATCGGAATTCTCTCGGCTGGAATACGGTGAAGCCCGCATCTCACATGGCCTGTCGCCATCGATCAGCGGCCTGGGCGGGAAATCGAATAATAACTCTCGATTCTCCTAAACAATATTCGATTAAAATTGATCATTCTAATTTTCTGACTGCTAAATATCGTGTTTTTCGCCTGAAATCCCTTAGGTCTTGTTTAAATTAACCAATTGGCTATCCGTCGATGATACCTAACTCATTAAGTGAAAATTTAAATCGAGAATTGGTTTATCAATTAATCTTCGTGAAAATACTCGTCGAGCCCGATTTTAAATCGTAAATTTGTTTATCGTAGAGTAAACAAAGTTCATTAAGTGAAGTTAAAGTCAGAAATTCATTTGTCGAGTATTAGGTAGCGCTTCAAAAAAATATATACTTGCTAAGTGAACCAAAAATTTGCTTATCGACTAAAATTTATTATTCACAAAAATCTCTACTAAGTGACATACCAATCATAATTCCGTTCACCAAATACCAGTTAACGAATATTTATTAAACGGAACTAAAATTCAAAAATTCATCCATCAATTGATAACTAATAAAAATATTTATTAAATGAAATTAAAAATAACCAAAATTTATCTATCGAATAACCATTTATAAGAATACTTATTAACGGAAATAAAGTCAAACTTTATCTATTGAATAATAACTAATAAAAATACTTATTAAATGAAATAAAATCGAACTCCCTCTATTGAATAATAGTTAATAAAAATACTTATTAAATGAAACCAAAAAAAAATCAAACTTCGTCTATCGAATAATAATTAATCAAAAATACTTATTAAGTGAAACAAAAGAAAATCAAAATTCGTCTATCGACTCATAGTTAATATTCCAGAATAATATAGATCAAGTTAATTTTTATAGATTTTAGATATCTAGTTCAGATAAAATATTAGTCCTCTCAATATCGTGTTTTAGGTTTAGGTATCTCCTTATGGTTCTCGGCATTTTAGCGTTGGGGTTGCTGCGTCGAATTTCCTATTTAATGCTCGTATGGATTAACAGCGGAATTCAAACGAAAAACAAGATTTACCTGAAATTCGGGATTCTGGATCCAGACCTATATCCTCATCTGGTATCCTGGCTGTCTTAACTTCATTTATTTGGTTTGCTTGGTGATACATTTTTAGATTCTCCCAAAAAATATTTTCTGTCTGTTCCAGCTTGTCAACATCCCTTATGTAGCTCGGGGTGTTAAACGAGAACGTGTATGACTATCGGTATACTAGGTGGACTCGGCCTACACGATGAGTGTGTTTCGTAAAGGTCATTCACTACAAAATCCACCGCCTAGCTCATGTGCGTACCATCTAAATTGTGTGCGCTTTTCAAGTGCGATTGTGCAGTGTCAGGCCTGAGAGCTTAAGATCCGAGTTGGCTGTGACATTTATCTGGATAGTGTGCGATTTAGATGGGTGTGCACTTGTCAATGTCACGCCGATTCACAGTTGAAGACAGTCTTTGGCATTGCGTATGGGTGTGCTGTCTGCATTTAGGGTGTGCCTGCAATTATAATTGTATTATGTCATATACAAGGGATGGGATTTATCGATTTTCGTGGAGCTAAATGTCGCATCTTGGTATATAGTAGGTATTTTAATCTGTCCACAACATTTACTTTATCAATTTATTCATGAATTCACGCTCGCTTGACTTGGATCGGCGGATTGTTCTGGTGGAGAAATACTATAATCACAGGTATTAGCGGATAATTAGATTCGTTTTATTTTAATAGTTTTTATCCTTTCAGGGTCGACTCGCAGTGGACATCGGTTGGCCAGAAAAGAACCGTGCAGAAAGAACTCCTTTATTCATGAACGAATTTATTTGCTAATAAATGATTACAATTTGTTGTTGGTGGTTATTTTTGGGATTGATGCTAGTTGGGGAAATACCGGGTGGGTAGATTGTTTTATCCTATTCAAGAAGCTACCGTTTTACGATTACTAGTAAGGGTTTTGGTGTCTGTGCCTTTCGATTTATTTTATGGTTACGTTATTAAATTCTTATAGCTTAGCCGAGTTTTTAGTCGGAAAATATAGAGTTGTGTTTATCGCTGTGAGGTTTCGTCGTGTTGGGAAGACATGGGTCTCTATTTATCCAATTGTTATCATCTCGCCGATTTTGACTAAAAATGGTTTTCCGCGCTTAGTCTATTAACGAAGTTTAGGCTGTCGGGGATTTTTCTCTATGGATGTGAGAATTTTATCTAATCATCTGAAAAATCTCGGCAATTTTGGGGTTTGATTTGAGAATTTTCGGCGTTGTAAATATTTGTTCTTTCCTATCAAATATTTTGGTCGATTTTAATTGTTGTAACTGAGGTTTGTTAGTTATATTTCCTCTCAAGTCCTTTTCTCGATTTAAATGCTACATCAAAGGTTCACATCCAGTTACTTTCTAGACTTCAGTTAACGTATTAGGAGTTTCTAATATTTACATTTACTACTTCCTATTCCTACTATCGTATTAGAAATTCGAACGTTTATATTATTAATTCCTTACTCCTATATAAACTTTAAAAATTTTTAAGCCCCGTATCGAAAATCTTTAACAGCTACTTTATTGATTTTAGTGCGACGTAGCCTCCAAAATCTACAATTAAATTTCATTTGAATTTAGTTAAAATATACCTATTAGGTTCATAATTACTTTGTTGTCTTTAGTACGAAATAACATCTAAAAAATTTATCACTATATTTCATTTAATTTTAGTTAAAATATACTTTTAATTTCATAACAACGATTTCATTTTTCTTATTTCCCCGTTACCTTTTCCTTGGTTGACCTTAGGCGCATTATGTTCACATTATAGTTAATGAGTGCCCACTGGACTACTCGTGTGATGATTTTGAATATAGTTTAGGTCGAGTTTATGGAAATTGGGAGACGAGGAAACAGCCAAAAGACTATTTCATTTTCCCCCTCTTCCCCTATACGGAATTATATTGACGTTCCAGCTCCTGCGTTCCCCACGCCGGAGCCTTCACGGGCACGAATCATTGGCGATATTCCACGCACTTACACGATTACGAATTGTATGTCGGATTTTAATATCTTGTAGTGTGTTTTCGGCTGTGGGCCGGCAAAACTTCGACAATATAAAACAAATTTTTTATGTTATTTAATATTTTATTAAAATAAAAATATAATTTACCCGATACATTCATCATAAAATAAAGATCATAAATACACCGCTCTCCCCACGCCGACACCCAAGCAAAGCTCGATTGAGGTTGCGAGGATGCGACGTGGAGAGAGTTTCGAATAAAACTCTCACTTACATCGTAATTTAACAAAGGTTCAAAATAACGTTCAAGTTTTAGGAAAACTGATTAACGAGTAAAAACGATTAAAATTGTGTAAAAATGAATCGGTATATATACCTATTTTACGACCCTAACCTTGCGTGTTCTTTTTGATTTAATAAAACAAAATTTGACCTGAATTTTCTGGTATATTCTAATATTTAATTTTATTATTTTGAGATTTTATTTGACAATTTCTCTTTTTGAATTTTAAATTGAATTATTTCTAATTCAATTATTTGATTTTTATTTGATTTTCATGAAATTTTGTATTTTTTGATAAATTGTCAAATTTCGATCAAATTGTTAAATTTTTCGTGATATGTTTATATTTATTTCGTGCGGATCTTGTTGCACATTGTTATTATTTTAATTTATTTTTGTGTTTATAATTTTATGTTTAACTGTTTTCTCTCTCATATTTTGGTAGGGTTAATTGATGTTTTAATAGGTTCGATTTTAAATCTGCATGTTATATTTGCACGTGTGTTACCAATTCATTTAAACATTTATAAGGCCGTTTGTGTTCTGGCCCAACACCGCTGACTTCGTGAGATTTCACACCACAGACGAATAAAGCTCGTCACGGCTAAAGTTTTGAATGAAAATCAAGACACTACTTAGAATGAATTTGTGTAATTTATAAATTATATATTACCAAGATGTGATCTAGTTGATAGAATTTTTGAGCACATCACTCAATTTACCTATGTTCTATATAACCAAAATAATATTTACAAAATTTATTTAACATTGTTCTTATTTTTCAAAACTTATAATTTTGATATAACTTAAAAATTAATTTTATAATTTTATTTTTTTTCAAAATAGTCAATTAATTGTAACTTACATTTTAAATAAATTTACTTTTGAAACCCTATTTCACAATTTGTGTTTGTTTAGATATATATGTTAAATAGTTCTTTTTAAATGACTTTAAGTAGAACTTTTACCAATTCACGATTTCTGGTAATTTATTATTTGGTTGGTATTAAAGTTATGCTTAGATTAAGATTATTAGGAATTTCAGTTCTATTAATAAAGGTGGAAAGGTAGTTATAAGTATTTTATGCATAATGCAATGTTATTTTAAAAGGAAGTTTACATTATAAATGGCTGTAGAACACCAATTGGATCATTTAGGAAAGGACTTAATTCATTAACAGCTCCTCAATTAGGTGCTATAACAATAAAAGAAACTTTAAATCGTGTTGCTCGTAATGATATAGTCATCGATGAAGTTTTAATGGGTCAAGTATAGTTTTGACTTGCTATAGGACATTTTTGAAAAATGTCGTTTTAGGTTTGTCAGGGTTTTTCTGGACAGGCTCCAGCAAGACAAGCCGCATTATTTAGTGGTTTACCTAGTTCAGTTTCCTGTACGACTATAAATAAAGTTTGTGCTAGTGGAATGAAATCTGTTATGATTGGTTGTCAGTCTATCATGTGCAGCATTAATGTTATATAATTTAAGAAAGTTTCCACTGATAAATAAAAATTTAGGACGTAGTTATAGCAGGTGGTCAAGAAAGTATGTCAAACGTTCCATTTTATTTCCCGCGAACGGAACCATCTTACGGGGGTTCAAGTTTGATCGATGGTATAGTTTTTGATGGATTGACAGATGTTTATAATAAATGCCACATGGTAATTATTTGGTGTAATGTTTCCTTACTTATTTCCATTAGGGGATTTGTGCTGAAAATACGGCATCAACATTGAATATTAGTCGAGATGCTCAAGATCAATTTGCCATAAGTTCATACCAGAAAAGTCAAAGTAGTGCTAAAACTGGAATATTCAAAAAGGAAATCGTCGCTGTTTCCATTAAAAATAAAAAAGAAGAATTATTAATCAATGAAGATGAGGAGTATGCGCGAGTAAATTTTGACAAATTCAAATCTCTTAAGCCTGCGTTTAAAGCGAACGGCACCGTTACGGCTGCTAATGCTAGCTCATTGAACGATGGAGCGGCGTCGCTATTAATTCTATCTGTAGACGCTTTGAAAAAATACCAATTAACTCCGATGGCAAAAATAATAGGTATTCAATGATTTCAGCGTTGCTCTTGAACATTATTGAAGGTTTCGCTGATGCCGCTCTGCAACCGATGGATTTTCCTATTGCGCCAGCAGAATCTATTAGAAAACTTTTAAAAATCTGTAATAAAAATGCCGAAGATATCGCAATGTGGGAAATAAATGAGGCGTTTTCAGTTGTCGTGTTAGCCAATCTAAAGGTGGTCAAAGGAATGCATCCGGATAAAGTTAATATTCACGGTGGAGCGGTGAGTATGGGCCATCCAATCGGGTATCGAGTTTGATTATATTGCTATTAGTATGCTAATTTCGTTCAGAATGTCTGGTGCAAGACTGATTTTACACTTGGCTTATAATTTAAAGAAAAATGAGCTAGGTGTAGCATCTATTTGTAATGGTGGGGGTGGAGCATCGTCGATAATGATTGAGGGGTGTCGAAATTGATTTTTTTCAAAATATAAATTCCGATTTCAGTTCTAAGTGAACTGAAATTTTAGATGATGCAAGCGCTTATAACATTTATTCTACCAATTGATTTGTCTCTGTTGAATTTCAAGAGCAAATATAGGTCTAATCGGAAAATTGGGTGTTTATTGGCTAATATTCAAGTTTCTATGGCAACCAAGTATATGAGTTTACATATATTTTAATTTTCCAGATTTATGTGTGAATGTAAAGATAGAAGAATTTGGCATTTATAATTATGTAAATTAAAACGCTTTTATCTTTATTTGACAAATTAGTGGCACCGAATATCGTACCTTCTGGATATATTGGTGCATATTCTATTTTAGTAAATTAACATTAGTGATTGTTATAAAGACATCTACAATAGTTTATTCTTACACTATTATATCTTTCATAAATTCCCGTCATTTATCCAACAAATTAAGGTCTGCTATAAAAAATATATTTAATATAAATAACACAAATTCTATGCACCCGTGCAAGTGTGGTGTATTTACCTTGAAAGAACAGGAAAACTTTGTTTACAAAAGTACAAACACTGAAAAGACACGACGAAACGAAATATATGGACAACATTAATTTATAATTATAAAAGTATATTTCAAGATCTTGATTACATTCGACCTTTTCATGAGTGAAGGAGAAGTAATGTAGATAATAATTTATTAAAATTCCAGTATGAAAATGTAGAAGAAAGACGTTGAAAAGCGTAATTTATAAGAAAAATAATAGTTATATAATCTTTCTGTATTCAGGAATTGATAATAAAATCAGAGGGGTCCAGTGCGATGTAAAATTTATTCTTAAAATGTGGAAGAATCGAAACTTTATAAAAATGTAACTGTGGTTGAAAAATAGAAGCTATGCATAATTGGTTCATACAGATTACAATCCAATGAAGTTTAAACCTTTGTCTAAGGATAATAATTTCTAAAATTGAAAAAAATTAAATTTTCAGTTGGCCAAATCGATTTTAACGCCAAATTCAATGTTATGGTTGCAAAATAGGTCATATCAGACGTGAATTCCCAATTAGGAAATGTGTCCATTGCAATGGAAATCAACATTTACAATTCTAGTTTTTGAAACCAAGTAGCTCTATTTCAAAGACCTAACAATAACAGATCAAGTGCTAATTTTTGAAATTTTACAAATGCTGGGCACTGATGGGTAATAAAGAAGGTCATTAAAGTCTAAGGGTTAACTACTTCCCACCCAGCGCCTACATAAGAAGTTTAACCGCTAACCACCCTTCAAATTGACGTTGGTACTGCGTGCTAGTGTGTTGAATATTAGCAAAGGGTGAGCCTCTTTGCAAAGACTGCCAATGCCCTAATATTCAGTTGGGTTCACGAGCTGTCGTAGAAGATGTCGTGCTCTGATTTCAATGGTCCCCATCTCAATTGTTTAACTGTTTCAAAATTTTTAATCATAAAATCAAAATTAAACACAAATATTATTTTTGGGCCAGAACACAAACGGCTTTGAGAATTGTTTAAATGAATCGGTAATACACACGCAAATACAACATGCAGATTTAAAATCGGACCCATAAAACACCAACTAACCATGCTAAAATATGAGAAAGAAAAACAATTAAATATAAAATCAAGAAACACAAAAATAAACTAAAATAATAACAAAAAGCAACAAATCCGCACGAAATAAACATAAACATAACATGAGAACATTAAAATTTGACAATTTATCAAAAAATGCTAAAATCCATAAAAATGGAACAAAAATTAAATAATTTAAGTTGGAAACAATTCAATTTAAAAGTTAAAAAGAAAATTGTCAAATAAAATTATAAAAAATAATAAAATTAAGAATAGAATATACTAGAAAATCACAAGGTCAAATTTTGTTTTACTAAATCAAATTTAACACGCAAGGTTAGGGTCATACAATAGATATATATACCGATTCATTTTCACATAATTTTAAGCAGTTTTTAATCAGTTTTTGAGCAGTTTTTAAAACGGTTTTAATCAGTTTAATCTGAACAAATCGATCCGAAATCTTGAATCAGTAAAATAATTTTTATGTATGGTGGGTTGCAGGGTTTTGATGCTTGTTTTAAACTTCCTTGTATTTACCCTGGTAACGCCATATAAATATTTTCTAACTACCACTCGGAACCCGTTGCTAGGCAACGTTGGAAATGTGTTCGAGTGGGTGGATTGCCCACAAAAAGTGAGCGCTATTACTAATGCTGTAATTGCTCGGACAATCCCTGGGTCCAACGAGCCGTCGTTAGGAGACTTGTGCTCGCTTTAATCTATTGGGTTCCTATGTAAGTCTCTGAACTTTTTATGGGTACAACCTGGTTTCACTCATCAAAAAAAAATTATAATTGGAAGTAAAAATGTGAACATGTATATTTCAATCGTAAACTCAATTCATATATTGGTCAGATTTTGTTCGCTAGTCGAGCGGCTCGGCGCTTCGCTCGCTCTTTTCGTCCGGGTCTATAACTGTTGGTTGTGGTGGTGGTAGAAGTTGCGATTGTTGCTGGGGTCGCCGCCGGTTCACGATATGCCACTTGAGCCGGGGCAAACAAGAGAGGGTAGGTTACCGCTGCCCCTTCTTGACAGGCGGACAGGGCAACCTCCAACCCTTTTATCTGGATTTTCTGACTCTGAACTAGTTTTTTCTCTTCGGCCCACCCTTTTTGGGCTGTCGTGAGCCGTTGGTATAGGGATTTGACCTTCCAGGGGTCTATCCAGGTAGATTTAACTTGCTAGACTTCTCGAGTTAGCTGTAGGATCTGTTCGAGAAGGTTCTTGTTGGCTTGTTTTACCCGCTTTAGTTCGATCGCAAATATTTGTGAAGGCTCCATTTCTATAATGGGAAATATTAAAGTTCTCATTTATTTGTTAGAAATTTTCAGACATATGGTTAATTCAAACACACAGTGTAAAAACATATTACAGATTATTAATGGCAAAAGCATATTCTCAAAGATTATATTTCAGTAAAATTGCATAACTAAATTTCAGGAGTCACTGGGATTCGGAATCCCGGAAAACTTTTCTATTCCTTCTTCGGGAGAATAGCCCGGAACGATAAGCACGTATCGTTTCGTGTTGCGGGTCGGTCTTGGGTTGGATGGATAGACGTCCGCGAGTCGTCCGCAGGCGAGATCGTCTTCCACGTCAATTTAACTGCTGGCTCGATCAACTAAGGTGTTGACTCTGCGTTGATGCTTCTTGAAATTGGTCAGGAGTGCTTGGGCCCCCATAAGAATGTCTTGGGCCGGACTGGGATCACTTGACTGTCCATCCTTCCGGAATTGTCGCATTGTGCTCTCTATCAGGAGCATATCCTCCCATCTATTTTCTCCTGGTTGGGGCACGTCGGGGTACCTCTCCTTATTGACTCGCCCCCACGCCGTGACGCCATTGGTCGGCTTCTGATACGGAGATCCGAATAAAAGGTCCTGATTGATCTGAAATAACAACATGATCGAATGGGTTCCAATAAAGCTTAAAAATGGTCGGTACATTTACGGTTCTTATCATAATTTCGAAAAATTTGTCGGGGAGTCCTTGTCCTTTTTCCTAAGGTAAAGTTAAGCTCTCAATATGGGTTCGGCTTCTCATTAATAATATCTTTTATAGGAACCAGATTTTATTTCGCTGATTTTATCAAATAAATTACTCATCATCGACCTAATTAGGGTAAGGCATGTTTATGGTGAACTATCCAAGGAAAGCTCTACTAATACTTCTACGTTGACATCAATAAACCTAAACCGAACCAACTTATTATAAATTTCGCGGTTCGCTTTTATCCTGATACCGCCTTATTTCCTATCGTAAAATGAAATGTAAATCCTTCTCCTTTAGTTTTATAAAACTAATTTCTTTAATTTACTAGGGATAACTTTGAGTACCTTCAGTTACTGAGCAACCCTAAATGACAAAAACTAAAACTCAAAACTTACGTTAAATACTTATTAAATGGTTCAAATGATAATCATGAACTAGTATCATACAACCAGACCCCTTTAAATTTCTGATATGTTAAACTAAAATGTATCTTACGATCAGAAAATTTCTAAATTTCTAAATAAAAAAAAATAAATGTATCATATAATCAAATCTTTTAATACGTTGAAAATGAAAACATAGTATATCATCAAAAGTTTTTAAATTTCTAAGAAGTTAAAATAAAATACATTTTACAATCAAAACTTTCTAAATTTCTAATAAGTTAAAATAAAATATATTTTACAATCAAAACTTTCTAAATTTCAAATAAGTTAAAATAAAATATATTTTACAGTCAAAACTTTCTAAATTTCAAATAAGTTAAAATAAAATATATCCTATAATCAAAGCGTTTTAGCGTTCCATTACAAAAAAATAAAAATAAAAATATGAATACTGAATTTACTGATGTTTATTGATATCGAACGGCCGGTCCCATTTCGTGATGCTTTCATTATGTACGAACAGAAATCAGCTTTTGTTATTTCAGAAAAATTTTCAAAGGAGGGTTTTGAAAAGACGGGCCCTGAAAGTTTTAACCTTTTCGGTTTTACCAACGTTCTTCATCGATAAAACGAGAGACAAAGAAACGATACCGGTTAACTACTTTCGCTTGGCCCAATCCCTATCCAATACTGTCTTAATACAAGTTCATCCCTTAGAATCACGAGATTTTAATAAGGGAAAACGCAAGGTTCTTTCCATCCTACTTGGGTAAGCGGTTGTTGGTCCTAATTCTATCTCTCGGACGTATTGTCTTACTGTTGGGTAAAGGATAACAACAGCTGTTTGAACATTCTTAATTGCAAACCTAAAATTAAAATTGTTGGGTAGTTTTGACCGAGTAAAATGCTTTTTCTGAAATGTCCCTAGATTAATCTGGTCTCGTATCAATTTTGGTCGGATAAAATTAATTCCCTCTATGGCTTACATATATAAAAAAGTTATAAATAAAATCTATTTACCATGAATATCCGGGCGGAACTCCACCGGAGTAACTCCTTCTGGGGCACTGGTTGACGTGCTTTGATACGAGGTATTAAAATGGTTCTGCATGGTTGTAAGTTGAAATTTTAACTAAAGAATTTGCTCTTATTAGGTCGTTATATTGGTTTTGGCGGGGATGCACACAACCACCGGCGTGCGTTTGTGTAGTCGGATGATACCCGTTGGTGTGTCTAGACTGTTCACATAATTATCGTTCAAATTAGAGATTTTTGTGCATGAATCCGCGATATATTCTCTTTACCCCCGGCAAGAATTCCGGCACACCGACTTCTCGATTGACCGTTATTTTAGATAAAATCTTCGACTTTTTAAGGCTCACTATTTATGCGAGTATTTCAAATTAGAAAACGTGAGTTTAATAATGTTACTGTTTTAGTTGACTTTGAATTTATTTTCATTGGTGGTAGTAGATATCAGAAAACTTATGACGAACTCAATATAATCTAACTCCGGCCCTTTTCAACTCTATCTTCTGGATTTATCCGAAAACTAGGCTCATTCTCAAATTGTTGGTTGGAAATTTATGCGAAAACAACATGTTAAATGCTCTTTGGAACATCTTTATGTATTTTATCAGTGAATTGAGTTTTTGCCTGTCGTACGGACTTTTGATTGTTGTTTATTTATTTGGAGCGGTATTTTAAGGTGATTTTAGTTAACTAACTTATTTGCCTATATTTAATAACGTTTTAAAGGAAATCATTAAACTTTATTTATATTTAGAGGTTATTAAGTTAACACACTTATTTATTTACATTTAATAATGTTTTAACGATAATTAGATCAGCAACTTATTTATTCATATTTAAAGATCGTAATGATATTAGATTTTAAAGGAAAACTTTAACGATATTTTATAGATTATCAAGCTTATTTATCCATATTTGAAATTCTAATTAAATGATTCTTGAAGTTAATTTAGTTATCGAGGTCATCCATGTAGAATTTAAATAAAGCTTAATATCTATCAAACGATAACTCGGAATCATTAAACTTAACAAATTTTACTTTAACATTTTCTCAAAATTGATAATCTTATTTTGGTCAGCCAATTCTCCATATGAATTTCGTTAATCTAAACTAGATCATTTTAGTACGGTTCTCGTGACATCGTCCTTGAGGGTCCTCATGGCTTCAATGGTCTTTACTTTTCCTTCCAAAAAGTTTTATCTTTGGAATCGCCCCAATCATTACATTTATTTTGGACCTTAATAGGATTGTCTGGGTGTTCACTGCTTCAGTAGTTTAATTTGGAGAAGCTAATCCTTCATACTATATTGGTTTATATCAGGTTAACTAGGAAATCTTAGTGCAAGATGACGTCTCAAAGTTTATGATTTTGGTTATTTTAGGTCTTTGTTTAACGTGGCCACCTAATTGCGCGTAATGCTGGCTTGAAATTAGGGTTCCTTTGGGTCTGAAATCTTAGCTTAGGTTGGCTAAATGTTATCGGTTCATGATGCTCGCCCAATTTTTACGATTACTTTAGGTTCCAGCACATGTCACATCCAGCACAGTACCCCCCCCCTCCCCGGCTGAGAGAAATTTTTTCTAAGTCAAAAAAGTACAAAAAATTTTTAAGACAAAGACAATGACTCATTCAAGGTCATTTAAACAAAGACCATGACTCATTCAAGGTCATTGGATGACTCATCATATTTTTTCAAGGTAATTTAAACAAAGACCGTGACTCATTCAAAGTCATTGGATGACTCATCATATTTTTTCAAGGTCATTTAAACAAAGACCATGACTCATTCAAGGTCATTGGATGACTCATCATATTTTTTCAAGGTCATTCAAAATTTCTCAAGGTCATATTATTTTTAAACATTTTTAAATTTTAATTTACTACTTATTTTTATATATATTTTATAAATATTATTATTATTTGTTTTAATCAAGTCAATAATATTTTTTATTTTTAAATTATATTATTATTAAATTAAATTGTTTGTTTTAATCAAGTCGATTATTTTATTATTATTACTTATTATTATTATTAATATTATTAATATTATTTTTTTTATTATTATTATTATTAATATTATTATTTTTATCATTATTTTTATTATTATTTTTATTATTATTTTTTATTATTATTTTTATTATTAATATTTTTTATAATTATTATTATTATTATTATTGTTATTATTATTATTATTATTATTATTATTATTATTATTATTATTATTATTATTATTATTTTTATTATTATTACATGTTTTAATTTTTATTACAAGTTTTATTTATTATTAATATTATTCTTTTTATTATTAAGATTATAATTATTAATATTATTATTACATGTTTTAATTTTTATTACAAGTTTTATTTATTATTCTTTTTATTATTATTATTATTTATTATTATTATAAATATTACTATCATTATTTTTATTACCTTTTATTAATAATACATATATATATATATATATATATATATATATATATATATATATATATATATATAATAAAACAAATACATAAAAACAACTATATAAAAAAACATCTATATAAAAGCAACTATATATAAAAAACAACAACTTCATAAAAAGTAAATCAATTATTAATAATACAATTAAACAAATATCAAGTTTTATTTCACGTTTCTTCACGCTTGGCATTTGATTATGAAAATATTATAAATAAATAAAAATAAATAAAAATAAATTATAACAAATGAAAATACCAAAGAGAAATTTTCACAATTTTTATTTTTATATACAAATTTGTTAATAAATATCAATAACATTGTCAAATATCTCATCAAATTGCTGATTGCGAACTGCTGGATCGGTTTCAGTCATTATTATATTACCACCAACATCAAGGACATCAACCCCTCTATAATGACCATATGCAAAACTCGAGTTTTTCCCTACCCAAGCTCTCTTATCGTCATGAAAATTTAATGCTATTTTAGAATTTTTAAAAGTGAACAGCTGGTGATTTCGGGTTCCTATCCTAGTTTGAGGTACCGACATAATAGTATTGTTATTATAACAATTCAAATATGATTGGTGTTTAATGTCGGTACCCGGTAATTTTACACCCTTAGCTCGCATTGTTGATTTATTTCCTAGCAAGCTATAACATTTAGGGCGCAAGAAAACCCACTTGCTATATCCTAACCCTTTACTCTCATTCTTGAACTTGCCAATAACCGAGTCAAGTCGTCTAGAATATAAAGGATGAGAAGGATCATAATTTGATGTATCTAACAGATCATTCGAAATCATCGCTTTTAATAAAATTTCTAATTTTAAATTTTTTATCTCCAAAAAGAAGCTATCTGTATCACCCGCTACTAGATTGATATCACAATTATAAATATCACGATATTTTTGTAACTCAACATACTGTAACTGGTACATCCGTAGTTTAGATAAATCTAGAACTGATTGACCGATATAACTAGGTCTATCCAAACATATTGAGTCCTTATTAAGATGAGCGGCAAAAAGATCATCAGTAATCTCTATTGTTTTTCTAAATGCCGGTTTTGACGAATATGTAATTAACTTTTCAGCTGAATTACATAATCGCAAATTCATCCTCTTTTTAAGGTTCTCAACAGATTTACCATACAGACTGTTGTTATACAATTTAAATAAATCTCTATATAATTTACTAACTGCATTTGCACGCAAGTTAGTGTTTTTATCGATATAATGTTTAAAAATAGGAGCTTGATTGTATTTAATAGCTCTATGTATATGTGTAACCTTAGCTCCGAGAGAAAGATAAAGCCTGAGAAGCCTCCAATGAAGAACATAGTTCTTCTTAGGATAATGCGTTAGCATTAACTTCTCAACTTTTGAATTTGGTGGGCACATCTTTTCCGGTCCAATCGGAAAGTCATTTAAAAAATCATGTAAATTATCTGGAATCTCGATATCAACTTCCATAGTATATCCATATGGAAGGATTTCAATATCCACAACATTCGCACATTCATTCAAAACCTCATCCAAACCATCATATACCCAAGTAAAATCAGCGTAAGGAAGACTTTGGCTGAGAGCCCAACCATACAGATTATTTATATCTATGTACAATAATTCTGTATCCTCCGAAGCAGCAATGTAATGTTTGTTAACAAATGTTAACCCACCCCGTATTCCACCTTCGTAAAAATTGAACATTTCCATGCCCTGTAAAAGTTCAATGGGTTCCGTTAATGTCATAAGCGCTGAAGCCGATGACATACCCGGAATGCCATAAAACAATAGCCTTGGCACGGAATTGTTGAAAATAGTCCGCAAGGAGGAATACATCAAGTTTAAGGTAAATTAACATATAATCACGCAAAGTCCTACAGTTTTGCTGCGTCCAGATTAGTTGTGCCCTATCGTACTCATCTTCACTTACGCCCTCCCAAATTGGAGGCAACTCATAAGTAGTCTCAAGAACTTCCTCCGAAACGGCAAAATTATACGGAAAAATACCTTTACAGTCGACTATAGAACCTTGAAAGACAGAAGAAGTCAATGGAAGAGAAGTTAGCGTTTTCACAGCCTTAGCTAACGAACAATTAACAAATTGCATACTGTCGATAAAGCGAACAGCCAATTTGTTAATGTGAACAATTAATGAAATAAATTTTTCTGTAGAGGTCGGTATGATATCTAAATTCCATGAAGGAAAGCGATCGAGACCATATTTTAAAATATGGTGAAGGTCATACCTCTTAAATTATGAAAGACTATAGGTAGTAACCGATAAATCCTACGAGCTATATTACATTTTCGGCAAGCTGCCCTAGATAATTACCAGTAAAATGGCAATGATCTCTAACCGGATTTACAATCGGTTTTTTACATAAATAACAGGTTCGACAAGATTTAAACTGTCGAACCTCACTGAAAGACATAGGCCCTATCAATTTATCACCTTCCGAATCATAGTACGGAATAACAATTTCAGTTGCAATTTCCTCAATTTTCTTAAGAAAATCAGGAATGCAATCAAGACCATAAAAGTAATAATATGATTTTGTGTTAGTATAATTATTAATTAATAAAAGACCTGCTGCAATAGGCATATGAATTTGATGATGTCTATCATCAGGAGGTAAAACCGATTCAAAATCGGCATAAATCACAAAAGGTGGGGTGATATGTTTAGAATAATTTAGGAATTCTAAATTTTTATTTTCGGGGAGCGTGTATAGGGTTGTGCCAGTCTGATTTTTGGCGCATAATGCACCATGTGTATTGAATGCATTATCTAATCTAAACCCATTAAGACAATGTGGACACCAACGACATCTAATTTGAATGTTACAGTCAAGGTTTTGATTGCAGATCATTAACCAGTTGATATTGGTCACAGCGGTATAATGATATCTATAATTATTTTCAAGTAGTAATAAATAAATAGGGTTTCCGTCAGTGACTTTGCTTCTATGGATCAAACTTAAATGAGGATGGTGAAAGACATAATTATCTGGAACCTCGTCATTTATAACAGTTGGTGTGTACGAAAACACATTTATTGCTAATTTTAAAGTCGAATTTTTCTTTTCGAACTTTGGGATGTTTATTAATTTCATGGGACAATCCGTGATCTCATCGTACTCTAATTCGTCTAAAAACTCTGTATATTTAGAGACTCTTTGGGGGTTTTCACCAATTATATCTTTCTTTAATAAATAAAGAATAGAGTAAAGGAAGCACTTGTCGTCATTGTTTTTTATATTTACTATATCTCCTTTATTTTTCAATGCAGAAGGGGTTTTAATATATTTATGTCCAGACAAACGATTAATAGGAGCATATTTTGTTAAAATAAAGTGAATTTCCATAATATTAATAACACGCCATCCACTGCCTAAATGGGTGAATTGTTCTATTTTTTTCATTAAGCTTATTAACCCCTTCGCTTAAAAAGTTATCTGAAAATGTCTCCGCATTATACGAAAAATAATTGTCACGGATCTCGCCATCTTTTTCAAATTTAATTAATATCGCGACTTGAATTTTAACGCTCCCCATTTTATTTATCTCAAAAATTAATTTATTACTGATTCGCTCAGTTAAAGTTACTGTAATTAGTTGCGCGTTAGATATATCAAAACGTAAAGTTTTGATAGCGCCATTTAAATTTACTGAAATGTTCGGCTCATTCTCTAATACAGAACCTCCGAATTGTATAATATTTTCATTATTTATAGTAGGTATAGTATTTCATTAATTATAATAGGTATATTATTTATAATATTTTCATTATTTATAGTATTTTCATTATTTATATTATTTACATTATTTATAATATTAGAGTCATCATCATCACTGATTTCGATGACTTCTTTTTTAATTATTTTATTTGGGATATTAATTTTAATAGGTGCAGCAGGTCTTTTATTCTTTTTATTTGATGTTTTTTTATTTTGTAGTATATTCAAAATATCGACGTTATTTTTATTAATTTTCTTAAACATATTTATTTTACTCGACTTGAAAGAATTTAAATGAACCCCATGTTCCCTATAAAATTCTTTATATTTAATGTTCTGGGATGTTTTGCATATGGCGCAGATAAAAAAGTTGATGCCATTAAATCTATGGCGGTAATATTTTTTCATTTCTTCATGGCAACTTTCATTATGTTGCAATGATGAGATGCAATATCTCGAATAAAAAGTGCCTAATAAAAATATTAAATTAAAAACCTATATAAAGTAACTAATAATTCTAACTATGATATAAAATATCTAATAATTCTAACAAATAAACCTATATAAAGTAACTAATAATATTTGCATGCTCACTGCAAACTATTTAATAAAATATCTAATAATTCTAATAAATAAAACCTTAAATACAATAATATTTGCATGCTCACTGCAAACTATTAAATATGATATAAAATATCTATTAAAATAATTCCTATATAATTCATATATAATTCAATTACCTAAGATCTATAATAAAAAATGCCTATATAATTCAAAAACTATTTGTTCAACTATATTTGTTTATAATTTATTATGTTAATATATGTTTCAGTAATAATACTCTTTTTTTAAATATATTATAAATTAATGATATTTGAAGTATTATTAAAATAATACTTTAAATTTCATCAATTTAAAAATATATTTATCATAAAACTTTTGAAATAAATAGATCCTTATTATAAATTTATTATAAATTATTATAAATTATTGATATTTGATGTAATATTTTAATAATACTTCAAATATCATTAACTTAATTTCGATAAATAAAAATAAATAAAAAACTAACATTTATCTCCTGATTCCGACGAATCATCATCCTCTATAGAAGAGAGGTCCTCCATATCTTCCCCAGTAACGAGGGCATGTCCATAAACGGTGGCATAATTGTTATCATCCCCAGAAATGGGGGCATCTCCAAAAACGGTGGCATAATTGTTGTCATCCCCAGAAATGGGGGCATCTCCAAAAACGGTGGCATTATGATGAGCATCTGCATCCAAATCAACTAAAATGTTTTTTTTAAATATATAATAAAATTAAATTAAAATTTACCATCTTCGATAATATCGTCTTCGCTATCGCTGATAACAATTGTATCTTCGATTAAAATAACTTCTAAAATAATTCATAAATAAAACATATATAAAATTAAAATTTACCATCATCTTCGATAATAATAACATCATTTTCACGATCTAACTGATCTTGTATTTCTGTTAATGTATACCAATCTAGAAAAATATAATAATAAAATTAAAAATTAATAAAAAATCCTTACCAGTTTCATTCTCGAGAATACTTCTTAAAATATTATTGTTCATTTTTTGAAAATAGCGCTTCAGAAATTTTTGAAATAATTGTGACAAATTCTACATTTGTCAATGTTTATAAAGAGAATAATATTTTCAGGATTTAGCCAATCACATTTAAGCAATACACACATATAGGTGAGAGATTTTTAGACATGTTTTCTTTGAAAAACACATGCAGTCTACACTGTGACTGCATGCGTTCTTTGTAAAATCACATACATTGAGTTTGCATGTGTTTTCTTTGTAAATCACATACTTTTGTTACGCACTTATAATGCACTGTCTTTGTGATCACGCACTTATCATGCATAGTCTTTGTGATGATGCATTAGCTTATCTTTAATTAAACACATAATAATAATATTTATAATAATAATAATAAAAATAATATAAAAATAATATTGATAATAATAATAATTATAATAATAATAATAAAAATAATAATAATAAAAATAATAATTATAATAATAAAAATAATAATAATTATTATAATAATAATAATATTTATAAAAATAATAATAATAAATAAAAATATTAATAGTTAAAACATAACAATAAATATTAATACATTTATTAATCATCAAATCTCTTGGATAATAACCAAGCTAAACAATGTTGACTACATGTTAAGGTCCATGGTTTTTGATACATAGTTTTGTTATAGACAATAGGTTTACCCATTGTTTGCAGTTTCGAAACCATTAAAGCCGGACAATAGAAACCCATAGGATCAAATACAAATATCTTGCTAGGTTTCATATATATTGCTAACCAATGTTCTCCACCGAGATGAGATGATTGAGTATTGACGATTATGGCTTGATTATTACTTAAATATGGAATTTTATCAAGAGGAAAAACCCCTAAAAATTCATGGCCTAGTATTTGTTTTCCAATTCGATAGACCTGAACAGAACTACATCAATAATATTAATAATACATTTAAAAACTTACTCCATGACAAATTATCATAAATTATCTATACATTTATACCAACAACGTTCGTTCAAACCAATACTGTTCTGTTTGCAGTTATTTGAACCTCATTTTCAAATACTCCATACATGTAACGGTTCAGTTGTAGCTTTAGCAAACTTTATATCTAATCGTAAATTACCATTTTGAGGTAATTGACTCTGATTTAAATCGAAATCGGGTGCCAAAACAAATGTGAAGAATGGATATTTGCTTTTAAAATCTTCAAGAGTTATACCACAATTAAGGTTTTTATCCAAATAACCAATATTTCTAACTATACTCTGCATATATGTAGCACAATAATTATCATTATCGAAATCTTGAGTATATGTTTCTCTATAATCACTATTTTTCGATAAAGTTAGCGATGTTACTCCAAAATTTTTGAAAATTGAGCTCTATGTTAAGTAGGATCCATTATATTGAGATTCACTTTGAAATGTTACCAATATAAAGTTGGGCATTCTTCTATCTCCAAATATTTGTTCCTTATAGAAAGAAGCTGAACCTTTAGCAATAGCAAATTGAACAATTTCCTTTGTTTTCAATGGATATATTGCATGCTTAGAATTAAGCCCCAATTGATGACCGACTAATACAGAGGGCTCAACACGAACTCTTCTCACCAATAATTTTGCATCAACTAATTGAAGAATTGGTGCGGTGGTGGCACTTGTTAGTGATAATGCCGAATCAGATCTTTTCAATCTAATGTGTACATTAACACCTGGGAGTAAATATTTCGGTTGATCCATAAAATCGAGTTGTAATGATGAGCACATGGTAAATAATTTCGAACCTTTAATCCACTTTTTCCTATCATCATCATTACCATAACCCATAGGAGTTAAACATGTATTTTTAGTATCACTATTGTAATTTATAATAGTTTCTATTAGAGCTTTGTGAATATATGTACTGTTACCACCCTCAATCTTGATATTATTAAATCCGAGAACTGCATCTTTAAAAAGCGTATGAAACAACATCACTAGGTTCACCCAACGGTTTTCTATCTTTATCTACAACTTTGATCTGAACAGTTAACAATGTATCATTCAAATCTAAATATTCAGTTTGGGAACCATTAATATAAAATTCAATACCCGGTAGAACTTTCCCTAACTCGGATAATGCATTTGATTTCAGCGATGGTAATATTTTCTGCTCATTCATTATCACATGTTCAGCAGTTTTCATACCAAAACTACCAAGGCGTTTAAGAATAAATTACCAATAAAATACGTTAATTCACCACCACTTTGGCTACCACTATACATACTAATAATATCGTTATTGGCCATCTAATTTACGAAAATGTAATGTCAAATGAGTTTTTGTGTCTTTACTAAATTCAATAAATTTACCGCTATCATCACGAATATTTATTTCTATATTGTTTATACATGATGTTGATACCGGTAAGTACATGGGATTATCGATATTTATATTGACAACTTCATCCTGGTCATGTTTATCAACCCAAACAGATTTCAATAGAGGAACTAAAGAATCACCAACAATTATAGGATCGATGATGTTAGTATATATGAACATTTGCCTATGAAGTTTTATTATTTTTGGTTTGCGTACACCAAAAGCACTTGCCCTATATGTTTGCTTATCTAATCCCAATGTATTAGCCAAATTCTTATCAAATGTAATTTCACAAATGTTATTATTCAGACTGAATTTGCATATTCCATCTTTAACAAATTCAATAGTTTTAAATATATGTAAACAATTGAATGAAATATATTTATGTAATTCTTCAAGTGTTTCAATATATAAATCATTAGTAAATGTAGATGTCTCTTCAACTTCATTAATATATGATACTGATATTTTGATGTTTTCGATTGTTACACTTTTTTCATCAAATGTTTTGAAACGTATTAGGTATTCAGTACCAGGAACAACAATGCTAAGCTTATCACAACCCATTCGCTTGGCATCCTCAATACTTTCAAACTTTATTGTAAATGGACTATAATCACAACTAACATTCAATCCATCTTTGAAAAACATGCCACAATTTTCATCTAAAATCTGATTAGGAATATGACAATATCGTTCAAAATTATTGATTGAGAAAATACCACTACAGGTTTTGGGTACACGTTTCTTAAATCCGATTTTACAATGACTATAAAATGGGAATGTATTGTACACAAATGTAAAGTCTTGCAAAGCAACATCCCAATTTCCATGTAAATAAATAGGATTTTGAAGATCAACCATAAATTTACTTGCTTGATTTTCCGGATGGATTAGTGGGCAACTATTACTCGGTAAAATTGTATAGAAACTCATTTTACTAGGTCTTTTGATGATATCCATGAGGGTTTTTGATATCCATGCCATTTGACATAGTATTGTTTATCCTTACCCACCATTTTAGTTTTCAATATTTTCTGAATTCTGAACACTGTAGGTTTGGAAATAACTTGTAATTCCTGTTCATAGAATTTCCCTTGTATTAAATTGTTATCACTATCTTTAATAACATACATTACAGGACTCTGTTTAGTATTAATTTTAGTAATTTGAAATACCTCATCACTCCAATTACTATCGAAATTTTTGATGAAAGGTGAAGCAGATATTTTACTAATTCTAACGTGATCACCAACTTTATATTTTGGTTTTGTAATAGCAACTGTTTTAGACCGTACTGATATAGCTAATGTTTTCGAGCTGATATCTACGGGTCTCAAACCATTCAGACCTCGATGTGATGAATTATTATAACTAACAAGTATTTTCGGTAATACATTTATCCATATTTTATTACCTTGATGCACGAAATATTTCTTCAATCTATCCCTCAATGTCCGGTTAAATCTTTCAACATGTGCGGCTTTGTATTGAGAATGTACAGAATAATGATTTATTTTCAGACGATCCAGGATTTGCTTAACTTTACTATTGTAAAACTCCTTGCCTATAATAATAATAATAAAAAGAATAATAAAAATAATATTAATAATAAAAATAATATTAATAAAAATAATAATAATAATAATATTTATAATAATAATAATAAGAATAATAAAAATAATATTAATAAAAATAATAATAATAATAATATTTATAATAATAATAATAATAATAATAATAATAATAATAATAATAATAATAATAATAATAATACCTAAATCGGTTTGCAAATTGTCTGGATGCTCATTTTTAAACATTGAGTTAATTGCTTTAGATATTTCCTCTGCAGATTTTGTATTTGTTGGTACACCGCGAGCAATACGACTGAAAACATCAATACACGTTAAAATATATTTATAACCCTTGTTAATCTTCGAATACGGTATCATCTCCATCAAATCCATTTGCCATAAATCATTAATACCGAATGTTTTATAAGCTCTTGTTGGAAATCTTTTCCGCATTGGTTTGTTTAAACTGTACGCAAGCTGATCTGACAACCACTTTTGCGTTTCTTTTTTCGACTTTGGGATTCTTTTCTTTAACTTTGCCACTACACCGAAACCTGCTTAGTCTTCTGGGTTCGTCCAAATCTTCTCCATTACAACAAGATGATTTAAATTTTAATTTAACATTAGGCAATGACTGCCCCATCGTTTATTGTGATAATAATGATAATGCCAATGGTAAAATTGCTCCAATAAAACCCCCTTGTTGTTTATATATGATTTTTCTCATTTGCTTACGATTTTTATTATTTACTAGTGATAACAAAGGCTTACGATGTTTATTTAATACTAGTTTTTTAGAATTACTGATTTTAATTTTACCTCTGACTACTTTTAATAGAATTTTGAGTAAATCATCGATAACAAAAGTTGGAAATGATTGTAAAATAGACATTCTTTTCACACTCGAAGCCTTTAACAATGCATTAAAATATGGGAAACTCCTATGATTTTTTACAATTTTAACTTTTTTCTTACTCTTTTTAATAATGTTTTTCGAAATTAGATTCATTGCAGGGTAATTCTCGGTTATTAGCTTTTTAGATGGTGTATAACTGGTTTTTGGTGGAACTTTATTTATAGTCTTTTTAATACTATATCTAAGTTTTCGGATATTTTTAAGCCTGGATTTCATAAACATTTTTACATGTTAAAGTTTTCAACTTTGTTTATATACCATGGCACCTTCTTTATTGAAAATATCTGTTTTTACCCGTAAATCATCGTTACATTCTTGTGTGAAATCGAGAAATATATATCAATGTGGTGATTTTGCATCTTGAAATGCACTGATGACAAAATTACGATTATTAGGGTATGCTTGTCGAGCAAGAAAATCAATAACTGTTGCATCTCTAGGATTCTTGAAAATAACTAAATATTGAACATTTAAATTCCTTGTTCGATGTGCGCCACCCTGATGAAATAGATTTTGAGTAATAAAGATCACAGTAACACCAACATGTCTACTGATTTTTGTGAATAAATTATTAAAATCCTTTTCTTTATTAGCTTCCTGATACAAATCATCAATAATGATGACATCACCTTTTCTTAAACGACTTGACCAGTTTTTATCGAAACCCTTTACTATTTTCATGTTTTTCAATTTACAGAAATTATCCTGAGTTAATCCATGTTCTTCATCTGCACCCCTATGCCAATAAATCTTGTTGAATTTTGTTTGAAATAAATTAGATTTCAGTAATTTACACACAAACATAGTTTTACCATTACCACTTGGGCCGACGATTTGATATACAGCATCATTTCTTAATTCCATTATTAATTTGTATAATTATAGGTTTTTGTTTATATTATATGATTTAATGAACTATTCCTAAGAATCATATATATAGATTAATATTTCATTATTGTTTAATTATGTTATCAAATATAAATTATAAAGGAACTTTCGATGTATCAAAAATGACGTTTCCAAATGGTAAACCCCAGCAAATTGTAGATAGGAGTGGAAAATATCCTATAATATTTTTCAAATCAGGCAAATGCAGAATCATGGGATGCAAGAAACCTTTAGATGTCAATAAATTGCAATACAGAATAAGGGAAATTAAAATACAGTCAATTACAGTTACCATGGATATGGGACAATCTATCAATCTATACAACATGTCAACAAAATGTCTTTGTATGTTCGAACCAGAATTATTTCCTGCGTTGAGGCTTTTAAAATACAACCCAATGTGTGTTAACGTGTTTGTTAGTGGCAAAATAGTCATATTAGGGGTACGAAATCTAAAGTACAAAAATATTGTTTGTGATATACAAAATGAAATCACCGGATTGGTCGATATCTGATTGGCTAATGATTGATTAAAACAAATTGCTTATTCATTTTATTTCATTTTTAAAATGGAAAATATTATGATGACGAGCACAAAATTAACCAAAAAAGAGATCGAAAACTATGGTAAATTTATTATTATTTATTATTAATATTATTATCTTTGTTTACAGATAAATATCAGGCCGTATTACTAGAAAGGTTATTCTTCTTCTATCCTCAACTCAGAGCAATAGTCAAAGACCAGCCTGAAGCAGTAATTCCAGATTTGGTCTATACAACCACCAACATATGGATTTTTAACATAATAGATCAAGCTCTATGGGATATTAAGCTTGACCGAAGACCGAAGGAGATGGAACCCGAATACCCTTGTATTCTGGGTTGTAGCTGCTGCGATTTTCGATACCAGCGCTATGTCGAATCGTGCCTGGCAAAATCAGTTAGGAATTCGTCTAAATATCAACTTTTTAGAAAATAAATGTTTTGAATTTTATTTTTTGTTTTGTTTTGTTAGTGTTGGTAATAATAATAATAGTAATAGTGTTATTTTTTGTTGTTAGTTTTATTTTGGTAATAATAATAGTAATAATAGTAATAACAATAGTAATAATAATAATAATAATAATAATAAAAATAGTAATAATAATAATACATTTTATATAGATGATATGTGTATAATAATAAAACTCAATAGGTTAATTTACATACAGTTTTCCAGTCACGCACTTACCTTGCAATTATCATGCACTTATCATGCATTGTCTTTGTGATCATGCATGATTCTGATTGGTTAATCATTATATGTCAAGGGTATAAAAGTGCGTCACCACATTATAAAGATCATAAATCAAACATGACCAAGAAAATAAGTGTCCAACCAGTTCAGATGTTCCACAATTATAAAATGTATTTTTTAAAGGAGCCTATCAATATGCAATTGGCAAGTCCAGTCAAACTCAATTAAACGCAATTTCAATCTCTCGCTGGTACTCTCTCAATGTTGGATATCAAGGATGTTGATAATACATTCAAAAAGATCAATTCCAATTTAAAATGCAATGAAAATGCTTTTTTCACCAGTCAATATACCAAATATTATGATGCATTTACAGAAATTGGATTCAAAGAACAGGAAAACTGGTATATAACAATAACAATCCAAGGATATAAAGCTGATCAAAATGATGTGCTTTCTCCAATCTGGAAAATTGTTACTGCTAGACTTTCACAGTTATTTTAATGTATAGTGTTTAATAAATGTATTAATGTTTCTTTGTTATTCTATAAACAAAATTATAAGTAGTTTTAAAATAGTGTTAAAATGATGTCTGAAAAAGGTAAAAATATAAAATATAAAATAAATAATTAATTTTCGTTTAGAATATTTAATAAACTTTTTGTTTGATAAACTTGAAGAAATAACCGGTGTAAAAATTAGAGATATGTTGACTCTAGTTGAAGCATTGAGTAAAGAAGATTCATGTTCTGAATGTCATAGTGATTCTGGATGTCAGAGTGATGAAATTGTTAATGATGGAGAAATTAATACTGAAATTATTAATGATTCTGAAGAAATTATTGATGATAATGTTGAAGAAGCTACCGAAATTATTAAAGATGAGCCTACCGAATTTAAGAATTGTATTGATCATGTTATAGAAAATATTATGATAGAATCTTGTGGGTGATGAAGAATGTACATGTATTAATCAATAAATCTTTAAAAATGTAGTTTTTTATTAATAATAATAACAAAGAAATATTTATTAAAATCTACGATAAACCTTGTTACATAAATACAAAACAGATGCTCCAGTGAATAGTTTTAATAGAAATTTGCAATTCTCGATATAAATATCAGAGCGTTTGGCTTCTGTGGCAACTTGAATAATAGCTGTCCATCCACCGTTTGATTCTACCCACGGATCAATTTTTGTTTCTATTACCTAAATAATAATAAATTAATAACAATATAAAGTAATATACCTCTATAGACCATTGGAAATAACTTTCATAGTCGGATCCAGATTTTAATATCATGTGTTTCATATACATTAATCCCACTATTATTCGCATCCATTTATTATTTTCATCAAACATGTAACTAAATATTGATTGGAATGCCTTCTTTCTCTCCAATGTTGGCAAATTGAGAATTTTTTCATAATCGAATGGTATGTCTTCAACGATTTTCTCGGTACGGTTTACCATAAATTTCATGTTTTTAATGATTTCATTTTCTTCTCTATTATTAGAGACCAGCTCATTCAACAAAGTTATAAAAAATTTAGTTTCTGGCATTTTATAAAAATATTTGAAAGTGTAAGCTTATTTATACTATATTCGACCAATCAGAATCATGTAATACTAAGAAAATATGTAAAAATATATAATGGAAATGGCAATGATGATTTGTTGGCACTGTTAACTTCTTTCAAGTTGTTGCCGCCACTGTTAACTGGGTGTTGTAGTAATTTCATTATACGATTGAACTGATCAGTTGTTTTATTAGAATAAAATTTTATACGATATTGAACTTGATTCATCCTTTTTTCATTAAGTTTATGATTTTCTTTCAATTCTAATATTGATTTTCTTAATTAATTTTTGATAATACCAATGGTCTTATTTAAATATATAATATCATCATATAAGTCGTTTTTAGCTCTTTTTAAAGTCTCATATGTATGTTCAAATCGGAATTCTAAATTACTCATTCTTTCAGATAATCTTTTGATTGGAGTTTTCAAATATCTAGGCCTATCTATCATATACAAAATTTCCATCAATACTGCTGTATCAGGGCATACACATCTTGTTGAATTTTTACCTTGAACGGTTACAACAATTGAGTTGGCCATATTAAAAACTAATAATATTATTAAAATTTCTTTAATCATTTTCAAATCTATATAAATTAATATTTATTGTTTATAGCTAAAGATTTGTATGTGTGTGTGTGTCTAAATTAGTATAAAAGTAATTGTTATTTCAATTTTTATCATTAAAATGATTGTACCGAGCGCAGTTCAAGCTATGAATGAAATTAAACATTATGGTAATTTATTATTACTATTATTATTATTACTTGTTTTTTTTTAGATGATTATTTTAAAGTTATTAAAGAACGTCTGAAATTCTATTATCCAGAAATACATGGAATCATGGATAAGCCAGCATCAATAATTCCAGACTTGATATTCAATCATACATCAATATGGATATTTACTGTAATCGATGAGTTCCTATGGGATATCGAACAAAACAATTTGTCCAAAGATATGGAACCCGAATACCCTTGTGGTGATGGATGTCATTGCTGCGCTGCCAGATATCGGAAGTATGTGGAATGGGCTTTGAATAAAGCTCTTCGACAATACTACTATAGTAGAATTATCTCTTAATAATAAATTTGTTGTATATGTCTTGGTTTTCATTATATAGTAATAATGTTAATAATAATAATAATAAAAAATAATAATAACAAAAATAATAATAAAAATAATTGATTTGATTAAAACAAACAATTTAATTTAATAATAATATAATTTAAAAATAAAAAATATTATTGACTTGATTAAAACAAATAATAATAATATTTATAAAATAATAATAATAAAATAAATTTACAAAATAATAATAAAAATAATAATAAAAATAATAATATTAATAATAATAATAATAAAAATAATAATAATAATAATATTAATAATAATAATAAGTAATAATAATAATAATAATAAAATAATTGACTTGATTAAAACAAATAATAATAATATTTATAAAATATATATAAAAATAAGTAGTAAATTAAAATTTAAAAATGTTTAAAAATAATATGACCTTGACCTACTTTTGAATGACCTTGAAAAAATATGATGAGTCATCCAATGACCTTGAATGAGTCATGGTCTTTGTTTAAATGACCTTGAATGAGTCATTGTCTTTGTCTTAAAATTTTTTTGTACTTTTGGACTTAGAAAATTTTTCTCTCAGCCAGGGAGGGGGGGTACTGTGCTGGATGTGACACATCCCACTACTTACAGCGATGGTTCGTTTTTAATATTCACAGCAACGATTTCATTTTATTAATTCTCCGTCACCTTCCCCTTGATTGACCTTATGCGCATTATGTTCATATTATAATTAATGAGTGCCCACTGGACTATTCGGTGTGGTGATTTTGAGCCGTGTGTAGAGAAATTTAGGTCGATTTTAAAGAAATTGAGAAACGAGGAAGTAGCTAAGAACCACTTCCTTATTTCTCCTTTCTTCTATACGGGATAATATTGACGTTCCGATCCCTGCGTTCCGCACGCCGGGTCTTCACGGGTACAGATCATCGGCGATATTCCACGCACTTATATGAATCTGAATAATATGTTGGTTTTAATTACTTGTAAGGTGTCTTGGCTGTGGGCCGGAAAAATTTCGACAAAATTTTTTGAAAAATAAGTTGAATATTATCAATAATTTATTAATAATAAATCAATATAACAAGTACTTGATCCATCGAACAATTCATCATACAAAATACTACTCTCCCCACGCCGTCATCCAAGCAGAGCTCCATCGAGAGTGCGAGGACGCGATGTGGAGAGAGAGTTCCAAAATAAAACTCACCCTAAAATAGATTTTTAAGTCAAGATTTTCAAAACGAGTTTTGATATCAAAAACGATTAAAATGATGTGAAAATGCATCGGTATATATACCTATTTTTTGTCCCTAACCTTGCGTGTTCTTTTTGATTTAGTAAAACAAATTTTGACCTTGGATTTTTCTAGTGTATTCTAATCTTAATTTTTATTATTTTGAAATTTTATTTGACAATTTTTCTTTAGATTTTTTACTTGAATTATTTCTAATTCAAATTATTTGATTTTTATTTCATTTTCATGAAATTTGGTATTTTAATAAA
Organism: Schmidtea mediterranea; assembly: GCA_022537955.1. Lineage (NCBI taxonomy): Eukaryota > Metazoa > Platyhelminthes > Tricladida > Dugesiidae > Schmidtea > Schmidtea mediterranea. The sequence goes on from CM039679.1 coordinate 288,421,260, forward strand.
TTGTCAAATTTTGGTCAAAATCATTGGGTTTTCGTGTTATGTTTATATTTAATTTGTGCGAATCTTGGTGCATTTTGTAATTATTTTAATTTTATTTTATATGTAATTACTTTTCTCTCATATTTTGCTAGGTTTAATTGATGTTTTCATAGGTTTGAATTTAAAGCTGCATGTTATATTTACATATGTGTTACAGATTCATTTAAACATTTACAAGGCCGTTTGAGTTCTGGCCCAACATGTAAATGAAGAAATGTTCAAAGACTTTCTCCACGTCGCACCCCGACAACCTCCTATGAGCTCTGTTGGAGGCTTCGGCTTGGGGAAAGGTTCATATGTACAACGAATGAAACTATGTATGCCAAATATGAATATGTATTATGCCAATTATATGTCAATAAACGATTAATTCAGAAAATGTTTGTCGAAATATTTTCCGGCCCACAGCCGAAACATCACCGCAAGTCAATAAAATCTACACACCTCAACCAAACTGTGTAAGTGCGGTATAAGTCCGCCAATAGTTTGTGCCCGTGAAGGCTACGGCGTGAGAACGCAGTAGTTGGAACGTCAATATTGTTCGTTATAGGGGAAATTGGGAAGTGGGGAGGTAGTCTTTTGGCTACCATTCCGCATCCCATTTCCTGAAAATTCGACCTAAAATCTTGAACGACAAACGGCTCTAAATCACCACACCGAGTAGTCCAGTGGACACTCGTAATATTCTAATATCGACATAAATATTCTTAAGATCAAATGGAAAGGGATCGCGGGAAGAGGCGTTGCAAATCATTGCTATGATCGTGATTAAATAAATACTAAAATCAGTAATATTTAACGAGAATAAATTTTAATAGCGATTAAATAATTGTGTAATGAAACCGATAATGGAAAACTGAATTGAAATAGATTTTTGTCAAATTAGTTCTAAATAAATAATCCAAAATAAATTAAGGAAGGGCAAAAACTACTAACGGTAAAAATTTCAGCGGTTATATGCACCATTAAATAAACGAATAAATAAATTTAGCGATGATAAAAATAAATTCAAATTGTCATGATCACGACAAATAGAATAGTACGAGTAATGTTCAAGGAGATTAAATTCTAAACGTCATCTCATAATCAAATAAATAAATGAATAGAAAATCGGTAGTAATCAATAACGCTAACCAGCTGCCTCATGAATTAAATAAATAATCAGTGAAAGTAATAGAAAGGGTACGTAAATCAGAGAAAGTAAACGACTAGGAAAAATAGAGATAACAAAATCGTAATGATGAAATCGGAGTCAACAGGAGGATAACCAACCATAATAGTTATTAATAGAGTAAGACAGGTATACGCCGCGAAGCACCGATTTAAAATAAACCCATAAATTAATAAAATACACTAAGGATAGAAACAACTCGACCCCACTAGACATCATCTATAATAAAATAACGTTACCCAAATTAATCCCCAATATCGTTTAATTACTGAACAAGTATTAGGGCTACAATCACGCTGAATGATAACCATCCCAGTATATGACACTCCGATATAATTGTAGATATGGCAAACCATAGATATAAGAAATAGGCAATAAAATGCCACCACCAACATGAAACGTTTGAAAAATCAGTAATATCAATAAACATAATTAAAAAGTCAAATTCACAAATAAATCAGAGTTAACATAAGTAGAAATATTGAACATTAATTTTGTCGAGAACTCATAAAGATCCGTAGTAATGTGAAATATACACCATGATCAGGATTGATGGAGCAAAACCTGTGGATCGATTCACGATTCTCATTGATGGGAATAATCAGCAATGACCATCTGAAGCATTCCTGCCAAAAATCCACATTAAGCATAATAACTCTGAATAGGAAAATCAAGAAATTAGTTAAAAATTAACATTCTCACTTAAATTCACTGGTAAATGAAATAATGATTTCCCAAAATATGTGGCAGCAATAAGGTAATCCCGAGGACGGAAGTAAATATAAAGAGCGTCACTGGATCAATAAATGTCGACGTGTGAGGAATTGAACAAATTTAATATCGTAGAAAATTGATTGTCAATAGCACTATCAGTTAATTACTAATGCGAAGTAATTTGTGTACATGCCAACTAGAGAAATGAGAAAAAGATCAATAGCGACACGTGTCATAATAACATGAATCAAATGTGAGGGAAATCGTTGAAATAATCGCACAGAATGGAATTTATTGGCAGTTAATTCACCAATCTCGATTACGTGGCACTTCATTAGTAGTTGGTATAAAACCAGTGCGTGATGAAAGTTCGTTCATTTTTACCAATAACCCATTCAAATTATGGATCCACGCCACGAACGGCAGCGAAACAGAGAGACCCACAGAGAAGATCTCGCAATGGGAAGGTAGCCAGTCTCACCACACGATGGTAAGTCTTGTATCGCAGTTAACACTTATTTGATTTTTTCTAAATTCATGCGAGGTACAATTGGGAAACCAAGATCGACCAAATCGTGCACTATTTTCAGCGCCACCCACAACCTATCAATGCTGGGACAACCAATAGAATCTCCTACCAAATTATATAATTTTATTATGCCTCAAAAAAAAAATTTTTACTATAAAAATCTTGAATTTGTCGATTTTATATGATTTCCTTGAAGCGAATATCGTAACCGTCTACTTGTGATTCTGACGAATACCAACTTCTAACGCAGCCGATAAACGACAGCGTACTCACAAAACTCCTAGATAATGCCGCAACCAAAATTTAGCAAACACGATGATAACCCAACGAGAATAACACAACTCATATGAAATCTCCAAAACCCAGATGAAAGAGTTTTCTTCCATGCTTGCAAAAAATTGAATAGACGCAGCAGTTTCGAGGCACCCAAATGAAATTCGTAGATTAAGGCGAGTTAGCACAAAATCCATGTCGTAATTCCAATGACCACGAATTATCCAGCCAAGTCGAATAAGTGTGTAAGTCGTAGCTAATCCCGACACATAACAATTCTCCTAAAATAAGTCAGATAAAAAACAAGTTAACCTCGAGGCGATGCTCACTGTGGTAACCCTACCAATAACCGTCGAAGAACCCAATAATCAGACCAGTTTACCCCTTATAGTCATTCCACCACCAATAAAATCCATTACCATTTATTTGTTAAAGGTTATTATTTTTATCATCATAGTGAACAGCATACCGACGTATATTCTTAAACAACTTAATGATTTCTTTGTGATCTTCAAATAAATTTGTATTAAAAATATTGTTGATCTAAATGATGATTTACAAGTTCAAGACCTAGACGGTGTAAATATAATTAAACAGAAGTGAAGGGGAACGTAAAGGGGACGAGATTAAGCAAAGCGCAGGTCGGGCCAGAACAGTTCATTCATAGAGCTCACCTTTGGCGACCTCAAAATCCAATGGTTACATTTCCAACGTTGAGTAGCAGCGGGTAGCCATTCGGGGGAACAAAATTTATTATGCGTGGAAACCCCACAATATTATTATTAATAGTTTAAATTCAATTACACATCACGAAAAATATCACATTGTTTTAAGTGTCAAGTTGTTAATATGGGTACTCAAAACCATTTGCATCGAGCTGTTGGGGTATTACGAGAAAGCACAGTAAAATCGATAAAATAATAAAAGTGCAATATTAATTAAAAAATTTATAAAAATTCGAAAGTAATATTGATCGGGGGAAATTGGTATGGTTGAACGCCAAATTGAGAGACGAGTCCAGAAATAATAATAAAAATTTAGTGAGGGGTCCCTAGAAAATAATATAAGATAAAAAAAGAAATTAATTAATAAAAATTAATTATTAATGGGAAACCCGAGAGATGTGTAAAACCTGAGAGATGAGGTAAACCCGAGAGATGAGGAAAACCCGGCATGTAAACGGAATAATATAGCAGGATAAATTGGCCTAAACAATATTAAATGGGCGCCACTGAGTTACGGAGAGGTAATTATTTAGTAATTGGTAATTTAGTAATGGACCAAACGTTGTTGACAAATATCGGCTAAGGGGGTCTGTGGAAAGTAATTATTTTTAATAATTTAATAAAGTAGAAAATCTTGTTGACAATCGTTGGAAAACAGTCTGAGCAGGAGTATAAAAGAAAACGGGAAAAACACGAAAGGACATTATTAACCAGAGTGGATCGACGTGAACGAGTAGTAAATAGGTTAGTAGAGGAATCTAAATCCAAGTAAAGTCAAAGTTATCTATCAGAAAGGGTGGTTCTCCCTTGGATAACCTACCCTAAGATAATCAGAGTCATACGGTGGTTAAAAGGTGCAAATAATTTGTGAAATTGTGATTACAAAACGTTGAAATAAATCAGATTGAGTTGTAACTGTGATAAAGTGCAAATAAAATTATTCTGTGTTGGGTTTGCTTATTTGATTCAAAAAGGACACGAGGAGTCAGAGGGAACCGACTTTCAATAATAATAACCCAACAGAGTATATGGCCCACCATACGAGCCTTGTTTAATCGGAATAACCTTTCACGCTCCTTCTTACCAGGTCGATTTCTTTTTCGATTTTGGACCATCGCTTCATGATGGTACTGTGCGATGTCCTTGCGGAATTTTTCTATCATTTGCTTATTTGATTCCACTAAAATAAATAATGAATGGATAAGACCTATCTCTATTAATATTTGATTACAATTAATTTTAGGCAAAATAAATTTCTGCATTTGTTTATGCGATATTATGAAAACACTATTTTTAGGGACTTTATTGAACCATCTGGATGAGGGAAGGCATGAGGACGTCTATATTTTTCCGCTTTATAATTTTTGGGAAAAACTATGATATTTTCGTGGGCAATGTTTATGATAATAATTTTATGCATCGTGATTACTCAAACAACTCGTTGGTAGCTTATGACTGTTCTCAAACTGAAATGGGAAAAATTTATTCAGTGGTAGACATTGCAGAATATCCTGATGCGTACCCCATGGAGCTAAAAATTAAAAATGATATAAAATATCATGTATATCAAGATTCAGATTTGAGGAGATCGACAGTTAGAGAGGGTATCGTTAAAAGAACAACTTTTGTATTTTATTGCGGAAAATGGAGCCATACCTCCTTAATAAAAATGCATACCATCCCAAGGCCGGTCAAGGTGACTCCAGAAAATTGTTTAATTGCATTTCAAACTGGAGAATTAAAAATTAACTCAGAAATTAAATTGAAAGTCAAATTGAATCACAGAATTAGAGAAACTAAAGTAGTAAAAAGAATAATGAAAGCTAATGGCGATTGCGAAGGTGAAGCGCATAAAATAGACTGTCAAATAGTGGAAAAGGCCGTAGCAATGGAGGATTAAGTAGCAGAATTAAGAAAATTTGAAGGATCTTTTTTGACGATACAGGAAAATTACAGACTCATCCATTTTGTAACATGAAACAGACAAGTTGTCAAACCGGAGAATCGATTCTAGTATATGTAGTCAAATTTAATGTATGCAATTTAGTACTTTTAAAGACGATGAATTTTAAAGAATTAGTTGGAAAACAGTTCAGAGAACGACCAGACAGTTTTCATACGAATTATAGAACAAATAATACTATTAAAATATCTCCTGTCTGGACAAGACAAACTACTGCAGTCTTGATGTCGACGTTACCAAAGGACGGTTGCGATTTATGAAAAAGGATAGTACCATTAAATGTGGGCATTTGGTGTTTACAACAAATTACAAACGAATCTATGTTTCCAAATTATTCATTGATGATGCAAAAAGTTTGCATAAAAATTATATTAAATTAACTCATTATTTCAATAATAAAATTGATTATTTATATCATTATGGCCAAAATGTTATGGAGACATGTATCGAGAGATGATTTTAAATGATTGTAAATTAAATAAAAAAAATATTGGGTAATAGAATGACCATAGCAGTTACAAATCCAAATATGGTGGCACTTATGTTAATGTTGGGCTTAGAGCCACCATTTAAACAAAATAAAAATAAAATTTAAGGTTAAAGAGCGGGATTAATGAAAGGAATCACTGCACATAAACATGCACCGCACCAAGATATTAAAAATCAATAAATAACATAATAATTAAAACAAAATAAAAACATAACAAAAATTAAATAAAACAAATAATTAATTAAAAATTCGAAAATGCCTACAGAAGCAAAGAAGAAAACGTAAAGAAATAAAATAAACTGCCAAAACCTTGCAAAATAAGGTTTAGAAAAAACACAGGCAGAAGAGGCGACCAGAAAACAAAATATTGGGGCTTAAAAACAATATTGTAAGAAAATAATAATAAAAATAAAATCTAACAATAAAATATTAATAAATCAAAAAATAAAGAAAAATATGTAAAAATTTAGAAAAATATTTTAAAATAAATAAAATAATTAAAAAGCCCTAAAAATGGCGAAAAATCGCCCATTGGTCGCACACATGCACGAAAATACTATAAATACAGTGATGAATTTCATTAATTTTAATCTTATGCTTAATTACCAATTGCAATTTTTGAATCGAAATCACACTAAATTGAGTAAGGAATTTTTCTTTTATGTTGTAATTGGTTTTACGTTTTATGAAATCAGGTTCATGTCATTTTATTAAACTCTTTAACGATTCATTTCATTTACTCATTTATAATTTAATATATGTTCGGACCCTTTAAAATCATATACTATGTATTGAAATAGATTGGTTCATGGGACCGACCGTGTGCCGGCTAGTGGGTGAAAACCCTTAGTTGAGCTCGTGGATCATGCCTCGTGAACCCCTTGGTAGTTCGCAGTCGGTTCCGGCTTTGTGCACGGGACCGCTACGCAGGGCGCCATTGTATACTCGGGGCGGCTGCTGAAAATGTGGCCGGAACGAGTCGTCTAAAATTTTGGGAAGAACGGAAAGCCTGAGTTAGAGGGAAGTTAGGTCGGATCATGCATTGGTCAAAATGATTTTTAATATTCCGAACGGGAAGGTACGGACAAACTGGGTAGCACGGATAGGAGTAGGACCGAACGAACGGAACGGTTTTCTTTAATTATAAATGACGAATAAATTGAAATTTGTAGGACAATTCATGATAAATGAATGATTTTAAATTTACCTTATTAATGGGTGCTCCACAGGAGAGCGGCACGGTTGATCGTTCCAAAAATTTGTCTTCTTTCGAAAATTAGTCTAAGAAAACTAGTAAAGCCAGAATCGTCCGGAATAAGAATGCCACTCTCGTAGTACCATTAAAATCCATCGGAGGCATAATAGATAATCAGGCAGATGACCTAAGAAATCCACGTCCAGTGCGAGCAAATAACTAGAAACCACGAAATCAAATGTCCAGAAATAAAATCGATAGGTCACGGATCAATACACCATATTGATTAGAAGTTACACAATAAATTTATTAGACCGTAACTCGCAACCGTAGGCCGGTTTAATCAAGTTTAATAAAATCAATACAATCGACTCGACGGAACCTACCAGGTCCTTATCTGACTGGAATCAACTCATTTGTTGAGAATAAGACGCCCATAAAAACGGAATTAAGTAAGCCCTCAATACTGAAATTCATTTCCTTGTGGTTGGAATTTAATTATCATTTGCTGAAAAATTGTAACCCGTAATGTTTGCGATGCACTGTGAACTTAACTACTAACTACTTTAAAAAGTAAACTCGTAATTATTTATTTAAATATGGGCTACTTTAAAAATTAAACTCGTACTATTTGTGATCGCATTGCAACTTTAATAGGTCGGCTACTTCGAAAGTAAACTCGGAATGCTTAGGATCGTAATATAAATTTCCCAATTAACCATTTTAATTTAAACTCGTAAAATATACGATTTTAATGCTAAATCCAATGTCAATTACCCTAAATTAAACTCTTAAAAAATTGGTGATTACTATGTGAACTCAAATTGTCTACCCCTTAATTTCATTTCGTAACGTCCACCCCCGATACTCCAGTTTTCGGTTTTGTTTTGATTTCGTTTTCCGTTCTTTTGTTTAATTTGATTCATGCTAATCAGTCCATTTTCAACGAATTTTCTTACTCTTCAACAGTATGACAGGAAATGAAGATACCAGCACATCGACGAGAATCCCTCGCTTACCGCCGTCAATTGTGGCCCTCCGCCATAAGTACGAGGACCTCAAGATACAACACCGGGACCTCCAGACAAAGCACGACAGAGTAAGAGGAACCTGGGCTCCACCGGAAGTCATCCGAGAGCTACGGCAGAAAATCTCTCGCCTTTCTCGAGCGCGCGACGAACTAATCGCCGAATCGCGCGCTCAACGTCTGCTGATTCGAGAGCAGTCAGTGGCACTGCACCAGGCGTACTCAGATTCCGAACTCCGAATCCGGGTTCCCGGTAATCTCCGTGCGGAACAGCTCGATATCGTTCCAGCCCATCACATACCGGACATTGAAGATCAACCTCACTCGATTGCGAACGTCTCCGCGTCGAACGGTAACCTCGCGTGCTCACTACTTTCCGGAACGCCGGAAAACCAGGCCAATTGTTCTGCCCCTGCGGCCCGTCACCGGCCGAATCGCAACAAACGACGTCGGGATCGTCGCCGACGAGAGGAAGCCCGCCTACGGGGTACTCAGCCAACGGAAGGAGGAAGTCTATTGGACGACCTACCACCCCCCTATCGAGAGTTCTAAACCCCCGAATTCGACCCGGAGATATGCTATGCTCCGCGGATTTTGTTCTCCTCTCCTCCCGCCTCCGTCTACATCAATCTAGTGGATGAGGAGGACGAACCGGCCCAGCCAATCCGAATCTTGAGCAACCTCAACTTAGACCTTGAAGAAATCGCCATTCTCACGGGGGAGGTTCCCAATATCGGCCCCCGGGGCGAGATTGCTGGTCCATCTTCTCGGAGAGATGAGGACCCATGAGGTGACCCTCCACCATACAGGCCACCCAAGAGAAGGCGTTTCTCAACCGATATAGACGCAGAGGAGAATTAAGAGCCAGATTAATCTACATCGTCCGTATCATATTGATCAATCTAACATTTCCTAACATTCTAATAGTTACCTTTTTGTAGTTTTCCGTAGTTTATTGTTAGTTGGTTTATTAAAATTGTTTTGATTTGAATCTTTATTAATATTGATAAATAAATTTCCGTTTTTATTATTTCTCGAGAATCGGAGTATTGAAGGTGAAGGGAAGTGTGGACGCGCCTAAGCACCGGAACGATGGTTTCCCTTACGATTTCCCACGTCGAAGTTAAGGGTAATGGCGAAGATGGAAAGGGTTTTTGAGATGAGAGCGTAAGTCCTTCTATCGGCTGCTGAAATCCGGGGAAGACGAAGGTCCTTCGGGGAGTAGTGCTAGTAATGGCGCTCACCTGCTCGAACGGCATTCGGCTATTGTGCACGGTTCCAACGTGATTCCAATCACGGGTGCATAATAGTAATTAAAATTGTGTGGCGTAAGGAGGAGTTACCCCTAGTGATTAAGAGAGCATGAAGCTAAGGTGCCTCAAGGATTTAGTAATTAACACTCCCCTACGACCAACATTAATATCAGAAAACGGAGTAATGCTTGAATTTTTGGTGAAGCGCTGTATAGCTATAAATGTAAAGAAGTGATGGTAAAAATTACAAAATATGATAAATGTACAAATGAGTTGCCATTGAGTGTTGCCGAAAAATTGAGGTTTATGGAACCTATTACTAGAATATTACTAGAAGAAGAAGATTTTGGAATGTAACCGATTGCTATCCCCATTATATCATTTAGCGGCAGATTCCTGGATAGCACTACCAGAATATCGTGGAGTTAAAAGTCCAGATAAATTAGAATTAACAAAATTAGAATATTTGGTAAATTTACGTCATTAAATAAAATGTCGCAAATGGGCTTGTGTTCCAGCGAAGATATTGAAGAACCACAACGGAACTTGTTGTTTCCGTCAAAAAAGGAGCGTATAAATTCTGAAATGGTGGATGCAATATTACCTAATGGTGAAATACAAGCAAATTACGAATACCTTTTAACACCAGATCATTTTAAATAGGCAACATATAAAACTATGGAAAAAATTTGGGGAAAATTTGTTTTTGTGACAAGCGTGTGCTGGATTAATAGGCATTTATGTGATCGCAGTAACAATTAAAGTAATAAAATTACATTTGATTAAAATATAATTTGATTACACTTTTTATCACAAAGTTCGAGACCCCTCAATAAATGTATTTCATTGTTGATCAAATGATTATTTTATATAACAAGTTTATTGTCAATGTAAAATATTTAATAATTGTCGTCTTTAATAATAATTTCAATGAAATAAAAATTGAAATAAGAAAAAGTGAATATATAAAATTACTGAATTTTGAATAAATTAACTTTTCTTATTTCAATTTTGTTTTCATTGTAGAACAATTTTGAAGAAAAAAACAAATAATGCAATCAATAAAGGCATTTAGCTTTTTATTCATCTTTAATCTGAATTTTTTTTCATTGAAATTATTATTAAAATAGTGTTTTTAAGATTGAGGAACTTAAATCAATAATTAAAACCCTCAAAATGCGAATGGGGAAATTAGAAGTTGTAAATGTTGGTCATATAATGTCGTGTAAATGTTTACAACCAAATCCAGAAAATGCTAATAAAATAAAAATGTTTCCAGTTCCGAAGGCCATGGATTAAGTTCTTCAATTTCTGGGATTATCGAGCTACTATAGAAAATTAATACTAAATAAATTGATGAAAACAAAAAAAACCAAACATAATTCAAATCATATTATTAGACAAAATAATTATTTCAATACATTCTTTTTGTTTTTTGACCTAAATGCTACAGATGATAAAAATTCAGCATAATGGTACTATTCCTATACCTTTTGTTCATATAAAAATAATATTATAAATAATTATAATAAAAGCTTTCCCTTACTTTGTAATAGACTATTTTTCTTTTAACAATATTTTGTAAAATGGCATTCACCTTAAATTGTGTCGATATGGCATCAACTTATATAGGGGGGTTGTACACGCATATTTTTGGATTCGATAAAACAAAACACCTACACGTTTTTACTATATTTCATCACTTTTCCCCTAATTGTCAGATTTTCATTATTCTTTTTTGTTAAAGTTTCTAATTACATTTTAAGCTTAATTCTCATATTTATTTTCTCGAATATAAGCGTTTTCTATGAATTTGAAGCCAATTTGATGAAATAGGTTAATTTTACTAAAGTTTAATGTTTTTTGATTCTTTTTGAATGTTTCTATTTCTATTTTATATATTTTTTGTATTTTTCTACTCATTTTTCTACTCATTTTTCTACTCATTTTTCTACTCATTTTTCTACTTTTTGTATTATTTAATGCTAAGTAGGCTATTCTTGATGATTTATCTTCCATTTGCATTTTGCGCGTCCTGATTTTATCGGATATCGTGCCAAATAAACAACAATTCAAAAATATTTGAATTTGCCCAACAAGATAAATAAAATACTAAACGAAATGAAACAACTTGTTGAACTTCCCGACTAACTGATAAAGTCACAAATTAAATTTTCTGATGGGAGTTCATCATGATTGACATATTAAATAAATGTGACGTAGATGACAGCGAAATCACATTTAGATCATCAAATCTTACTCGCTCACAACTGGAAGACTTATAAAACAAATTCCCGGATATCCTGGAACTGTGTTTTGCTGAAAACATGGAAAAAACTCCAGAAACATTAATAAACTTATTAAATAAATTAAAATTAAATAAGAATTTTCCCAAAGAGATCTCATCTGTAGGGGAAAAGTTATTAAACTCAATAAAATTCAAACTTCAGAGGTCTCACAAACTGAAGGTGAGCCCGATATAATGTTTAACTTTGGGTTATTGAACCTCCACAAAATGGCTGAGAATGACAACACATTGATGCTTTTTTGTGTCAGCCAAAATTATCTGAAAAGCTGGTTGACATAATACAGATAGAACCTATGGTGATTATGTTTACAACTATGTGCGTAATTGTCTATTAATTTATTCCATCATTAACCGAGATAACCAGTGCACACTTCTACCTGAGAATATTGAAGGTTGGGGAGGTAGCTTAATTGATAAGATACCATCTACATCATATAATAGCTCCAGCTGTAAAGAATAACTTCTTAGACTTCAACAATGGAAATTATCTAGTGAGATAGAATACACAACATCATCTCTCCTGAAACAATAAGTAAAGTCAATAACTTTCTTGATAAAGTTGACGAACTCTATCCACAAAAAGCTGCTCAGCATAACATTCTTACGAAATTAGGCAATAATATCAACGATATAAAAGTTGAAACTCTAGAAACTGAGCTAGATAAAGCTAAAAATTTCTTTATTTTGTTAAGAGACAAAAATAAATATTTATCTAAAAGCAAGTATTCATATCGTATAATCCAATAGTGCAGAAATATTTGTACATCAAATATGGCTGGGCACATCACAGACATACTAAATAATCTGTTGACATTTTTGAATAAGATCACCACCGATGAGAGAAAAGACAAATCCGACTCTAGCACCGTAGAAAATGTCATTATACTCGAGGAGACAAAATTAAAGAATTCATTTCAATCTCTAGTCGAAGGTGATAATGAGAATGTAAATCAAATGCCGCAAGCTGACATTGATGGAATCCAACCAAACTTTGTAGCGTCCATAAATGACCAACATACAAAACCACAAAGGACGACTATCTGTATCAAAACACACACACGGAAAATCGTGATATATAAGGCAGTGCTGGATAGACAAATTTCAATGATAATTCTAATTCTATTCTTTTAGTGTTATTCTTTTAGTATAATTCTTTCAGTACATTGTTTATTATTACGAAAATTTTATTTGGAAAACTGAAACAAAGTAAAAATTTATTTGTATTATTTTTCATTTATTGTTTTGTTCACTATTATTTTAAATAATTTTTTTTATTATTATCATACGTTATTATGCATTGTAAAATTGTTTTGTGCTGGTGAAATTTTTTTTTTATGAATATAAATTTTGGCTAAAATATTTTACGAATATATTTCTAATTTGAAGACTATTCAGCGCGAACCTCCGTCATGAGGAATAAATTTTAAAAATTTTAATTAATTTTATTTTTACATAACATAATCCACATGCATACAAGTCAATAAAATGAATTTTTGTTACCCAAGGTCGAACCGGTGGTTAGAAGGGAACCCGTGGTGAAGGCTTTGCTGAAACTGCTCAGTATTCTCCCTTCCTAAATCCTATCGCCTTACCCTCGAAAGAGAAGTGTTGAGGTCCGGGAAAGGTCTAAATATAAAGTACAACAAATGACAATATGAAAAATATATAAAGGAGTTAATGCAAACGAATGACAAAATTAAAAGTAAACCAAAAATCGAATTTAGGATAGATGATAAAACGAATGAAATTGCTAATTTACACAATTCACGGTAAAAGAGATACCAAAGTAATTTTGATCTCTAAAATATCACAAATTGTTGCATTAAAATCGAGTATAAATGAAAATATTTGATAGAAATTGTCCTAAGGTAAGCTCTAAGCATATAAGTTCGTCAATAATTACATTCGGACTTTTATATTATTATTATTATTATTATTATTATTTTAATACTATTATTATAAATTTATTGAATTTAATTTCAATGTTATCATTAATATTGTTGTTGCTATTATTTTATCATCAAAATGATTGACTTTGTTGAAAATAAGAGGTAGCCCAGGGTGTCCCAAACAGTGTTTCTACTGCATTGGCCATGTGTCGTGTATACAAGCACTGTTGTAGAGACCTTCCCAAAAAAGGTAAAGCGGAAAAATACAGACGTCCTCGTCCCTCCCCTCATCCAGACAGCATAATAAGATCCCTAAAAAGAATATTTTAATAATATTTTATATATCAATTTTTGCCTCACTAAACTATGTCACCTGTCCACGACTAAGAGTAAAGCGTCCTTCACTCCAAGAAAGTTTCAATTGGCTCAATGATCTTGAATTTAAATTTACTCCTTCTGTAAAGAAAACCAGATTCGAAAGAGTACGGACAGTAATAAAGTATTTTGAAAAAACACACGATATTAAAATATCATTTGAAACCATTAATGATGATCTATTATTGCATATCACAACTAAGGCAAGAGGTACTTGTATCATGAATTCTGACTCCGTAAACAAGTTTCTCAGATCTTACACTCTCATCTACACGAGCCGTATCTTATAAAACGGCAAAATGGCATGGCACCTAACTATATAGCTTGTGCTATCAATTTATCACTGATTATCAACAAAATGATTTACCGATGGGATCTGTCTGAGTTTTAATGGAATTTCATCCATCATGCACACACAAATGCTTTACCATTCAATGCTAAACCATACAAATATGGCATTAAAAGACATTGTTGACGTTGTCATTCTGAGGAGGAATCAATGACCCATGTACTGCAATCTTGTGAAATCCACCTATCCCTCGTGACAAAAAGACACAACGATTGTTTGAAATTAATTGTAGAGAATCTCAAAACTCCTGACCTGATTGCTATTGTTAATAATGCATGTTCGCTTGTTCTGAATTCTAAACAAAGAGTTGATATCATTATAACAAACTTAGTGAAAAAGAAAATTTACATGGTCGGCTTCAAATGTACCATCGACATGATTGCAAACTTCCAACAAGTTGATAAAATGAATCTGTCAAAATATGGGTCTCTGAAATCTGAAATAGAAACCGCTAAACCAGATTACTCTGTTGAACTTGATAAGTGCATTTTTGGTTCTCTTGGCACGATCCCTCGTATGACTATTGACATACTGCTAAAGATAGGAATAAAAACTGTAGATATTAATCGTTTGTTGAAAGAATATGCGATTAGTAATATAACTAATTCTGCAAAAATATGGTATTACCATTCAAAAGGTGTTCTTTTAAACAGAGAAAAACATAGATTAAACAGCGATTAAATCATAATCTTAACTCTCTCATTAGCATTGTCATTTATATTTGTATATAAACTTTATTATTTTATAATGTATTTTATTTGTATATGTATTTTTTGTATATGTAACTTCTGGAAATGGGGGATAAATAGATAATTGACTTGCACCTTTTGTGAAAGTCTAATTTAAATGAAAAATACGAGGAATGGGAGACTGCAGCAGACATCATTAAACTGTGTTATGATCAATTATAATGTCAGATCAATTTCTGCCTTGAAAATACCTGAAGAGCCGAACTAACAATTCGATGAAAAATCACAAAGTTGCCTGGGACAATCAATGAATAGGAAACACTTCTGAGACAACTACAACTGATTTCTCAAACAACAATAACTATAATATTTATGTGAATATCTGTCTCTTTTGATTATGTTCTCCATTGATTGACATGCTCCATGTAGAGCATTGTCCTATTGTAAAATATGTCAAACTTATTATAAATAATAAATTTTTAAAGATAGCTCAGTGGGAATAGAGTTGCACTGTGGTTCAAATAGACAAGGTTCATATTCCAACTAGAATTAGTTTTTTCAATAAAAAATAATATTGAAAATATATATTAAAAAACATATAGCGTGTTTACATCTTAGGAAATGCATCTTGTGTGTATATATTTTTTTCTAATTAATTAATTAATTTTTAGACATAAATGTAAAAACAAATTTTATAAACAACGGTTCTGCTGCAGTGGGAATAGTAGTTCATAGCGATTCAAAGAGATAGGGGTTCAAATCCCAACTAGAATTTAAATTTGAAAATAATATTTAAGATATATAAAAATAATATAGTGTGGGTATCTTAGAAAATACATCTTGTGTGTATATTTTACTTTTTTATTAATTAATTAATTTTAGACATAAATATGAAAAAAAAACTATTGGAAAGGTGTGGTGGCGAAGCGGTAATCATCGTCAAAATCTATCGAACACACCTGATCGATCCCCACAATGTGCACATTTATTTCCTTATTTGTTTTCAGACCTCTTTCGAATTTGCTTTCGAATTTATTTGTTCTTTCGAGCAGCACGCTTAAAACGCCGGTGAAATCGCATTCGAGCGAGAAGCGAATAATATGACGTGCTTCTATTATCAAATTGGTTTCGATGTGCAAGTCTGACCAACTTTTATATTGGAATTAACTTAATACAAGCATAATTTATTAATTCCATGATTTAATTCTTCGCATACTTCACGATAAATTTTTTTCCATTTTGAAGTTAAACCGATTGAAAACCCTTCACCAAGAAAAGTAATAAAGCATTTGTTCCTCCAAATATTGAAGACATTGTAATTGAAATAAATGGAAAAACTCCTATTAAACTAATTCCAGAAAATACACTGGTTAAAAATGTAAGAATTAGAGTAATTAAAATACAATCAATTTTAATTCCTGTATCAGCTTTTGTCCATCTTAATTTTTTTTTCATAATTTAATCTTTCATCTAGCTTTTTGTTTTCTAATAGGAATTCATTGATTCTATTAATCTAAGGATTATTCATAGAATCGTTATTCGTAAAAGTATTATTTATAGGAGCTTTTATTTTTTCAATTGAAATATTTTTATACAATTAAAACCATTTTGTTCATTCAAAGATGGATAAATTTTTCTTTTTTGAAAAGTTCGGGCTCTATCCTCATTAGGATAAATTATTTCTTCATTAATCTCTTTTTGTTCCATTTTTAATTCTCTATTTTGACGGTTTCTATATATAAATTCTATATTTTCAAATTCCCTATAACCTTGATTTATGAAAAGTTCAAGAATTAATCCACTCCCGCCAATAGTTAATTTAGACATTGGTTCTGGGACTGGAATAGAATTGTTTCTAAGATGTAAAGTTTTTCGTTTGTTTCCAATCATTGCTCTAATAAATGATCCTTTTGAACCCATTATTTTAATTTTATTAATTTCAATATTTTGACCATTATAAACAAACATAACAAAGAAATCATCATTGTGGCGGAATAAATTAAAAGTATGATCCTTATCACCAAAAACCGTAGTTGGATTATTTTTTATTACAAAAGAAATCATGTATGATTGTTCTTCAATAGCATAATAATCAAACGCTTTTTTATTATATTTTATATCCTTGAGATTTGATATTTGTATATTTTTAGCAACATCTTTTTTGAATGTTTTGAAATCATTCAAGAGTTGTGAAGATTCAATTTTATAATCACTTATTTCATTTGTGAGAGTATCAATTACCTTCATTCGGTCATCAATTGCACTCAAAGTTTTTTGAGTTGAAGAGATTTCATCATCCGTTAGGTTTTGGATGATCAGTTATTCATTTCATTCGTATTCAAATTTATTCTACTAATACTAGTAGTTAATTCATTAATTTGTTTATTATATCCTGTTTCTAAAAGAATAATATATTTTTTAATTTCTTCATCTAAACGTTCACCAATTTTATTAATTTGAACAATATGTTTTGTATTCGATTCTCAATTCAATTCCTTTACAAATTTTTTATTAACTGCATCTAAATCATTTTGAGTGTATTGTTGGGGTTATTAGAAAACATGAATAAAAATAATAAAATTTTAAAATTATCAAAATCAATTAAAATTAATTAAAATTTTGAAAAAAGTAAAAATCAATATTTTTCGGGGGAAAAAGGGGTAACCGGTGGCAAATTTGACTGTGAAGATGAATAAAATACTATTAGACTGAGATAAGGTATATTGAAGAGTCGGTAGGTTAAAAACAAATTAATTAATTAATTAAATTATTTACCGACGAACCCATTAATCAAGGTCCACCGAGCTGAACGTCAGCTTAATGTGTTTCCCGGCATTAGTGAAACGGGCAATAAATTGTCCGAAATGGAAAATTGTTTTTCCAGCAGTAATCCAGATTAATGGGAATCCAAAAACTATAAAAGCAACTGACATTAAAATAAGTGGCCAGTTGGTCAGAGTGCGAATATAAAATGAGTCAAAGGAAACGAGTGAATAGCAGTAAATCGATAAAGTTAATCAGATCGCAGTTGAACTTACATCGTGATACTCTTAGGGTGTGTACGATAAATAAATTATTGTGTATCGTAGTGAATATTTGTCAATAAAGATTTCTTTGTTGAGATTTTTGTCTTATTGATTATTGAACACGAGGAGTCGGATCGAGAGACCTATTCATCGACGAATATTTAAAACAATATGAAAGATTTGAAATTGAATTATTATTCATCTTTACTTTTCATCTCATCCTATCACCATTTTCATTAACAAATTTACTTTCAACTTTCTTTGAAAGACAATCCCTTTTTTTAATTCAATAAAATAAAAATACATAATTGTACACATATTTTGTATTCTCATTTTGAACTTGCCAAGTATTAAAAATATAACCATCAGTTAAATATAATTTCATTTCTTTTATTGGAATAATTACATGTGAATCAAAATAAATTTTATATTTTTTAGAACAAAGAACCCAATGAGATCCATGTTTTTTTGTTGTTTGAAGATTAAAAATAATATTTTCTGAATTCAAGTAATTTTTTCATTTCATCTCTCATATTTATTTTACATTTTATTTCTAGATCTTTTAAAATATTATGTAAATAAAAATTAGTTGTAGTATCTCAACTATATTTCTCCAGAAAGTTATTTAGTTCTTTTACGAGTGAAACTCCTTTTAATGAAACAATTTTATAATTTAATTAATTAAACTTGTCTTAGATGTAAACAAAAAGAAATATTTTCATTATAAAAATTAATTAAATTATCATTTTGATAAACAATTTTAAAATTTATACTTGAAATAGTTTTTCTAATCAATGGAAAATATCTTGGTGTTGATATTTGTTGTACAATTCTATATCCATGAGGAACAGTTTCATTTGGAAAACGATATATAATTTTTTCTTCTACCATTGTGATATGTTCCTTCAACTAAATCATATAATAATCTTATCGAGGTTATGTTTGAAATATCTACAATCTTTTCGCCAATAAATAATTCATCAGTTTTATTATTTTCATAAATTTTACCAGTGAATCCTAAAAATTCATCAAATTTATTATTATCTAGAAATGAAATACTATATCCTTTTTTAATCAACATGTTTATTTTTGATGTTGAAATATTTATTGAAAAAGTAACAATATTTTCTTCAACATATCTCTTTTTAATCAATTCAATTATTAATTTAAATAAAACATTTAATTCATATGCTCCAGGTGGAATTGTTATCAAACCATTTCCATTAACAACACCCACAGTATTTGGTTTTTTAATACCAAATTCATTATTATCTTTTGTAATATTAAAAATTGTATTAAATGTTGTAAACCATGATAATCCAATTTCATAAAATAATCTTGATTTAATTCTAAATTAAAAGAAAATTCTGATTTTTAGGATCAAAACTTAAATCTGTTGAATATTTTGTAGATAAGAGATTAATGATTTTTTCTAAACTTTTCTCCATTTTATAAGAAGAAAATTTAGGGTGAAGAACCGAAAAAAATATGAATTTGCTGGAGCGCCAGCCTCTGTTCTCGGAACAACTAAAAAACCCGAAACTTCTTTTACAACACTTGGTACGTTAGTGACTGCCTTCGGAGAAGTTTGAAAAGCTTTTTTATATAAATTTATTATTTCTTCAAACTCACGGGTTCTTGAAACCAAAATAATTATCTCAGAGTTTATCCTTCTAATGTTTTCTTCTTTTATATTTTCTTCAACATTTAATGATCGAGCTTCCGAAGGTAGTCGCTGGCGCTCGCCCTCCAAAGGCAGTCGCTGACGCTCAATAAATTTAAAAACTTTATAAAACCCAGACATTTTATATACATTAATTAATATTTATCATCTTTCCACTACCTGTTTCAATACTAATTTCTTTTTCAATCAAAACACAACAAAAACATTTTCCTTTAAATTCATCATCTTTTGTTATTTCTATTGTTACACTTACTCCATTAATTGCTAGTTTACTTTCCTGTTCACTAACATCAACACAAAATATAGAATATAAATTTTTAAAATCTAATATGCTTAATTGTGGTTCAACTAAAAATTCATTACACATTAAAATATAATTTTTGTATAGCATCAATTCATAATTTTTTCCTTTTTTGAATCCTATTGGTTTTGTAGGATAATAACTTGTAGGATAATAACTTTAATTGAACACTTACAGATTTTATTGTTTATATTTGATGTTTGAATAAATTTTGAATTATTAGTTGTATAATTAATTGTTGAATCTTTAATTCCAATCAAAATAAATCTCGGTCTCATATTTAACATTGTTGGTTTCCGTGAAAATGTACTTCCTTCTAAAATATCTACTCAAGCTGGTATTCTTTCAAGAAAATTTACATTGATTGGTTTTGAAATCATGTTTAATCTTTCAAGAATTTGAGTTTCTAAATGTGGGTTACAACATCATTCTTTCAAATTTTAAAACTTTTCCATAAATACATTTTTTATAATCTTCATTCCTTCCCATTTTCAATTCAAATGGTATTAAATAAATAATTCTACTATATTGTTGGAAGAATTCAAATATGTGTTTTAAAGGATACTTTCCTTCAAATGTTTTGGTTAAATACAAACTTTTTCTAGTTTTGTATTCTTCATATTTTTCGTCACCATCACCAGTACCAAGAATTCATCCACTTGTTTGAGCATGTTGCTTTTTAAAATTAGAATCAGGATGTTATATTTTCAACTTCTGTTGATCCTTAAGTTATTGACATTTAATTAAATAAATTTAAAAACAAATAATGTTCAAGAGTTATATCATCTGCAGCACCAACACCAGAAATTTCAATTTTGTAATATAACCATGAATTACAAATATCAAGTGGATTCGATGATTGTTGAATTTGAAACAATAACTTTCCAGGTGAATTTAACGCTTCTGCACATGAAGTTGTTGGTAAATCTTCTAAATAAAATTTCTTTTTTAATAAATAATTAAATTTACTATTTTTATCGAAATTGAAAATCGAAATTCTATTTATTATTTAATAATTTTTATTTTTTATAATTTATATTATTTTTTAAGATATTATTTTTTTATGTTTTTAAAATTTGAAAACTTAAGATATTGTTTTTTATCAATAAATTTCTCGGTTAATAATCTTGACAAAATTGCATTTATGTGATTTTCACAATTATTATTTCCTACTTTTCTAGAAGCTAAATATTTTCTTAATTCATAAAATAATTCACAAGGATTATCAGATATAAAATAAAATCCTTCACCTGTTGATTCCTGGGGTAGTTGCTCACGCTGCTTGATTAGTTTTTCTTTAGTTAATTTTTCATCACTAAGTTCTTTAACTTTTTCATCTTTAACTTTTTCAACTTCTTCATATGATGGTCGTTTTTAAACAAATGATTTGATTTTTATATAATAATTATTTAGTGAAATAGAATTAATATCTTTTGTTATATTCTCATATGTTTCAATATCACTTATTGGAACATTTAATTTCCTTTCAAAATTAAATGCATTTCCTTCAATTGTTTTTTTCAATCCATTAGTAAAAATTGTTTTCTCATTATTATTTGATTTTGTGTATATGTTCTTCCTTTCCTTGGTTAATACAAATTATTTACCACCAATAAATAATGTAGTTCCATGTTATACATGAAGGTTTATATCTGTAAGATGAGGCATGATTGTTTTACCTTTTATAACATCATGATTTATATTCAATTCTAATTTTATTGAATGAATTTGTTTTATGATTTCTTCATTAATTTGTATTTCTTGGTCCTTAAAGAGCTTTGCATCCTCAATTGGTCGACCGGAAGTCTCAAAACGTTTTATATCCTTAAAGTCCTCTTCACCCCAAGCAAGATTTATATTTTTTAAAGAATTTTCTTCTTGGAAAATTTTTGCTTCCTGAAAAATGTTTACTTCTCTAGAAGGTTTATTTTGATTTGAAATTAATTCAGTTTTTGCTTCTTTAATAACATTAATTATTGGTTTTTCAATTTTTGTAGCCATGAAATTAAAATTTTGATCTTGAAGTTTTCTAAACATTAAATTTTCATTCCAAATATTTTTTTGAATATTTAGTAATCTACAATCTTGAATATATTTATTAATATTAAAATCATTTACATTTCTAACTATTTTTATTCAAGAAAATTAAATAATTCTAATTAACTAAATAATTATTTTTTCATATACTTGATATTTTTCTTTATCCAATGTAATATAATTATATTTTATAGATAGTTGATTTTTAAAACTATTAAACTCTTCTTTGTCTAAAGTATCACTAAACAAATCATTAAAAATACTATCTTTATTTCTTTTTCTAATTTAAAAAATATGAAAAAAATAGAATTACCACGAATACTTCTAAATCGTAAATCAAAATAATTTTGAGCTAAATAAATTACATTACAATTATTATGTCTAGCTCGAGTAAAATAAGATTCCATAATTTCTTGATTTTTCATGTTAACACAATCATCAAAAATTATTAAATTTTTCTTCGCTCTATCTAATTTTTCACATTGAATTACTTCATGATATTTTTTACTCATTGATACCATAGGCGTATGCAAGGGGGGGGGGCAGTTGCCCCCCTAGCTTCTGAAAAGAAATACCAATACGCGGTTTTTAAGAAAAATAATAGATTATTTAAATATAAAATATAAGGTCATAAAATATTATTAGAAAATTCTACTTAATTCTACTATAAAAATTTTTTTCGATGATCGAAAAAAATTTTTATAATCTTATGTCCGTCTTGGGTTCACTGTATCTTTGCAAAGTAATTCTTAATTTATCAAATTTGTAGATATTTGATCCTATGTATATAGGATTAATGATCCTATATAATAACAATAAGCGGTACTGCTCTCCACACACACATACACATAGAATTATTGTCTAAAGCGCGCCAATTTCTATGAAGTCGTAAAACAGTCGGAAGGCAGACTTGGTGTCCTCTGTATGATGTACATACATCGCAATTTAGTCAATGAGTTAATTGAAAAAGGATTTTACTCAGAAATCATAGATCACTTCGGACGAGATCGGAGAATAGCAACATTCAAGTTACTTTTGATACAGAAGTGAATAATCATCTGTCAGAACCTTGTATTTCAAGAGACACTGACCAATTGGATTTGTAGAAAATAAATATATCAAGATTTCCTACCTTAGTTCATACTGTCAAGCTCTGTTTTTGTGCACCAACTTTGAGCGTACAAAGTGAACGTCTGTTTAGTACTGCTGGGAATATATTCAGTGATACGAAAAGTTGCCTTAATGCTGACAACATGGAACGATTTTTTTAAAGCTAATGAGGTTTTTATTCATTAACTAAGCTGTTAGAGATAATTTACAAGGTTTTTTACTCTTTATAATACTTTCATTCTTAGTTATTAGTTACCACAGATTGCCAATGTATGAAATGTTTTTTAAAAATTAAATATTCTGTACTATATTTTGTAAATAAAAGTTCAGCGTACATTTGATATTATGAATCTTTTTTACATCTATTTTTTACATTTTATACTATTCGTATTCGGCCGGCTAGTGATAATCATGTATTCGCTACATCTCGTGTTAAAATATATGAATGCTTATAAAAATTAGAAATTTAAAAGTGAGTTAGATAAAATTTAAACGTAATAATTACAGATTAAATTTAAAATATAGAAATTGACAGAACAAATTTTGTAAATAAAATAAAGTATATATATATAAGTGTTTGCTCAATTCACGAAGCAATAAATTTTTATAATTAGAACAAATTAATATAAAATTAACTATTCAATGGTATGTTGTATTGAATGATTGTGGAATATTAAAACTCTGTACCATTTCCTAGAAAAAATTTATTTTCAACTATCAATGTTTTTTAAATAAATATTATATTTTTGAAATTTTAAATAAAAACTTTATTCGATTATGGGTGTTTTATAGACAAGACGTTCCCACGAAAACCGTAACTCTAGCACTGTGTAAAAGTATTAGTGGAATAGATCAAACTGTACAAATCATTAAGAGAGTCTGACAAATGTTCTAGAGCAGAGCTTCTTAAACTTTTGTAATTCACGACCCCATTTATGATTGCGAGTATCTTGACTACCCCATACAAATATAAAAGAAAAATAAATTTATATTTTTTTAAAATTCCTATAACATCTTCTAATTCTAATTCATAGTAAATGTTATTCAAGTTATTACAATACTCTTAATAGAAATGCAGGTACAAACAATCTTTCCGAACTAGAAGATTTTATGATATATTTATCTACGATAATTGTTATTTTATCTTTATAACAATAATTTTACAAAACATTTTCTGTTAAATTGTATTTTTATCTCTCGCGACCCCAGAATTTTGCTACGCAACCCCAAATGGGGTCGCGACCCATAGTTTAAGAAGCCCTGTTCTAGAGACATAAAAACCAAAAACTATTCAAAAGGATTGTCATATTACTGTCAATAATAGTTATTTTATCATTCATATTGTATTTAATGTAAATATATAACTTAATTAAAGCTTTTTCATGAAAGATTGCTACAAAATCAAAATTTGAAAATTTTTATAAATATTAACGGGAAACATTTTTATTCATAAACAACAACTTCCTCATTTTGCTTGAATTCACAAATTACTAAAGCCAGTGCCGTATGTCATGGGATCTATGATCTTCTTACTTTTACTGTTTTCCATCCTATTCTGTAAATAGAAATCTCTTAAAGTGTCATTTTCATCAGGATCCTGAATATACCTTTTCTAAATGAAAATTGCATTAAGAATGTTTTAAAATTATCAGTTTTTAATTAAATTATTTTAAACAACATTCGAAGGAATCGGTTTAAAAAGAATACCACAACATTTGTCTAAATTTTTTGATCAAAATAACTATGTTTTCATTGATGAAAATAAAACCAATTTTATATTTAATTAAAAATCTTATTAATTATTCCAATAAATCGATGTATAATTACTTTTAATTTTAAACAAAATTTTATTAGTACTGATGATAATAATTGTCTCAATTTTGATTGGTTTAAATAACTCGCTTAAACCGCCAATGAAAGGTTTTCTAGCTAAAATATGTTATTCTAAATGATTTTTATTTATTCAGTCTACAAAAGTAATACTAAGACTGTTCGAGTATATATATAAATCTTTTCCTGATTTTATTTGGAAATTGTGAGTTCCTCAGCCTTAAACCTTTTAGAAGATCGATTAAGCATCACACAAACGATCTGAAAGACCTCCTTGAAATATTCATGTAAACTATTTAACCATATATATATTCATCATTAATAAAGCATTTAAAAAATTCAATTCCAAGTTATTATATATTTAAATATCACTGAAATTTTAAAATATTAACTCAATATAAATTATTTTATCATTATATGTTTAAGTTAATGAAATAAATGTTATTCATATATAAAAAAGACCGATTTTGAAATAAATCACATATTGAATAATTAAAACAAAAATGTAAAATATCTCAAAATTTTAATTTATTGAAAACTCAATACTACAAGAATAAGTAGATCTAATTTTTTATTTTGTCACATTATTTAAAATATTATTTAACTAAAAATAATGATCAATCCAAAAAATAATTCAAATAAAATTCATTTATTAATTTTTTTTAACAAAAATTGAAATGTTTTGTCCGCACTTTTGGCACAAAATAAATTTATAATTCCTTCAAAACATGAAAAGAAAACTCTATAAAAACACTTTCTATGGATAAAAATACTTAATAAATAGAATTTAACTTACGAAAGGTGTTTCCGAACTGAATGCAATAAATAGAAAAAGGAGTAAAACAATTACTTTATTCATTTAACAAAATCTACATTGAATGTTGTCTGACTTACATTTATAGCCACCGGTTTGCTCCTAAAAGAATTAAGATTGGATAAAAAAAACACGAATTAATTTAATTGGTTAAAAAATGGAAATTGTTTCGTTAGAAAAACGAATAATATTTTATTTCATTACTATGCTAATTCTATATTAATTGTTTGATTTACAATTAATTAATTCACTGTAAATAAATATTGATTAATATTGTTTTTGTATAAAAATATAAAATGATTAAATAATTCGTCTATGTATATTGAACGGGTTTATGAAAATTGAGTTTTTCAATTTTTGAATTTTTCTGACAGAAAAATATGTTATTATTATCTATCTGATTTAGAGAATATTTAATAAATATATAATATGTTTGCTTCTATTACTCATTAAAAGTCAATAGCTAAGAAATTTTGTTTTATTTTTCATCATGGATAATTTTTATCCAACTTGTGAAATGTCATTTTTAAAATATGTTTTGATTTTATTTTAGAAATATTTTTTGTTTAAATGTGAGATCTTTAATAATATTTTAATTAGTTTTAGTAAATAGGTTATAGTTAATTAATTTTTAATTGCTCGATTTAAATAATCATTTGATTGTTTTTAGCTAAATTTATTATTACTGTTTATATTATTATTATTATTATTATTATTATATTATCATTTTATATTTTTATTAAATTACTTGCTTTTAACTATAATGTGTCGAAAATTCGTGTTAAATAAATAAAAATTTCGATCTGTAGTTTGTAATGATGATAATAGCAATTCGCTTGTTTCATATTTATCGTGTGACGATTTAATTGTTGTTTCAGCACAGAAAGGAAATTGCATTATTTCTCATAATTTCTCTTTTAAAATTTCACCGAGTGGTTTTTGACAGTTGCCATTATTTTGCAGACATGACAGTCAATATGAATCAACTGAATATAAATTTGAAAAGTTGAAAAAATAGAATTTATAAAATTCAGTTTAGGCAGCTGGAAGAAGTTAAAAATAATCGGTGAAAAATTTTCATTTCACTAAACGTGAAAACCATTTATTCCCACTTCAAAAAACTTTACATAATCATAAACAAAGTCTCAGGAAAAATGATTCCTAAATCTAAATTTAATTGGAATAATTTAGAACATTATATAGATCCATTGGTGAAAAAGAACTGGAGCTGTCTAAATTCTGAAGTAATCAGAAAAAGTTTACTATTTAAATAAAAATAAGTCATTGAAAATATTAAATTTATTTATTAAAATTCTAAAATAATAATAACATAAAAAATCAATAACCAATTAATTTAAAATTTTATTAATTATTAATTATATCTCATATATTGACAAACAATAACGAGAACATTTCACCTAAAATTTACTATGAAGTTAAAAATAGTAATATAGAGTTGGTACTCATATGGACATTTCTACATTTTGAAAGTTTGTATGCATAATTTACTATGTCATAAATTGATCTAATATGAACTTTTATTTTCTTTTCAATGAGTTACTCTGCTTGTTGATCGTATAGTAATTTTGGAGAAGATTCGTAAACAATTTAACATTATGAAAATAAGAATATACCATTAACTTTATTTGAATTGTTAAGAAATCACAATAAATTCATTTTTGTATTGTTTTCGGTCAAATAATAATTTATTGTGTCATATTTTATTCAATCTGAATAAGGCCCAATACTCAGAAGAGCGAAATAGATATTTTTTCTCATTAAAACCTTTTAGGAACATATTTTTTGCTAACAAAGTTTTGTATGTAAAACATTCCGTTTCACTCTACCGAATATTGGGCTTATTTTACATTGAATTAAAAAATTAGAGAAAATTAGACAGTAAATTGGTTAATGGATTTTTGATATATTTTTTATACTTTTAGATTTTGTTATTTTTGTTATTTTTTTTAATTACTAATCTCGAGCCGTCAGCTCTTGTCGCAAATTCGAAATAGTTTGCATTTACTTAGTAGTCAATCAGAATCATAAATTAATAAGAAATTTATCAAGCCTTAATTTTTATTTTTTTTATTGTTTTAATTTTAAGTAAAAGTTTTTTTCGGATTTTGGAATTAATAACTTTAAAGTTATCAAATATATGGTAAATAATTTCGATTTATAATAATGCTGCTGCTGAATTCATAAACTATTTAGCTGTAGTTCCAAAAACAAAATATTGTTTTCCACTATTTTTTACATTTCATCTGGGAATTTAGTAGAAGTTTTGCTCTTATATTTTCTAGAAAATTCATTTTTAAAATAAATATCGTGTCAACTGTAAGAACATAAAATTACCATTATCAATGTAATTGAGATTAGTTTGGATACCCCATTCCCAAATTTGCTTTCATACCGGGATAATATTTTTATTAAT
Organism: Schmidtea mediterranea; assembly: GCA_022537955.1. Taxonomy (NCBI): domain Eukaryota; kingdom Metazoa; phylum Platyhelminthes; order Tricladida; family Dugesiidae; genus Schmidtea; species Schmidtea mediterranea. The sequence continues at coordinate 288,449,485 of CM039679.1, forward strand.
GTCGATAATTCTTTTGTAGAACTTTAATTAATTTTTAATTTGATATTTAGTTAACGTATAATTTGGTGCTTCATTTTAAATACACTGTAAATTAAAATAATAATAATAATAATAATAATAATAATAATAATAATAATAATAATAATAACAATAATAATAATCTTTAAAATAAAATAAATTATCGACAGTGGAATTATTTGTATAAATATAATTTTAATAAATAACTGTGTAAGCCAATTTCCGCAGTGTAAAAATCTCCAAAAATATTTATAAATAATAATGAAGATAACAAATTTGATCCAAAATATTTATAAATTTGAAATTGATTTAGTGCTTCTTCATGTTTTTGGGCTTGTCTGAAACTTCTTCTATTAATTAAACTTCTGCAATAAATTTTGCTGATTCGACTTCTTCATCAAAGTCTGTGTTGCACTTTAGCAACAACTTCAGTGACTTCGTTAGACATGTTTATTTGGATTTTGTATTTAATTATTCAAAGTATTATGCAATTTTCAGAATGCATTTTATTGGAAGAGATTCTGCAGACCGTTTGATGGGAATTAAACAATTACTGTTATTTTTCTTGGTACTTACTAATTATTGTATGCATAATTGAAATAGTAATTGAAGACAAATACAATTCATTATTTAATTGGACTTTCTTAATTTATCTAAATTCATAACTAAATTGATAAATAATTTTTACATTAACTATTTTTTCATTGTTAATACTCTTCTAGACCGTTTTATAATTTTGTTTAGCGTTACCATCAGTAAATTTAACATCCGTAGTGAAAATGCAAAAATAATCAAATTGTTATTTTAGTTGATAAGAAACACAAAATATTCAACATTAAGTGAACATATTTTACAATTTCATAGCTGCCAAAAAAAATTGGAAAAATAAAAAAAATTGAATTAATTAAAAATTTGAAGATAAATATATTTTCCGTATTGCGTGACATTGTCAGCTTGGCCTTCATTCAATATAGTGTTTTAGATTTATTTCTATTTCTCATTTCAATCCAAAGTCTAAACATAACAGAAATAAATAATCACAAAGGAATTAAAATAATTAAAAATATTTTTTTTTAGATTTATAAATTTCCTTTTCGTAGTTGTGAATCCGAGACGGGTTAATGTTAGAAAGGAACGAAATAAGGCTAATGTGTTTTATATTTTTTAGAATGCTTCTAATGCAGATTTTCTTAAAAACACCAAGAAATTAAATATGTTTTAATTTTTAATTTAAATTATTATTATTAGAATCCAATATAATATAACATATTTTCTATAATTTTGAAATACGAAATATAATAATAATAATAATAATAATAATAATAATAATAATAATAATAATAATAATAATAATAATAATAATAATAATAATAATAATAATAATAATAATAATAATAATAATAATAATAATAATAATAATAATAATAATAATAATAATAATAATAATAATAATAATAATAATAATAATAATAATAATAATAATAATAATAATAACAACATAAAAAACAAGTAAAAACAATTTTTTAAACAACAAATTATTCAAAAGAGCATAAAGCATGAAAATTTTCGAAATTTTTTCTAATTTCGAAAATAATAAAATAAATTTAGAACAATTTATTTAGTTTTTTTTCAATAATAAATAAATTATAATTAATTATATTTAAATATGTCATTCTAAAATTAATAAGTTTTAATTTTATTTTGAATTTCATTGACATTCATTTAGTTTTTGATTATAGATCAATGTTTATTCTACTTTTTCTGATCAACAGACAAAATCTGAATGAAGATAAATGAAATTTTATATGAATATTAACTAAATTAATGTCAAATAAAAATTTTAATAAATCACTTAAAACGAATCATTGAAATATTTATTTATAAAATTTATATAATTTACTTTGAAATGTCGATATTTTATTCTATATTTTATTCTTAAATATTAAACATTTAATAACCCATATTATTCGTAAAAAATTTCAAAAAGATTTGCTAAATAAATTTCAAGTTTACTTAGCACTCATCACTAGTTTGAAAGAAACTCAAATTTATCCAGGATTGAACTCACTGAACCAGATCGCTACAATATCCGCTTATCACATATTTACTGCTTTCGTCTAAAAAATTATCTGAAATTTTATAAACTAAGCTGTTGAAAGTCATAGGATTTGGTATAAAAACAATTGAAATTTTCAATGAAATTTATTGCGCGTTTAAAAGTTTTAAATCAAACTTTATGTTAACCATTCAGGGTCATAATACGTTATTCTGGAGTAGACAAACAACACATCCCTAAATATGAATGTAATTAATTATAAGAGTAAGACAAGTAATCTATGAGGATTGAGTTTGTTCTTTTTTGGCAAAACCAAATACATTTTTTTCAGGCGTTCTGTAATATTTAAAGCTCTGCGTTTTCCGATAAAGTACGCACGAAATATTTTACCGTCATCTTTATAAAGTTCCAAATATTCAATCCTATTAATGTTGAAATTTCTCAATATTGTATGGAGTACAAATCTCTGATTCCGACATGTGATGTATAGAAATAAGCTATTGTTCAAGTGATGAATGCTACTTACCTCTGGTTGAAAACGTTTCAATAAATGTAAATCAGAAAAATCAAATTGTACTTGCCTAATCAAAACATTCATAACATTTTCAATATTCAATGAATAAATTATTTATTTAATTCATTTTAAATCAATGAACATAAGTTTAAAAAATTAATTATTTATTAATTAATTAACTATTAATTATTCTAAATTTTAAAAGTTTATTGGGTTAAATAAATATGAGTATACAAAATTATTTAAGGTTTCAGTAAGAAATTATTTACATTTAAATATTTAATTTTCTAAAAAAATTTAATTTCTATATATTTATGATATTTTGTAAAATATGTGATTATATTTATCATAAATTTTAACATTTAGAACTATAATTAAATTAAATTAAAAGAATTATATACAATATACTCGGCAGACCGTGAAAATTTTTGAATAAACCCAGGCTTGCCCATCACTAACATAAACTAAAAATAATTTTATATTTCAATTTTTTGTGATTAAATCACAAAATAAATAATAAAATAAATTTGATATATTTTTAATTAGTATTCACGTAGATCTAAATGAAAAGCTTGATCAACTGTCCTGTAATTATTTTAGCTTTTATAACAAATGATTTAATAAGCCTAATGAATCGCATAAAAAAATAAACTGGAAATAAAAAGTGAACGCATGTTCGAATATTTCATTAGCATCCTTCCAGGAAGAGAATATTAGACAATAAATATCAAAACATCCGGCAGTTACTCTGCAAACTTTACCCCAATCACGTTCCTAAAATTGTCTTTGTTAAGTGCTCATGATAATAATAATAATAATAACTTTAATAACTAATAATGATAATAATAATAATTATAATTATAATTAAAATTATTTTTATTATTGTTATTGTTATTATTATTATTATTATTATTATTATTATTATTATTATTATTATTATTATTATTATTATTATTATTATTATTATAATTATTATTATTATTATTATTATTATTATTATTATTATTATCATCATCATCATCATCATCATCATCATCATCATCATCATCATCCTCATCATCATCATCATCATCATTGTTTTTGTTATTGTTGTTATTATTATAAAACTAATTCCTATTCTAACCCAACATATTTAATTGCCCAAGTAGCAATTAATTCATAATTTTTTATTTCAAACCTTAAATATTAATTTTACAGACATTACACAATAAAAATTGCAACAGTAATTTTTTATCTAATTCATTTTTTAGAATTTCACCGACATTATTTTTCAATTTAAAACAAAACAAAATTAAAATATGATGATTAAAACAAAATTGATTAATTCAATAGACTAATTTTAGACCGTTCCTCAATATCCTTGACTTTTCGAATACAAAAGGATATAATGAGGAAATCTAAGACTTATATCGATTTCTTATATAGTCAATTTATGCTCATTGTATAAAATGTGATATAGATTTTTAATTTAAACATAAAAATTCGAGAAATTAATTCTTTTTGTATCTTTAATTCCCTTAAATGAATATCAAAAAATTTGTTTAAATGAATAACATTTTGATTGAATATATTTAATGAAATCCATAAAAATTAATTGATTTCTATGGATACGATGAAAACAACAGTTTTTAAGTCAAAGTCAATTGTAAATAGGTATTTTTAACAATTCTTGTTTTAATGAATATACTTAAAGGATGAAGTGATAAAAGTAACTAATCTGAATAATAAATGCAATAATGTATATTTCTGTTTTATATTCAAAACTGAATTTTTTATTAATTTAGTAATTATTGCTAATTAATTGAGCTAAAATTTATTTATATTTTTGGATAAAATTAATTTTTGAGCAAACCGATGTAACATATTATTTTCAAGTCTAAATACTAAATCTTGAACTTTAAACCAAATTAACGTTTTGGTTTCGACACCGTTAACTTAGCCAGGGAGGCCACAATGTTCCTCCATTATTAAATTTACTATATTATTGAGATGTTTAAACAAAGTAAATATTATTGACTTTAGATCTTTCACAGGAAATGTAAACAATAAATATTAAAAAAGACTAATGACTAATGACTGCCTACCAAAAGTGTCTTGCTCGCCTAAACTTTTTTCTGATGCGCAAAAACGTACGGATCACATGTACGATAAAAATGGCATCTGAATTGTATAGTCACTGCACGCCACCCACTAAAAACACAATTAATATTGTGCATTTTGCAGTATTAATAAAACCAATAATACAATTTTTTAAGGCAAACTCCTTTTATTATTTCTGTTTTTATTTCTAAATTTATTTTTAATTTTAAAAAGCTGCAGCCTACCAGCCTACACCCTGGATACACCTATGAACAGCAATTTAAAACTTGAAAATTCAACTCAAAATCTAAAACCGTTAAAAAATATTGCTTCAATTGGTAATCAGCAGACAACTTTGAATATATTGAGCTCTACAAAATTATCACATAAAAATGACGTACAAATTAACTGCTGATGACAGATTCAATTTGGAAAATGTGTATGTGTTTTTTAATTACATTAGATTAATATTGATGTTCAGACTTAATGGTGTACAGAAAACATTAAACATATCGTTTATCATTTATTATTTATATTACTTTTGTTTAAATTTGTGAAATGTAGTAAAAAGATTTTCAAATTGATTATTAAAATTTATTTAACTTAATTACAGAAATTAACTAACAGACAATAGTAATTATGTTAATAATTACTTTTCTCATATAATAGAGTTTAATATATTAATTATATTTAGTTTGTTAATTTTAATGAAATAACATTATTTGACACAACTACTTGCTATTTTAATTATTATTAAATTGCAACTTTATATAATATTTTTTATCTATAACCAAAAGATATTTATTATATATTTTTTTTAAATTTAACCCTTTGTGGTCCGTAAAAAAAAGTTACCAACCAGGTCCACAATTGTTTTAATGATTTTTTGTATATATTATTTTCTTGAACTAAATTTGGTTTTTTTTATTTGTTCTTAACACGAAATACCAAAAAAATTACATACGAAACGAAATCTGAAACTTCAAATGAGCAATTATTGGAATGTCGAGTTAGACTCGACATAGGACCGCAAAGTATATAAGTATTCATTTTATTGTACATTAATAAATGTTTCAGAAAAATAAATTAATATTTTTAGATTTCAGGTGCAACTTCCTAACTTATAATAATAAAAACACGTAAAATATAATTATTATCAAGGATTATAAGTAAACGGTTCTCAAATAGAACAAAATCAAAATAGAAAATCATAAAAACTATCAAGAGGATCCAAAGAAATATATTGTAAATAGTAAGTCTATCCTTTTTGTTTTTACAATTTATCAGATTAATATAAAAAATAATCTTACTTTCTTTTTCTGTAACTATTTTATTCGCATTAAAACTCAATTCGTTTTCAAAGCAATTGTCGGAAATAACATAAATAATATATAATCAAATATCACTCTCGGACTTTTATAATTTATTACTGCGATCTACTAGAACTTGCATTTTCATTTCTCTGTAGCATTGTTAAGATTACTTAAAGTCGTTCCAGGCTTGGATGTAAAAAGGTTTCTTCATAATTTATAACTATCATAACTATGTGGTCGCAGACCATTTATAACATTTAAAATTTTCACTTATAAGAAACACCAAATATTTTGGTGATAATAATATTTGTGGAATTATTAAAATTCAATCTAATTAATTTTATAAACATTTCAAAATCTTAATTTAAATATCATTAAATTAAAAATGGTGGAGACTTTTTTTCTAATCGGATGTGAAGCTGTAATTTTTAAACCGATATTTATTTATTATTCTATCAGACGGAAAATAAATACATTTCCTAAATTGAGCTATAAAATAATATTATATAATATGAATAATTATCATTTTTTAGTTTGCTGACCAGTGAGGTTGGTATCTTTTGATACCAGGATATTGTTTTTACAGTTCATTAAAATACAATTCTTTGTTTTCAATGCATCACCTTTGGGGCTTTCTTGCATGTCTTTGGTAGCTTGGTATTGGTGGGTTACTGGGTTTCGCTATTTGTTTAAACCATCCCATTGTTGCTCCGGTAACGCCATATAAATATTACTTTGACTACCACTCGGCACCAGTTGCTAGGCAACGTTGGAAATGTGTTCGAGTGGGTGGATTGTCCGCAAATAGTGAGCACTATTACTAATACTGTAATTGCTCGGACAACCTTCGGGTTCAACGAGCTGTCGATGGAAGACCTATGCTCGCTTTACAATGTCCCCTGTGTGAGAAAGTTCAAGATCAAACTCATGTTGGTCGGTAGAAATAGAACGATGTTCCGGTGACGCGGTGCGAATACTCACGAATTTTCGACGACAATTCAATATTATTCATATCTTGTAACCTGCTACTTTAGATTAGTTTAACGATAACTACAATTTTATTCGATAACACAATGAAAACGATTAAAAATATACAATATCCATAAGTTAATTCAGTGCTAGAACGGTAATAGACACTTTAGTTCGATTGACTTATCAGACGGGCAGCTCTGCGTCGGGCGCGTTCCCTGCGTCCCGGCTGGTGATTGCTTGGAGGTACTACTGATGGAGTCACTGCTAATGTAGAATTGTTGATTGAATCCCGGTAAGCCAACTGAGATGGGGCGAAAATAAGGGGGTAAGTTACTGCTTCCCCTTCACGACTAGCAGCTAGGGCGACTTCTAGTCCCCTTATTTGCGTCCGGAGATTCTGATTTAGTTGGCGCTCCTCCGCCCAACCCTTTTGAGCGGCTGTGAGGCGTTGGTGGACGGATTTGAGCTTTGTCGGGTCCACCCAGGTAGATTTCACCTGCTGCATCTCCCTGATGAGCTGAATTATTTGTTTGTATAAGGATTCGTTGGATTTCTGGGCGCGGGATAGTTCATTTTGAAGCAATTAGACGGTTTCCATGGCTAATAACGATAAAATAATTAAAAGGTGGTTTACTGATAGTATACAATCATATCACATTAGGTTTATTTTAAACAAATTAAGGCAAAACAGAACAACGAAAAAAAACAAAACATTCACAAATTTAATTTTTATTATCCACAGTTCAATGAAAAAGCCGAACGAAGCAATTGTTTTGAATCAATCACCAAGCGAAATTTAGTTTTAATCACTCATGGGAATCTTTTCGCCACCCATTCCTCGGGTGTATAGCCCGAGATCGACATAGTCGGTCTTTTCGTGTAGCGGGCTCGAGTCGTAGCGGTTTGCAAGGCCTGGGTCGGGGTGATTGGTTGTGGATGCCAATAGTTGTCGGCGATCCGGCCCGCCAGCAAATCTTCTTCAACGTGCGCCAGATACTGGCGAGCTCGGGTCACCTGCAGGTTTACTTGATGCTGATGGGTCTCTAGATTGGTGAGCAGCCGCCGTGCCTGTTGGTGGATCTCTTCGGCCGGACTCCATTGGTCGGCTGTTCCCTGCCCCAGATGGTTTCTATCGAGAAACTTCGACGGGGGAAACTCTGGTCACTTCTCCTGTCGGTATTGAGCCGAGGCCCATCTCCATCGGTCTGCGAGAGAGATTGCCGGCTGATCCGTCGAATTAATTGCTGGAATAAACATTATTAATATGGTTAATCTTAGTGACAGAAAATGATTATGATGGGTCTCTTGCAGTCAATTAAGTCTGTTTCTTTTACTATTATATAAGTAAATTTTTTGTTGTTTTTGCGGACATCCTATAGGAAAAATAATCGGTTGTTTCGAATGTTTGTTTGAGTTACTATCGTTATGCATATCTATGAGTATCGTGCATTTTCATACTTGTGATTAACTATTTCATGCTAATTTAGGGCATTAAGTACGTAATATTGTAAGAATGTGTCCGCCGGAATCTTTGGGAATGAAATACTCTCTTGACTTTCGGGTAGAAATTAGCGGTTTTAGAATAGGGAGGCGACAAATCTTTCCGTTGTAATTCGTGGATTTCGATAAAATTTAATGACAATAAAGCTTGAAAATTCAATGACAATAAATCCCGGTATCACCCATTTTGAGTATCGGACAAACCTAAATTTCCCAAATTTATTGATCGACAATGACTATTTCGTTAAATGTTACATTTGCGCTACAATTAAACCTTCAGTATGAGGCTCCTAAAACTCGTGAAGTTGAATGAAATGATAAGTACGGAGTTCGATAACCTCCTGATATTACTATGGCGAGGCGTATAAATACTTTAGGGGAAAAAATTGTGATGGTCATGCGTTTTAGCGGCCTAACTGCACTCGATCGGGTATTTGGAAGGTATTCGTGGAAAACTCGTGTCAATGGTGACGGAGCTGTAATAGGTATAAGTTGGGTGTAAAGATCGATTAAACATATAAAAAAAAATTCATTTTCAATCATAATTATATATGAACAAGAAAAAATTCATTTACAATCCTAAATTAACTATGAATAAGAAAAATCATTTACAATTATAAATTAAGTATGAATAAGAAAAATCATTTACTATTAAACATGAATCAGAAAAATCATTTACAATTATAAATTAAATATGAATAAGAAAAATCATTTACAATTATAAATTAAATATGATTTATAATAATCTTACTCTCCATTATTTTATCTTGCGTCGTCGTAGCTCCTTCAGTAGACGTTCCAGGCGTCGACGTCGCTTCATCAGAAATTGGGTGTGTATTCATGTTCAGAAAAAGAAAAAAGTTGCAGAATGACTTTGTATCGATGTTGGGTTTTATTTAGATGCAGAAGCGTGGGTGTCTGTACACACTGATTATTGATGGCCGAAAAATCGATTAATCCTGATGAATTGTTGATGAATTGTTTATAGAAAACGACTTAAATATTTATGTTAAAATTCCATATCCGTTGGTCGATTGATTAATTTGGACTTTTCATCGTAGACATCGGAATATGTGAAATTTTACAGTGATCAGCTTTCCGATGATTTAGTGATAATTCGGAGTTTGTTCTACTATATTTTTTAGTAAGTCCCTTTTATACAATTATTTTCTTATCATAACGAATTTTCCTTAGTTGGCGCTGGGTGTCAATGCTAAACATGCCAGGAACGAATTCGAAAGCCTATTCCTGTTTGGGTTATACTGATCAATTTGGATTATTTTATCGGAGGAATTGTTCTTTCAATGTCGATGCTGAATCTTTCGTAATTCAGTAATTTAATTAATTTATTTCGCATAATTTTATAGAGATTGTAGGGATTTCCATGAGGCTCTATTAATTCAGGCATCCCGTATGATTTGGTGGTGGAATTATTCTTATAAATGGTATTCATCTTTAATGGAATAAAATTGTCTTCTCGATGAGTTTTTATTTCTCTATTCTATTTAACTTAACTCAATGGTATTTATCACGTTTCATAAATCTTATAAATAATGCATAATTGGCGCGGTAACCCCTCACTTGTTCCGATGATTTGGGTTAATTCTCAACCGAGCAAAAATCTCGATGGATACTTTATGAATTTTCGACACAGGACAGTTTTGGTGGTATGATCGCAAAAACTGCTTAATGGTTGGGATTACGGTGACTGTTGGAAAGTTATAGTCAATTTCAACTATTATTGATGTCGTTCTCTATGAGGGTACTCGAAAGGGATTGCATTTACTAACTATACTGATGGATATATTCCAACTTGGGATTAATTAAATTCTCGGCTTTACTGAAAGTTTAGGATGAGTTGGTTTCAATAGCTATCATTTTAATTATGTCCTTATTGGGTTTCCTATCAACTATTTAACAATACCGTCAATTTATAATTCCCTTCTTTTTTTTAAATTCATATCAAATTTAGGTCTACGAGAAAAGTAATCATTTAATTACATAGCGGTGATCCCGTTTTTTATTATTCGAAAAAGCGCGTCTAATCTCTGGTTAAATTCTTAATTTCACCAGGAGTTAAAGTGATTTATTTTATAATGATTACAAATCTATAATTTATAGTTAAGTTGAATTTATTAATTTATTACATTTCATATCAACGACTTCATATTAATTTATTCCCCGTACCCTTCCCTTTAATAGACCTTAAACGCATTTTATGTTTATATTATATTTAATGAGTGCCCACTGGACTACTCGGTGTGGTGATTTTGAGCCGTGTGTAAATTAATTTAGGTCGAATTTAAAGAAACTGAGAAACGAGGAGCAGCCAAAAGACCCCTTCCTTATTTCTCCTTTCTTCTATACGGAATAATATTGACGTTCCAATCCCTGCTTTCTGCACGCCGGGTCTTCACGGGCACAGATCATTGGCGATATTCCACGCACTTACATGAATCTGAATTGTATGTTGATTTTACTGACTTGTGATGTGTCTTGGCTGTGGGCCGGAAAAATTTCGACAAATAAATTAATCAATTTTATGAAAAATAAGTTCGATTTTAACATTATGAATATTTATTAATATATTACGAACAAAGTACAAAATTACTTGACCAAATCATTCGATAAAATAACATAAAAATACATCTCCCCCCACGCCGACATCCAAGCAGAGCTCTACCGAAGTTGCGAGAATGTGACGTGGAGAGAGAGTTTCTAAATAAAACTACTGCTCACCTAAAAATAATTCAAAGTAGATTTTTAAAATCAGCAAAAATTTTGTTTCAAAATTGGTTAAATTTTATGTGAAAATGTATCGGTATTTATACCTATTTTCTGTCCCTAACCTCGCGTGTCAATTTTGATGTAGTAAAACAAAATTCGACCTTGTTATTTTCTAGTGTATTCTAATATTTATTTTTATTATTTTTTCATTTATTTTGATAATTTTTCATTTGAAATGTTATTGAATTATTTCTAATTCAAATTCTTTGATTTAAATTTCATTTTCATGAAATTTTATTGATTTAACGAATTTCGGTCGAATTTGTTGGGTTTTCATATTATGTTTGTGTTTGTATAGTGCGAATCTTGTTGCATTTTGTTTTTATTTTAATTTATTTTTATGTTTATTATTTTATATGTAATTCTCTTTTTTCTCATATTTGATAGGGTTTAATTGATGTTTTAATAGGTTTGAGTTTAAATTTGCATGTTATGTTTGCATGTGTGTTACCGATCCATTTAAACATTTTTCAAGGCCGTTGTGTTCTGGCCCAACAGTATTATTTCATCGACAGTTGTCAGCAAATGTAGAAAGAAAATTTCAAATGTGATAAATTGATTTTTTTAATCGCTAATATTATTTGGTATTGCTACAAGTAGGTAGATGTAAGCTATCAAGCACAGAGCGTTCTGATTGGCTGATAGAAAACGATGACTCATCAAGTGAAGACTGTCATCTAGAGGGTGAGTCAAGGGTCACATGCGTGTGCTAGCTGTGTGTTTATGACTCATGGTCTTTGTTCTACAGCGGTTCAAAGAGGTCATGATATAGTAAAAGTATGAGTCAAAATTTTTCTATGTCCTATAAACCTCCCCCCTTCATCTAAGATAAAAAAATGACTCATAACTTTTTAAAACAAGCAAATTTTTTGTATACCTCGTCAATTTTTGTGTAAGGGTAATTTTGGAAGATCTTTCCACATTTTATTTTATCAAAATATTATTATTATTATTATTATTATTATTATTATTATTATTATTATTATTATTATTATTATTATTTTCAAAAAACTTGCATCTCTTAATTGGTACTCTTGTCGTTCGTTTGGAAGATATGGGAAGAGATAATGAGTTGGGTGAGGGATTTACTTTTGAAAAGTTGTTACAAAAGTTGTCACGCTTTGTGTTGGATGAGTGGTTGACAAATTATGACAGTTCAAAAAATGGTTCTAACAAAGCAGTTAAAAAACAGGCGATTGAAATTAAAGGAACGATGGAATTGCGCAGAGCGAATTATGAAGAAAGGTCTATAAATTACAAGGAGCATCGAGGCCAGCCTGTAATGTCTGACGTCACCGTGAATCAAAACACAATGAACAACAAGTCTAATAACATCGAAAAATTCAAGTATCGAGGAAACTATATCAAGAATCAAGATTCAAGTCATAGACAAAAAAAATTAAAAAATCTCAAATGCCCTGTGTGAGGAAAATCATTTTTTTAAATCAGTGTCGTGTTTCGAAAGATGAATGTTGAGGAAAGAACTAGAAAAGTTAGGGAGCTTAAACTTTGTTTCAACTGTCCAGCAAAGGATCATTTCGTGAGGGAAAACACAACTATTGGCTACATCGAATTTTAGAACCATAAACCTCTGAGGAGAGTGTTATGATGGGAGTTGAGCCACATTAGTTGTCGACTGTAAAGATGGATTAGTCTTCAGACTATACCAATAATACTGGAGAAAGGCAACATACTATTGGTAGTCAATGCTCTGCTCGATAATATAAATAATAATAATAATTTTTGAAATAAAAAATTTAATAATAATTAATAATATTAATGATAATAATAATATTTTTTTAAACAAACTATGAAAGATCTTATAAAATGACCCTTACACACAGACACGAGAGTTAGAAAATATATGTTGTAAAAAGAAAGTTACAATGCAGTTGCAAGTTTAATAAAGACATTTAGTAGACTCTTGTGTAAATTTTTGAAAATAATATTTGAAAAATAAAGACATTTAATAAATTCCAATGCAAGGTTTTTGAAAATAATAATAATAATAATAATAATAGTATTTGAAATAATAATTAAACTTATAACAATAATTAATTTTTTGATAAAATTTTTTGGAAAGTTCTTATAAAATGATCCTTACACACAAACACAATAAATAGAATATATATGATGTACAAAAGATATTACTATACCAGTGCAATAAATCTAAGACATTTTATAGACGCCTGTGTAAATTTTTTGAATATAAAAATAATAATGACAATAATAATAATTATTATTAATAATGATAATGATAATAATAATCTTAATTATAATTGACATTCACAAGGGATAGAAATAATTTGGTTATTTTAAAAAACATGAGTCATAAACTTTTTACCTACTGGGAGGTTATCGGACTTAGAAAAGTTTTCTAAAAAAATTTATCATAAAAAATTTATCTAAAGGGGTCTATCTTTGTTTTGAATTTGAAAAATTTTAAAATATATATATGACTCATGCTTTATATTGACATGACATCTTGGAACCGCTGTAGAACAAAGACCTTGAGTCATACACCCACGTGTAACACACCTACGTGACTCCTGACTCACTCTCTACACAATGAATCATCGTTTTCTGTCAGCCAATTAGAACGCTCTGTGCTGAATGACTCACATCTACCTACTGCTGCAGAATTAGTATTATATCTTTGAGCAGTATCACCAATCAAACGACGTTAAATAACTAATATAAACATTTTACAATAAACAAAACTGTACAGTGTAAATTGCTGTCTAAACTTGTACAAATCGAGAACCTAAATAAAATCAACAGTTATGCCAAAATGATTAAAAAAGTTAGTAAACTGAATTTGGTTATTTTTAACCAAGCATCTCTAAATTTTAAGACAATTGATAACAAAATAAAATCCATTAGTTGTTGAATGTTTTACTTTTGGAATGATTAGAAACTCAAGAGAATTTATTATTAGCTAAAAGATTAATTGCATTTTCTGAATTTGTGCGATTAACATAGCTGCAATTGCCACAAAGTGTAGGATTGTTAAATATTTCTGTCGGTTCACATTTACTGTATTTCAAAATGTCTTCGAACCAAACTGTACTATGACCAATGTTGTCGTTTGTTTTTTCGGTCATAATAAAATTTGCTTTAATAATTTCATTATTTAACTTAGTGATTAAAATATTTGTTAGGAATATTAATTAATTTAAAATTAAATAAATCTTGTTTTTTTAAATAAATAAAAAATTGAGATTCATTAAATTTGTCAGAAATTCTTTAATTATGAAATATTATTTCATTTTTTATTAACACTCTTGATTGTATCAATTTTAAACAGTAAACTGAGCCGGAGGATTAATGATACAATGAAACGTATTATTAATAGAATATAATTTCAAACGGATTTAAAAATATAATCTACAAATATAAAAAAAAATATATAAATTATCACCAAATCCTCAGTATTAGAAAGAGTTAAATCCTTACTAGATTTTGCATATTTTATGGAATAGTTAGTTAGAATAATTTGCTAAGGGATGAATGACCCAGTTATTTAAAGAAAAATGACAGTATAAAAATGTCATTCAAATAAACTGAATCAAATATAACTAAAATTAAAAGACATTATATATTCTATAAAATTTTTTGATTATGAATCAGATTAATTTATAGTATTCACGAATTTTCGGCACCGCCTTTTTCAAGTCATTTACTTGAAAAAGGCTGTGCCGAAAATTCGTGAATACCTTAAATAAATCTGATTCATAGTCAAAAGATTTTGTAGAAAATACAATGTCTTTTATAAATGAAAAGAAATCAGAGGTGAAAATCACAAAAAGTCCTTATAATAACTAAAATTATTTATAATATACAATGAAACAAACATGCCAATGATGAATTTATTAAAAAGTACCATCAAAATATATGTTTTTCTAGTCTCAATATCGTTATGTATATTTTATTATCCCAATTGATGATGGCAGCGAGACATAAAATTGAGGTCTGAATGGAGCTTATTCATAATAATTGTTTAGACAATATTACAATTTTTCTAATAGTTGGGAGACGATCCAGGACAGTGGCGACTAAGGAACTCTGTAGAACTCTAACGATTAAAAGTAACCGCAGTAGAGCAAAAGTACTAAATACATTTTCTAGGAAAGTAAAAAATATAAAATCCAATGACTTTTTAAAGTAGTATTGGAGTTTTTGTACCTTTTAGGCATAGAAAGTTTTGCAAATTATAATTTACGAGCAAAATTATTTTAAAAGACCATCTTCAAGTAATCAAAAAATGAACAAAAGACCAAAATTATATTTAATAGCCAAATTGAGGTTATTAAGTGATGCATAGTACATGACGCCTAACACACCAATAATTCTGCAAAAATGACTTGTCTTATGTCACAAAAATGGGCAGTAACTAGAACCATGCAATTAATGATGCAATAAGAAACCTGCCAGAGAGGCTTCACAACCCACTTGACGCGCGTACACATCGGTGAGTCTAAACGAAATCCGTGATAAATATTCTGGAAAGTTTTTGGAGTAAGTAAGCGTGCGCACGAGGTTATAAATCTCAGTGGTCTTGAACGGAAATATTTGTAGAGACACATAGTTACAGAAATCTCCATGCACTCAGAGTCATTAAGACTTCACATGAAGTAGCATGCATTTGTAGAGGATTGCAATCAGTTATTGTAATGACAAAATTGAGAGTACATTAAATAGCCCCGGCAGGACATTTAATAACACCCTACGTAACAATTTAAAAGCGAATAGTTAAACATTTTCGATTTGTAACACATAAATTTTTTATTATAAATCCTGTAAATTAAACGAATAACTCAGAGGAACGACTAGGGTTAGAAAATAAGATATGAAAGGAATTGATGAGATAACACTTGAGTGATCCGTAAGTAAACTCATGTTGGATTCCAGTGGATGGATAATCCAAGTGAACATAGAGGCATCGCACTGGTAACCCTAAATTAAAAGAAACGAGATTGCGATAGGAGCCAAAATATTATTTTTACTCTTATTATTACTTATTATTACTCAGAATATTATTATTACTCTTATCAAACATCCATTAGGTAGTTAAAATGAAAATAAATAACTTAATGAATGTACTTAATTTTGTTTTCTACAATGTAATTATAATAAAGTAGCAATTGCGAAGTAATAGTCCTCGTATAAATCAATGAAAAGATAAGGTAGGGTCAGAGGCGTAACTAGGGTATGGCAATCATGGCACATGCCATGGGTGCCAACTGAATGGGGCGCGAAAAAGTGCCAAAAGTATAAATACTCAAATGAAAATAAAAAAATATTTGTTTAGATATAAATATGTGTATTGCTAACAATCGCGGTTTCAATTGCCAGTTGCGAAAAATCATTTAGCATATTAAAATTGATACTTTAATATTTGAGAGCCTCGATGGGCCAAAGTCGATTATGCCATCTTGCTTTACTTAGCATAGAACAAGAAATGACCGAAGAAATTGACTTTGATAATATAATTAAAAAATTTGCGTCAGCTAAAGAAAGAAAGATTTTTTACTGTGGTTTTTTACCAAATTCTAAAGTAGTTTTTTAGAAAATAAAACGTAAGTAACCTATCGTCGGAGAAGGGTGCATGATCGGTGTTTTTTACCTTTGTTTTTACACCATTTGCCCTAGGTACGCCACTGCGTGGGTATTGGTACAGTAAATGCATAGTAATAGTGATTATAATTAATTATAATTAATAAATTGTTAAGCAAATTGAGATCGGTGAAGTTCACGGTTTTGGTTGATTGTTGAATGTAAAATAAATTGTTTGATTAATTTTGTATAAAGTACCGTATATTTTGATAAAATTTTATGAACCGTGTAGTTAAGGAATTGAATATTGTGATCAGGGACACTAGATAGCTAACCTTAGAAATGAATAGGATTCAACATTTGAAATTAAAAGTTAATTGAGAAAGATCAGCAAGAATAGTGAATTAAATAGATTAAGAAATTAAACTGGCTCATATAAAAACTCTATAAATTTAAATTAATTTAGAAAATCTAATAATGAACCGAAATTTTTCATTTCAATAAAACGAATGGTAAATTTAGCTTAGCTAACTTAAAATTCCCGAATTAAATAACTTCCAACCAAGGCCGGATTTAGCTAAAAAGAGGGTTCAGGCTATTCTACTTATGAGGCCCTTTCACCTCCTATTTTTAGGTTTGTAAATTACATGACAGATAATAAAAAACATCAATACGTTTAATGAAATATGTTAAGATTAGTACAATGTGACAAAGATAATACAAAAAAAAGTTGAGAATATTTATTTAGACATTTATTCTCGGGACCAAAACAATAACTAATAATAATAATAATAATAATAATAATAATAATAATAATAATAATAATAATAATAATAATAATAATAATAATAATAATAATAATAATAATAATAATAATACTAATCAACACAACACACAACAATTACAAAGAAACAAAATCTAATATACTAAAACGCTAAGTACGAATGAAGTAGTAAATTAAAAGAATTTTTTTCTAAATTTTTTTGCAGAGAATTCTTTTATAAGTTCATCAAAATTAATTTTTTCTAAAGGTCTCATTTTCGATGCACAAATTACTTAATGAAGATAACCTTGTTTGAGTCATTGTGCTTCTTAATTCATTTTTGATATTTTTAAGCATTGAAAGTGACATTTCTCCAGAACAGTTAGTGACTATTAAACTGAGAAATTGCCGCAAGATTGATTCCACATTGTGGAATGCCAGTTGAATATTTTCTTTGAATATTATTTGATACAAGTCGGTATGCGACAAAGTTGAATTTTCTGAAGGCTTATGCGTTTGTCTCACATATGTGTGAAAATGAAATAATTATTCAGTAATATTTTGGTTGACATCTTCTGGGTATTCTTGCATTAACAGCTCAACACCTCTTTGAAGTTCTACCTTTGTTAATTTAAGATCGGCAAGAAAAGAAAATATTTTCTCAACATCATCATAAACAGAGGCTGTTCTTCTTAAATTTGCTTCTAGTGATTCTAATATAGGAATAAATGATCTAATCCTAAATTTATCTCTTGAAGATAGTTCATCTAAGGCATCAGGATCAGAAGAATTTTCGTAATTTCCTAACTTTTTAATTCTTTTTATTCTTCTGAAAGTTCTTTATTCAGCATTTGGCAACTTTTTTTTTACTTGTTGATCAAGTGAATCAAAATCTTCCCTAATTTCTCGTAAAATATCCAAAAGTGACCTATACCAATTTGCGTAACTACTAAGTAAAATATTCGGGTTTTGAAGAATTTTATTTACTCTTGAAAAATGCGTCAGTACTCGATTCCAAAAATGGAGCATAAATAAAAATTCAAATTCTTCTATCTTCGCTAAAAGATTGATAGCCTTCAATCTAGCATCACTCTTTATATTGTTATCTGAATGTAAATAATTGAGGCATCGGTGATATCACAGTAATTCTATAAAATAGCTTCTGTAGGTTTTGCGTGTGCCTCCCACCTAGTGTCTGGTAAATATTTAGGCTCTTTGGAATGAGATTTTAAATGTGATTTCAAAACTGCCCATCTTTTTGTGGACAATGAAAAAAAGATTTAAACTTCATTCACAACACTAAAAAAATTAACTGCATCAAGGCAACAATCAACTGCTGAACGACTTACTAAATTTAAAGAATGACCACCTTATGTAACGAATCTTGCAAATTTGTTTTTCTCGATAATTCTTTGGTACATACCATTTATCCATCAGCCATATTTGCTGTATTATCATAAGACTGTCCTCGACATTTTCTGAAATCAATTTCAAGCTCAGTAGTGATATAGTTAAATACTAAATCAGCTATACTTTCCCCTGAATGATATTTTAGCTCAAGGAAAGTTAAAAATCTTTCAGTTGACAAACTGTCTTCAGGTGACACATATCTAATAATTAAAGTCCAATCATTAAACCCTTCAGAAGTTAATACTGTTGCATAAGATGCAATGTTTGGAAAAAGTTTACAAACAAAGCAAAAAACAACGCCTTTTCCGGCAGAGTACAAAAGCCATTCTAGACTATATTTCTCTCCATTGGCTTTTATTGAATATTAAATTGCTTTTGTAAAAATTCTGGACTGATTTTTATATTCTCGCTTAGAATTTAAAAGTGGTCCATTGTGATACTGAACTTGAGAAGGGCCCTTCTCTATCCAATATGATACATCATTTTGAGATAAATTCGCCCACAAGCCAACATCTGTTACAGTATACATAAATTTGACATCACTATTTAAATTTTCAATATATTGAACTTGGTGTTTCTCATTAGATGACTGAAGAAAATTCTGAATATTCATATTATTTTCTTGTGGCTCTTCTTTTTTTTCCTTTGTATATTCATGTTCAGAAAGTTGCTCTTGGTCTAGTTCCATAACCCAACTAACACGAATATAACCGAACTTCGGGATATCATTGATATCTCGTTGACTGATTGACGCGTTCGTCTCATTGATATGATATCAATGAGCCGAACATCTTTGATGTTTATTTATTAATCATATGCATAGAATTTCTTCTTTTTTCTGTCCAGTTCTTCATTGTTCACTGTTTTTATAATAGTGTAATTTTAATTTTACTAACAATTTGATTGTAAGCCCCTCTTGATCATGAGGCCCTAGGCTGAAGCCTAGTAAGCCTATAGGAAAATCCGGCCCTGCTTCCAACTAACTCAATGCAGTTAACCATATAGCGTATGTTCTTCTTAATAATTTGTGAGAATGTCTTCCCCACCCAGTGTATGCATAAACTCGTGTTCACGGGGTGTGCGATGGTGAAGTTTTGAACCCTAGTGAATGATGAAATAAGAACGAATGGAGTATGTGTCTATAGACCATAGGAATTTTATTAATGTTCACTCGTACACCAACGGCTGATAGTGAAGAAATGATCTTCGATATAGCCAAAGGTGCTAAGGGTCTTGAAGCAAGGGATCTAAATGACCCAGATGGAGGTAATATAGTTGGCGTCGCGCAATATAATTACAGTAAAAATTTAAGGATAGAGGTGACATAGATAATAACATATCCAAAGTACTTCAAGTAAGGAAAGTGGAAATAGAAGAAATTAGAAACTGAAAAACCTATCAAGAATATAGTTTACTTGAAAAGACATAGAAGCGTAAAAGGATATGTGAAAACTTATGCATGAAATACCTAACTGTACCAAACATGAAATCATAATATGCTTACATAAAACCCAGTATGTCTTAATTATAAATGATAATTGAATAATAAATAAAAAAAATAAATCCTTCTTTAAAAATTATCAGGACAACATGATGCATGGAAATCGTACACAAAAATATTATTTATAGTGTATAAAAACACTACCTGTCAAATATTTATCAATCATCAATTTTATTTGTATTTATTTTCAATAAAAAAAATTAATTTATATTAATAAAACAAAATTTGTTTATGGGAAATAAGCGCAATTTATGAAATTAGTAATGATTATAATGTTTCAATTTTTTTAACACGATATGATTTATTTTGCGAAATCTTTTTCAAGTTCTCTCTTGAACAGTTTTTTGAGATTAAACAAACACGACTGTCATTTTAGTTTAAATTCACTGATTTAAATAAAAAATAAATTTATAACATAAAATTTTTGTTTTTAATTCAAATTTAAATAATTAATTTATTAATTAGTGCAATTTAAGAAAGTATCTAAAATATTATTTTTATTAACATTCAAAATATTTGTAAATAAAATAAATTATTTCGTTAATTGTAGATTTACAATTTGTAAATGGACAATTAGAAGTTATGATATCATTTTCTTAAAAGTATTGAAAATAAAATTTTATTATTATTATTATTATTATTATTATTATTATTATTATTATTATTAATAATAATAATAATAATAATAATAATAATAATAATAATAATAATAATAATAATAATAATAATAATAATAATGAAGCATCAAAACCTTTTTAAACGTTATATATATATATATATATATATATATATATAAATCATTAGAAAATAATTTTTATTGTAATATAATTTTAAGTAAATTAATAAAAATAAATAAAATTCCGACGGGATTATTATTTTTCAATTAAGAATAAAACAAATTAGAAGCTGATTGTGGCGTGCATGCTTTAATAATTCGGCTGTTTGCGGCATTTTTTTCTTTTTTTGATTTTTATTTGTGAAAATAATAATGAATTATTTTATTTATATGCATAATTTCATTATAAAAACTCAACAAAAATGATATTTTATTTTTAATTTGTTCGGTAAACTCCCTGAAAATTCCATTTTTATTAATCTTAAATTTTAATTAAAAAAAATTACTTTTTTTCATCTAAAGATACATTTTATAGCGCATTAATTTCTTTTTTTTAATAAAGTCTTTAAATTATTTTAAAAATTAATAAAAAATAAAAACTGATATTTTTTAACCAATTATACTCTTGTTTTATCACAATCTCATTCATCTTGCATTTAACGATTTGACAAAGGTGGATAAAGTTGGGTACGTAGTTCTGGATTTTTCGATGGAATAAGGAACGTCAGTTGCTGCAGGATGACATTATAAGTTGATCGTTGCATGTTCTGAGCCAGACAGTATAATGCAATATGATTGTTGCCATGTAAAAGCTCAAAATGAATTGTGTAAAGTTGAAGGAACAAATTTAAAAGCTCGTCAAGCAATTAACGGAATCTCAAGACCAACACACGTTATCCATCTATTTCAGAATCATACCGGATCATGTCAACAAATCATTCAGAAACTTCTGTACTCGAGTTCAAGAGTTTTGTCGATAGAATCGTTTGACCAATATTAGTGAGTACAATAGCGATTGTAAGAGTAAAATAGGCATGTCTGATTTTAAAATTTTATTAAAAAGTTTTAATAATTTTCTGAACGTATTATACTAAATGACAATGTACATAGTATATATCTGATTCTCTGATTGTTATAAGATCATTCTTTGAATAACCAAATATAAAGATTACTATTGATATTTTATCAAATTTATCATACATATAATTGAATATTGAGATTATATTTTTTATTTAGTCTTTCATGGATAAAGTGGGTAAAATAGAATTCAAATAGAATACAAAACACTGACAAACTGGCCGACGCAAGAAGAAAGTTCCTGACGTGTTCAATTTTCCAAATTAATAAAGTAATCATTTTATATTTGTGGATATACAATTATTTGTTCTTCTTGCTTCAAAAGTAGTACTCATAAAACCAAAATTGATCATATAAATATTAAAGAATATCATTTTTTATTTATCTAATGCTGTACAAAAAAAAATTTTCATAACTATTTTTATCAATTAAATTTGAAAAAAATTACAATTTCAAATGATCATGCTGCTGCTTATGATAATTTTTGTCTCTTTAGTGTATTTAGTAGTCTCAACAACTTTGGAAGTTTCTGTATTTTCATCGTTAGTATTTGCGATTCTCATAAACATTTTTTCCGTTCCATCTGACAAATCAACAACCTGCTTCCAGATATCAATTGACAAACAAAATTCTGGATGTGATTCTTTAATATCAATTTCCTTATCAACTTCACATTCTTCAGTAAAGTTTTCAAGAACTTTAAAGCAATCTGTAATTGAATCAAAGTTCAGATTGCATTTTTCATCATTAATTCATTCAATTTAAAATTATATATAATTTAATAACAATTTATCTATATGAAGACTTGGATTGAATTCACATCCACATATTTCGGAAAAGCAATAACAATAATTTAATTAATAGTCAGGATTATTTATTTTTGGAGACATCACAGTTATTTCCATTTTTAAAATAAAAGAAATAACCGAGATAAATGCTATTTCTTATTTTCAACATACATTTTAAAACTCTTACATTAATCTATTTTCAGAAATTACGGTTAATCAAAAAACACTAAAAATCCTCACTTGATTTACATAAACAAATAAACAAATTCAAATTATTTATAATTTAATTTTTTAAAACGAAAACTTAATTTGAAATTGACAAGCTTATTTAAATATTAAAAGATAACGCCAATAAAAAACTTTTCGTACGATATATTTCGACAGCATAACTGTCATCTTCAGGTACACAAAACCAACTAAAAAATATTATGAATTAACATTTAATTTAAACAAATTATTTTTTATTAATTTAATTTTGTAATAAATAAATATTTAAAAAATATATTCAAATAACTTTTAATTAATTTAATGTAATATAATGTAAAATAATGTAATTTAAAAATTGAATAATTTTAATAATATTAAAAAAAGGTTTTTTTAAAAAAACAATACATAAACATGATTTAACATACTTAAACTATTTAAACATTCAAAACATTCGCATTCACAGCACTTTGCACATTAATCTTTGGATCCAATGACCTTATCAACATGTTCCCAATAATTACTAAAACTTTTCAACAAAATTCTAAAATCAGACATTCCTATTTCACTTTTACAGCCTCTATTGTGTTCACTAATATTTGTCAAACTTTTCAATCGACAGTGCTCTAGAACTCGAGTACAGAGATGACGGGAAGTCTCTCCAATGTATGTGGCATTACACCCATTACATGTAAATTGATAAACGAGATCAAAACACAATCCAACCGGAGTTTTTGATTTATTAATAAACATATTGCGTACCTTACACGAATTAGAGATGATCTTATACTCTAAATTTACCATCTTTTATAAATTTACTTAACTTCCTTTTATAATTTGTAAAACCTTCCGAGTACGGCAATACTAACAAATTTAGGCTCAATTTTTTTATATCCATTTTTACTATTATTTAGATCAACACTCAATTCACACTCATTTGACAAATTACACTCAGACTTTCCAAAACATGGATCCTTAGGATTTTTAATAATTTGTGAACAGTCTCTTTTATCATCAACTTCTTGAATTTGCTATTTTGAATGTCAATTTTCTTTTCAATAATGAATGATATCAACAAATAGATGGAGTCGCTATAGGTTCATCTTTAGCACCAACGATGGCATAAATATTTTTGGCTAGTTTGGAAAAGAAAATTGCTTATTTCCAATTTGAGAAACCCTTTGTTTATAAAAGGTATGTGGATGATATTTTTCTTGTATTTGAAATCCAGAAACATGTAGAACCGTTTTTGCATTTTATGTACAGTTTACATAAGAAAATTGTATTCACATGTGAAACGGAGAGAAAGTTATCAATTGCGTTTTTAGATTTGTTAATTCAACGCAAAGATAAATATTATGAGAAAGAGATTTATAAAAAAACCAACTGATACTGGTCTTTATACTTTTCCAGAAAGCTTTTGTGAATTTAAGTATAAGATAAATATGGAAAGGGATTGATTTATCGTTCATGGTATTTATCTTCTACTTTTGCTAGTTCGGTAAAAACTGTTGATATATTGGTTGAGTTGTTGATAAAGAATGGATATTCTAAATCATTTTTATTGTTGATGATAAAAGAGAGTGTTGACAAATTGATTAAAAATTCTAAAAATGGATATAAAAAAATTGAGCCTAAATATGTGTTAGTATTGCCGTACTCTGAAGGTTTTACAAATTATAAAAGGAAGTTAAGTAAGCAGATGGTAAATTTAGAGTATAAGATCATCTCTAATTCATGTAAGGTACGCAATATGTTTATTAATAAATCAAAAACTCCGGTTGGATTATGTTCTGATCTCGTTTATCAATTTACACGTAGTGGATGTAATGCCACGTGTATTGGAGAGACTTCCCGTCATCTCCGTACTCGAGTTCTAGAGCATTGTCGATCAAAGGATTTGACCAATATTAGTGAGCACAATGGAGACTGAAATAGTGAAATAGGAATGTCTGATTTTAGAATTTTGTTGAAAAGTTTTAGTAATTATTGGGAACGCGTGATATGTGAAGCATTGTTGATAAGGTCAATGGATCCAAAGATTAATGTGCAAAGTGCTGTGACTACGAATGTTTTGAATGTTTAAATAGTTGAAGTATGTTAAATCATGTTTATGTATTGTTTTTTTAAAAAAAAACTTTTTTTTAAATAGTATTAAAATAATTGAATTTTTAAATTACATTATTTTTTAAAAAATAATAATATAAATAAAATTTATAATATTTATATAACTAAAATTTTAAATTAATTAAAAGTTATTTGAATATATTTTTTAAATATTTATTTATTACAAATTTAAATTAATAAAAAATAATTTGTTTAAATTAAATGTTAATTCATAATATTTTTTAGTTGGTTTTGTGTGCCTGAAGATGACAGTTATGCTGTCGAAATATATCGTACGAAAAGTTTTTTATTGGCGTTATCTTTTAATTAAATCGTTGTCAAATTTATTTAATTATTTATTTATTTAAATATATGGTTTTAACTAGAATATCGTTTTTCATAAAATAGTGACACAATAAGTCAATAATTTTGTTTTGTTAGTTTTATAAATATCTTTTCGTAAATATTCATGTTATAAGGAACCGTCCATAAATGACATCACGCAACTAGAGGATCACACATATGTGACTATGTGCGATGATTGGGAGGGGTTGTTTTAAAACTGTGACGTCACATCTTAAATTTTGTATTTTTGCAACATAATTTTTTTCTAATTTCAGCATTCCAGGGCCTCCTTTTTAATGCATGTTTTCTCATACGATATTAGGGCAGCCTTACGCTAAATACATACTAAAATGGCAATAAAAATGATCAACCAAAGTAATTTTTCATGAGTAATTCGAAACCTTTCTCGCTTTCTACAATATCTACTCCGTTTAGTTCAAAGATGAGCAACCCCTGGTCCTTTAAATATTTTTTTACGGCAGGCCAAGCATTTTTAAAATAGAATTATATTTATTTAATTAACTTTCTCCTATCAATAAATCAATTATTATGTAATGTTAGTATAGTATCTGTTTTGTAAATTGGCAAAAAGGCTGGTTGCATAATAGCTTATTTTCGTCAAGCCACACCTCTACCGAATTGAGGGTGGCATCAGGATCAGAGTGTCGCCGAACTTTAGATATTATATACTCATTTCTTTATTTTTGATTTGCATAGCTACATTGTACCGATCCCTATATACCCATTCCTACTTTTTTTTGTATTTTTATATTTTTAATGTTTATTAGTATATATAAAGCTTTGTAAATTATTAATGAATGCGGCCCGTCAAAAAATATTAAATTAGCGCGTGGGTTAAAAAGGTTGCTCACCTCTGATTTAGTTGATAGATGCCGATCTTTTTCCCTTAATTGATAATAGTTGGAGTGACTTTGGATCAATCTCTGAGAATAGCAAGAACGCAAGTAACTAGATAGGATTCATAACATGTCGAGGCAATATAAATAGACTAGCTTCCAACAATATCGACAGTTGTTTGTTTGACATCACCGTAATATATTGCTGTTTCATCCATACAAATGATTTGGCTGTCATGATAGTTGATGAATTGGGTATTTTCAAGAAATTGTTTGTAATTTAAAGAAATTCATTAAAAGAAATCCACAAAATATCAAACAAATTATGCTATTTTTATTTTCACCATAATGTCCTATTTGTGTAGTCTTGCTTACTTCCTTTGTTTTAATGAGTGTTACATTACTTTACACGCTAATGCCAATATTTTTATTCCTTTTTCAACTTCTTACGGCTGTTTAATTAATTAATGTTATTCATATTTTCGGTTCATCTCCTTGTCCGTCAATGAATAAATAAAATAATTAATCACTTCTTCATTAATTTTTCAGTTTCAGCCTCAATCTTTCAATGTTTACAATTCTTATTTATCATTCTAAAATGACGTACACTTTTGTTTACTTTACGTTTGTTTATCATTTTTTTTATAAAATAAAATTTTGTCTTCGTATTTGTCATTCGCAAGAGCTACTCAGCTCAACAGACTTCTGCAGATGCCAAAATAAAAAGTGAACAAATAATATTGTATTTAATTTAAGTTCATTTAGACAACCTTTTAAAAATAAAAGTCAGTTCCGAGTATTTGTGTTAAATTATAAAAAAGTATTGAACATTAGTTGAAATAGAAATGAAAATAAACAAATTTCTAACTGAAAATAACAGATCAAAAGTGAATATAAAAAATAAATTAAGTTAATTAAATATTTTAACCAATTTAAACTACTGATAAAAATAAATAATAAAAAGTAATAAAATATTTTATTATCATTTTTTAATTGTCTAATAATGTCAAATTAGATTTTTTTAAATTTTTTTATTAAAAATATAATATCAGTTTTATAGCAATTTTATAAATGGATTACATTCCTTTTTTTAATAAATTAAATATTATCGTAATTTATAATATAATTAATTAATATTTTCCTAAATCAGCCTAATAAAATTTGCCAAAAAAGCCTCCTGCAAAAGCAATTAATAAACAAAAGTTGCATAAAAAACTTTTTTGAAAAAGGTGAAAATGATTTATTTACCATTCATGAAATTAAAGTAATATTTATTCAATGGATTAAAATTACAAGTAAAGAACATGCAAACAAGGTTTTTATAAAAATTCATTAAATGCGACACTGATTTGATTTTCTGGATGATTCAACACTCAAATTCTTTTTGCGTAATACTACTTAGATCTTTCATGAGACCTTCGAGATTCGCCATTTCCAAACACAGCTCTTCGCTGCTGAATGCTTTCTATTACAAACGAAATCATTAGAAACTCATTAATTTAATTAATTAAGAAAATGATTGAAAAATTTCAAGTACTTCCAAGCGTTTTGAAAACCTTTTAAATGGCAATATATCCCAGGACATTTAGAGAACGTTTAGCCTAAATCTCGTTTTTCAAAGTCGAAATGCAGACTGGTAATGCAGCCTGGCGAAAACAATAATAAAGGAAAGATATATATATATATATATATATAAAAGAAATGAAGAAAAGAGTGAATCACCGAGAAGAATTATTATTTTCTAATACACTGGATGATGTAGAGGAAATCACAATTTGCTGTATGCACTGAATACAATAGTATAAAATATGTTTGTTTATTTGAGCGGGATGCTTATTGTTTTAATAAATTACTAATATAAAGCTATATTTAACTTATGTATTTATTCTCATTTACATTTATTTATTTAATTAACTGTTTATATTTCATGTAATCGACAATGTTTTATATCCAATAACTGCCAAGCGGACAGTTGAATAGGAAATTTTGATAGGAATGAAAAGTTAAAAATTTATTCATAACCATTATACGTATATTGTTCATAATCTGACCTCCCAAAACGCCACAACTTCCAAAAGATCACCTTAAAATCACATCTAGACCAATTGATTTTTAAAATGTCATATCCGAAGAAAGGCTCAGATGGACCACTTATGTAAAGGACTGCTTAATACTTTGAGACGATTTTCTATATGAAGCTTTTATTTTACGGGTCCACTTGTCATGTTGTCACAACCTCTCTCACTTTCTTTACATTTAAAAAAGAATAACTAATTATTTTCTGTATTATTATTATTAACAAAATTATTAAGGATCCAAAATACATTTCAAGATAGCATTATTCTAAAATCTCCCATATAAACCACGGCTAATGTAATAATAAAAGTTAATTTTAATTAGTTTTCTTATTCCCCCTCCTCCTCCACCAAAAAAATTAAAATCATAAATTTCGTTTATATGTTGTATATATGTTGCTGGTGTAAGGAGTTCTAAAACTACTATTTAAAAACAATATAGTTGAAACAACTATTTGTGTTAAATTTGAATATTAAAATTTATGTTAAATTATATCATATAATATTAAATTATATTAAAGTATTTTAAATTAAATTAATTATATTTGTGACCGATAGCTATATCAATATTAATAATTACCACACCTCAGTTGTTTGAATTTTCAGAGTTTGAGGGAAAGTTTGAATTAGTTATTTTTTTTGTGATAATAAATAAATGTTAGAAGAAGATTTAATTTTAATTGCATCTTTTGATTTTGTAAAAATGTGCTTTCCATTATCAACTAGTTTTATCACTATCAAAAAGTAAAAAAAACCTTAAAGCAAAACAATTCGAGGGTGATAAAATGTGATTTACAAGACAAATTGGAAATCATTCATGAGACTATTAATATAATTATTAATATAAGTGAAATCACATACTGAAATTAAATTTTGAGCATCACTGGATTTATTATTTTCTACTTCTGTAGACTTTTCACAATTATTCATTCCTTCATTTATTGGTTCATTAACCAAAGGAGCTTTACTAGCTAACCCGTTGTTATAGGAGCCTGATCCACTGAGACTGGATTTTCCACCTTAAATTAGCAATATCAATCACAATTTTAATTAAATCATTTAAAGAAAAAAAATTAGAAAAATCACAAAAAGTCATCGAAGATTAGCGAGTCCATTTTTAATTATCAATTAACTAATTATTAAATTCCTCGATTGTGATTGGTCACTTTCATTACTTTTTGTTTTTTATTATAAAAAATTTCTTTTATAAAAATCGATATTAATAATATTTAAAAAATAAAATATCTTTTTTGTAAATCAATATACTTTATTAATTCTTTTTTGTTTACAGAGCTTGAAAATTACAATTTTATTTTGATTGACCATTTTAAAATAAAATATCTTCTTTTTTGTTATTAATTATTTTTTTCTTTTCAGGATTATAAATTTGGAAATTTAACCATGAATAAATTTACAACCGAAGAAAGAGGAAAGATAACTGAATTTTATTTTGAAAATAAAGAGAACGGGGTTCTGTTGCTGATAGGTCTCAACCTAGACGAGGTATCTACGCCTAAGAATACATAAAATTTCCGGCGCAGAATCCAATCACATCGAATCAAAGACGTTCACAAGAACTTGGAATCTCGTTGAAGCGGCTTCAAAGAGGCTTGAACATGTATCCATACAGCAAAACCATTACACATGCAATAGCGGCTAAATTGCGCCGTCAGATTTCAGAAAATTGCAATAAATATCATCAATAGAAGATGAGGCCCATTTCCATTAGAACGGACATGTAAATAAACAGAATACAAGATTTTGTGGTACAGAAAATCCACTTAACGTTCATGCAAATCAATTGCACCCACGTAAGGTTACAATATGGTGTAGAGTAATCTCAGAAAAGATTATTGGGCCTCACTTCTTTGAGGATTCTGATGAGAATGCAGTTATTCTAACAAGTGAGCGTTTTAGAGAAATGCTGGTAAATTCTGGTCAGCCTGAAATATAAAATATGGTATGGTATGTGTGGCAGCAAGATGGTGCAGTTCCACATACGGCTAGAGCCACTATTCAAATTTAAACTTATTTTTAATTTTAACGATATAGCCTCATATGCTAAGAACTGTAATGGAAAGAAAGACCTCGTTCAAGCCTATTTGAAGCCGCTGCAACCACCTGTTCTTAAGAACGTCTTCGAGTCAATGTGGTTTGATTGTTCTCAATACTGTGCTGCACATTTTCTGTATTTTTAGGAGTACGTTCTGAGAGACCTCGTCTAGGTCGAGACTTTTCATCAACAGAACCCTCTTCCCTAAAACGCTTCACCAAGTTAATTATTGTAGGCTTAGTAAGATAATGCCTAAAATTAAAATGGCTTTAAAATAATTGTGTAAAATAATTGAGTGTTTATTTTCAAAATAAAATTCAATCATCTTCCTTCTTTTTTCAGTTGTATATTTATTCATGGTTAAATTTCCAAATTTATAATCCGGAAAAGAAAAAAATAATTTATAACAAAAAAGAAGATATTTTATTTTAAAATGTTAAAGCGACTTGTGGGCCACCTTGTATATATATATATATATATATATATATATATATATATATATATATAAAACCTAAACCAGTATCTTTTAATCTGTGGACTATGACCACTAAAAGGCTGGTTGACTATCTACCAAAGATGTCCTTAAAACCTAATTATTTTAATTAACGTTTTTTTAAAAATAAGCTACGATGTCTCATTACAAAAGTGAGCTTGTAGCAAAAGATCGCAAATGATACCCTGAAAATTTTTAATCTTGCGAGAAAGAAACAATAGCAACCGTTATCGTGGGGCTTTTGGGGTTTTTTTTAAGTTAAATTAGTAATAAAAATTTTAAATTAATAAACTATATTAATCGATTTTCATTGAAAAAAATGTTACAAAATTGTATTATTAAATTTTTTCTAAATGTGATGTAATCAAAACAAAATTATATAATAAATATAATATATTTGCCCTATTGATTCAAACAAAAAATGATAAATTAATTCATGGAGATGTCAAATGTATTTCTGGAGATTTATCGATCAACAGAAATATGAACCAAGTGCAAAAAAAATTCATATCAATAAAAAAGACATTACAACAAATACCAACATTAATAAATTTTCATACGGATTCGCTTAGAAAATGATGAAAAAATTAATTGCAAAATGCTAAATCTCTTAAATTCATTCGCATTCAACTTTTCCATTATTATTAATTTTGAAATATACACAAAGAAACAAAAAAAATCAAGATTAGCTTGCAGTTAAAAATATTTATTTGTTTTAATGTATATTATATTTATTTGTTTTTATTTGGTTGACTACGAACCACAGTATAAGTGGTATCTTATTTTGATAGGAATGATAGATTTTTGGTGAATGTATTAAGGATATATTTGATGTATAATTCGTACAATTATATTTATATCATGTAAAATTCTGATTACAATAATCATTATTTAATTATAATGAAATATAAAACGGTGATGTTTGGTAGCAAATAAAAATTTCAAACAAGTAAAAGATAAGATAATCCATTGCTGCAAAGTATCTAATAACACATTTTAAACGACTCACTACGTTTTTTCATAATATTATTTTTGTACTTAAGTTAACCTCAATGAAGCGATGTAGTTATTTATGGTAAGTGATTTTTCAAAATTTCGTTTAAAAAAATTAGGTAGTTTTTAAGTTTTGCCTGCTAAAGCAAACAACTCGCGCTATTTTCGTATTGCTTAAAATGTGTTAAATGAATGAAAAAGTTTTCGATTGTAAAATAATCTTTTGAAATTTATTTGAAATTAGTTGTTTTAATTTTCAAATACTTTTTAATTTTCATTTTAAATTTTAAAAAAAATTAACCAATCACATAAGAAAAAATAAATTAAAAATAATGATCCACAAAAAAAAGCCACAATTGTTAAGACGGTGCTGAAGCTACTATAAAGTAAGTGGAAATTAGGAATGACAAAAATAGTGCCAATTTCATGCAAAAAATATCCAATTATTAAAACAAATAATGAAAGAAGTTAATTTTCATTCTATTTCAAATGGATTCAAATTTTCGGGAACACACAAACTATTTTCTTTTCTTATAGTATACTTGATATAGAACGCAAGGCAGTTTATAAACAAAAAATTCGATTTGAGGTGACATTTTTATTTAAACCATATTTTTTTAATAATATTTTTGGAAACAATAAATGAAATTGAATAAATAAATAAAGCTGAAAAGTTTTATTTTTGTATTAATAAATTAATTATAAATGTATTTTATTAATGTAAAAACTTAATTTACGTAATTCATAAATTCGGAATAAATATATAACAAACATTTTCAATTAACTTTTACATTTTTATTTTATTATCCCTTTCACGTTGATCATTTAAAAAAAATTTTTAATTCAATATTCAAGTGTTAAAATGTAGTTTAAAATGACAGTTACACCACATACTGTTAATTTAAGAAAACTGATCGTTATTTTTATAATATTATATAATTGCAAATTTAGTTTCACGATTTATTACAATTTAATTGGTTAATAAATATTCATATTTTTTATTTCTCTTATTATATTCATTAATTTTCTCAGAATAGGAAAGCTTAATATATATTTCGTTTGGCAAGCTAAATCATTTTCTCTCTAGGCACGTTTTCGACGGAAACAAGGAATAACAATGATTTGATTTGAAAATTTACCCAAACCCATAAAAATAATAATAATAATAATAATAATAATAATAATAATAATAATAATAATAATAATAATAATAATAATAATAATAATAATAATAATAATAATAAATAAATAATAATAATAATAATAATAAATAAATAAATAAATAATAATAATAATAATAAAAATAGCCTACTGGTTAATATAGAAATAATGATGGTACTTTTATTTATTAAATAAGACAGAATGACAGTGATAGCTAGTGAAAAATTTAACAAATAAAGTATTTATTATTTAAAAGTAATGTTAAGTTAGAATTGTCTACTTTACTAATTGACAGGATGGAGAAATATGCAGTCTGAATAATTTGAAATTATTTAATGTTGAGGAAAGTCTTAAAAAATACTTGTCAAGACTTTGCATACATAATAGTAAGAAACCAAAAAAAATACAGATTTTTTTATTTTGAACATCTACAAAACAATGATAGAAAAACTGTGCCAATACGAGCGAATCCAAGACAACAAAAGTCAAAGACCTTAATTAATAACTGAAATTCTAATAGAAAATAAAAATTTTTTCATTACTTTCAATAAATCCAAAACTGATTATACTTGTTAAAAAATATGGATATCTTTTCTTTACTTTTAAAAAATACTTTTACTTATTACATCCATTAAAAATTATTTTGTCGCAAAAAAACTCAAAGAGATATTTAATAAATTTTTATTTCATTTTCATTTTTTTAACATTTTTCTTCTTGTTTTTGAGATTAAATATTTATAAATTTGACATAATAAAATTTCTACTTTCAAATTACAAAAAAATTGCTATTTTGTTCCAAATAAAAACTTGAATGTAGAATAAATTAAACTCAAATAAATATAACGGTTTGTTGATTTAAACAAATGTCGATGAAATATTATTAGTATTTTAAGATGACATGTAAAAATTATTCGTCTACGGAAAACTATAGTATTTGTCTGTCTCAGTAAAACACTTATAATGCATTTTACAATATTTTTCGTATTTCCATATTACAAATAACTTTTGAAATCAACAAAAGACAATTATATCAACTTTACAGTAGGAACTGGGTAAAACGAACTAATTGGGGATAAAGGGAGTCCAGATAAGGAAAAATACGCATAATCGAACTAAATCCTAATAGACAATGAAAGATATTTACAATATGAATAATTATTTATTTAATAGCGAATCTTATACTGCTAAAGTCGGTTTCACATATATTCTCTAATATTATTACATAAAAATATATATTTGTATTGGTATTAAAATGGTAAATTTTTGCTTTATTAAACACCAATTTTCCACACAACGTCAAATAATATCACAAGCATGTGTTACTGTGAGGCTTTCAACGAGAGGGTAATTTTTATGTTGTTTGTTTTTCAATTAAATATATTAAAAAGATAATTTTTCGATCAAATTATTTTCATGAAGAACTGTATTATTTAATGTGACAGACATATACTATTACTTATTTGTAAAAAAAATAATGTGGCACCCTGAATTAATTGGCAGAGTGGCTTGGCACAACTCAGCTAAAAGGTTGCCAACCCCTAGTCTAGATTTACATAAAGCTTCAATGTTAAATTATTTTTTATTAAAATATTCAATTATCGATTTTTTCTGTTCTTTTTGAAGTTGCTAAATCGTCAATATGAGTAGTCCTGAATTAAAAACTTTTCTTTGCTCTTAAACTACAATCAAACATTTCAATAAATAATAATTTAAAATTTTTTTTAGAAAAATTAAACTTTATAACTATATTTAAATAAAACATCAAAATAATGAAACAATTTTAAAAAATTTCGTAAATTTTAATTTGACAAATTGCAAATAATATTAAAATGTTTAAATAATAAAGAAACATCAATTTGTCATATACTCAAACTATTTAAAAACATTCAAAACATTCGTAGTCACAGCACTTTGCACATTAATCTTTGGATCCAATGACCTTATCAACAAAGCTTCGCATATCACACGTTCCCAGTAATTACTAAAACTTTTCAACACAACTTTAAAGTCAGACATTCCTTTTTCATTTTTACAGCCTGTTGTGTTCACTAATATTGGTCAAATTCTTTGATCGACAATGCTCTATAACTCTAGTACAGAGATGACGGAAGTCTCTCCAATGTATGTGGCATTACACCCACTACGTGTAAATTGATAAACGAGATCAGAACATAATCCAACCGGAGTTTTTGATTTATTAATAAACATATTGCATATCTTACACGAATTAGAGACTTTCTTATACTCTAAATTTACCATCTGTTTACTTAACGTTCTCTTATAATTTATAAAACCTTCCGAGTACGGCAATACTTAAACAAATTTAGGCTCATTCTTTTTATATCTATTTTTACTATTATTTAGATCAACACTCAATTCACATTCATTTGTCAAATTACCCTCAGACTTTTCCAAACATAGATCCTTAGAATTTTTAATCAATTTGTGAACAGTCTCTTTTATCATTAATAATAAATATGATTTAGAATATCTATTCTTTATCAACAGCTCAACTAATTTATTAATACTTTTTACCGAACTAGCAAAAGTAGAAGATAAATACCATGAACGATAAATCAATCCCTTTACCATATTTCTCTTATACTTAAATTCACAAAAGCTTCATGGAGAAGTAAAAAGACCAATATCAGTGTGTTTACTATAAATCTCTGCCTCATAATGTTTATCTTTGCGTTGAATTAACAAATCTAAAAACGCAATTGATAACTTTCTCTCCGTTTCACATGTGAATAAAATGTTCTTATGTTAACTGTTCATAAAATGCAAAAACGGCTCTACATGTTTCTGATTTTCAAATATATCGTATGAATAGTGTTTTATTGACGTTTCTTTTAATATTTTAAACGTCTAAATTTATTTAGATTTCAATTTCAACATTCATTTTTTTTTAATTTTGTTTTTAATTTAAATAATTGTACAAATCAATTTGCAAATAAATTTTTTAAACGTTTTTTACAGAATAAGATGTTAAACTGTTGAAAATATTCAAACTAAAAAATACAAAAAAACTGGCAATAATAAAACTGATAATCCACAAAAAATCTCCCAAAAAAGACGAATGGCTTAATTGCGAATTAAAGAATATTAGACGAATATTTTTTTTGTAATCAGATAAAATACTCTACAAAAGAATCTAAAAATAAAATTCCGTTCTCAAACTTTCAGTTACACGGGACCCACTTTGAGAGGATATTTTGAGTAAGAATAGTTAAATGAAGGTCTGGTGGCATTCCCTGTCAACTTATTAAAGGTTTCTATTACTATTTTTAAATTTTTCAGCCTGAAAGGCGGTTTATTTAATTTTAAATTTAAGAAATAATAATAATAATAATAATAATAATAATAATAATAATAATAATAATAATAATAATAATAAATAATAATAATAATAATAATAATAATAATAATAATAATAATAATAATAATAATAATAATAATAATAATAATAATAATAATAAATATTAATAATACTAATAATAATAATAATAATAATAAATAATAATAATAATAATAATAATAATAATAATAATAATAATAATAATAATAATAATAATAATAATAATAATAATAATAATAATAATAATAATAATAATAATAATAACTATAATATTTTATTATTTACGAAACATAAACCAATTCAACAAGCGCCGCTTATTAAAATTTATATAAATGCTAACCCATCAGGGATTTTTAGAAATTTACTACCAAACCAAACATTTCATATATATTTTGCTTAATTAATCATTATCTTTGAATATTTATATATTTTTAATATAAATGGTAAATGGTATTATTTTATGCAAATCACCTGATGATTTAGCTGTTGAAGTATCATATAAAACCGTAGCTTGACTACTCGTGAAATCACTGTAACCAGAAATTGGGGAAGGTATATCTACAAAGAGTTAAACATGCTAATCCATTCCGATGCAAAATGTATAAAATTTACAAACATTAAGAGCAAAAACAATATATTACTTATAGAGTTGAAATCGGACGCCGCTGCATTAACTCTAGGTGCCGAACTTGTGAATACATTCATTTGATTATGGCCCATATGATGCATAAAAGGAACTAATGACATATAAATATTGCAATAACACCATTTAAAAAAACAAAATAGGAACCACCTTGATAAAATTGTCTTTCATTAGAATTGCTAGTTAATTGACTTGTTGTCATTACCATGTTCTGCTGATGGATAAGACCTGGAGGGGTATAGTGACCTGATATGCCATGGTAGTTCGGCTGACTAGTAAATTTCGTATTGTGGCTTTGTGATGGAAAAGCTTTATTCGATGAAAACGAATTGGGAGAATCTGGGAAAATAGTAATAAAAATAAAAATAAAGTTTTGAAAGTTGTTTATTTTATTGATTATTTATAGCAATATCAAACGATGTGGGAGTTGATAATTGATAAAATTCCAACCACAAATATGACATTTGAGAGTGACTCACAAATAGTCAATTTATAACAGATTCAACTTGGAAATAATGAAAAACTAATACTATAATGTTATAATTTTATTTATAATTTATTGAAACTTCTAAAATAATTTTAACAAATTTACTTCTTTATAATATTAATTTATAAATGTTTAGAATTATATTTGCGGTTTTATGTTTTCCTTCTTAATGACAATAAAGTTGCTATAACTTTCATCATTGAAAATTATGATTGAATAGGAAACAGTAAAATCCGAACCGAGAGATTTTGTCTACAAATTCTGAAAAATAATCAAGAACAAACCAAAACCGACTAAAAAATCAACGTACAGCTGTTCCCAGTAAAATGCACTAGATCACGCATATTGATAAAAATTTCTTGAATTTTCAGTAAATTCCCAAGAACTTTTTCGAAAAATATAATGATTTATCAACAATTAAAAATAATTTTAATATTAAACTCCAAAATTTAAAAATTTTTCTTCAAATGTCGGTAAAAAGTTTCGAACATTCGATCAAAACTGTAAAGTAAAGTATCCCTTACTTGGGTACACTGTCCTTCATCAATACATACCCAACACTAAGTCCGCATTTCAAAATTGCCAGTTTTTTAACTTAATATTTACCTTAATTCTAATAAATCATTTCTAATAATAATTTTAAAGAAAAATAATTGAGCATAGAAAAATGTGTAAAGGAACAACTGATTTAAAAGATAATAAGTTGGGGATGAATTTTAAGTGATGTAGTGGTGAATAAATCTCAATCCCCAACAATAACATTCAATCAGCAAGGAAAAAAAATATTATATTATTATTTCCGTATTTTCATTTGATTAATATTTTGATGGCAAACTGATGATGAGAATAGTTTCCTTGAAAAATATTTCATCGGCTTGGCGTTTTAGTGTTTTTATTAAAAAATTTAGATTATCTTTTTTCGATATTTATATCGATAATACATTAGTTAGATGTAAATATTATAAATTTTAAATCTCCATTTACATTTACAGAAGATTAATAATACAATTTAACACAACAAAAATTTATTAAGTAATCAATTTAAACAAATTAATTTTACTTTTTGCATTTCGAGACGTGTCTCAATGTTTACTAAATTTGGAAAATTATGATCAACAGATCTTTTTTATTTGTCAAAGACAGTAAAATAATAGACAAAATACTATTTAAAAGAAAATAAAATGACATAAAATTTAAAATTTAAAATAATACCCGTCCGTTCTTCCATTTCTAAGTAATTTTGATGACAATTCTGATCATTCGTATGTCGAAATAAATCAGGAGTGGTTAAAATCGGAACTTTATTTATAAATTTAATGTTTTCTTTTCCCGAATTCATATAATCGACATCGCAGGCATTTTTACCTTTCATAATTTTGATTCCATTTTCATAAGGAATGCTAAATATTATTTATAAATATACAGATTAAATATAAAATATTTGATTTTAGACAATATTTTATTTTATAAAAAAAACAAATAGTTAATTAAAAAATTATATAAAAATTTTTTAAAATTTAATTCATTGTACAAACATATGTATTAATCTTTATTTAGCTTTTGTAAATATATATATATATATATATTTATATATTCAAAACAGTGTCCAACCCAGACCACTATGATAAATAAGAAGGTAACATACTATATAATTTTTTTATATTTGTTTAAAAAAGAATCTTAAAATTTCTTCAAATTAATGGTTCTTAACCGTTAAAGGTTCAACATAGTATATTCCTGCTACGTTGATCACTACAATTGATATGTTGAATGGGCTTTGGTGAAAACTCTTTTATTTTTGGAAAATTGCGTATGTCAAATAAATTTTGACGTTAATTGTTTTATTTTTATTTTATAGGAACCTACTAATGATATTAATAATAATAATAATAATAATAATAATAATAATAATAATAATAATAATAATAATAATAATAATAATAATAATAATAATATAATAATATTAATAATAAAAATAATAATAATAATAATAATAATAATAATAATAATAATAATAATAATAATAATAATAATAATAATAATAATAATAATAATAATAACAATAATAACAATAATAATAATAATAATAATAATAATAATAATAATAATAATAATAATAATATTAATAATAATAAAAATAATACTAACAATAATAATAATAGTAACAATAATAATAATAATTGATTTGATTTTTTAAATTCTTAACGGATTTAAGATTGAAATAAGTATTAATGTCATAAAAATAAAAAGTAATATTACTTTTCATTTCTGCATTTGGCAGCTACCAAAAACAATATTATCAATATAAACACTAAAATCGCTCCAAAAACAATTCCAATGATAATCCACCATTTGTAATTTGTCAAAGAAAGTTTAGTTAGGGTTTTATTTTTAGTTTCATTGTTGTTGGTACTCGTGTCAACCAAGTTATCATTTCCTCTTTCATTGGAAGTTTGGATTTTCAACTCCTCTGTAATTTCTGTGGCGTCATAATATTCTTTCGACAGTGTTATTGGTCCACCATTTTTCCCATTTTCTTAAATTCAAATTAACTAGAACTATGTAATTATATTACCATCTGGAGTTTTGAATATTCTGATAGATGACAATGGACTTTTCCCATATTCATTGCTACAGCCAATTCGGAAATAATAATACCTATTTAGGTCAAGTCTGTCGATCACCGTATTTAAAGCCTTTCCACTGACAGTTCTTTCTCCCCAATTATCAACATCCAGCTTTTTATCAGCTGTGACAAATATCTAATAATAATAATAATAATAATAATAATAATAATAATAATAATAATAATAATAATAATAATAATAATAATAATAATAATAATAATAATAATAATATAATAATAATAATAATAATAATAATAATAATAATAATAATAAAATAATAATAATAATAATAATAATAATAATAAAATAATAATAATAATATTAATAATAATAATAATAATAATAAATAATAATAATAATAATAAAATAAATAATAATAAAATAATAATAATGATAATAATAATAATAATAATAATAATAATAATAATAATAATAATAATAATAATAATAATAATAATAATAATAATAATAATAAAATAATAAATAATAATAAAATAATAATAAAAATAATAATAATAATAAAATAATAAATAATAATAAAATAATAATAATAATAATAATAATAATAATAATAATAATGATAATAATAATAATAATAATAATAATAATAATAATAAATAATAATAAAATAATAATAATAATAATAATAATAATAATAATAATAATAATAATAATAATAATAATAATAATAATAATAATAATAATAATAATAATAATAATAATAATAAATTTGGTTACCAGATAATTTTTTATTTCTCCATTTGGTTTTTTAGGTGGCTGCCAAGAGACTTGAATGGCAAACCTGTTTTTCGTTAGAGTATTATCCGATGGTACATTTTTGATCTGAACTGTTGATAGAGTAAGATGCTGCGGTGGATCACTGGGTTCTTTTCAGTTAAAATGAAGTCAATTAATAAGTTAATCAGCATTACTGGTCTCTTGAGTCGTAAATTCCAAAACCATTGAATAGTCACTGCATTTTGAAGAATTTACCAAGCAGTTTCTCACCATTATTTCGTACGTTGTCGCTGGATTCATGTTTTTGATATTGATAACTGTTGAAGACAAATTCAGTCGGTTGTGATTGTTGTTGTTTTGATTTCGAATAGAATAATATTCAACTTGAAAAATAGTATTTTTAGATTCTTCGCCATTTTTAATGTAATCTTCGTTCCAAGATATTTTTGCCCAGGTATCACCAACTTCAACCAATTTTAAATTTACTGGGATTTTCGGAACAATTTCTAAAAATAAAATTTTATGATTAGATTTTAAAAAACCTTTAAACTTAATCATTTTTTGTTTTAATTTATTATTTAAAAAAAAGTCCATTTAAAATTAAAATGTTTTAGCTTCCGTCATTGATTAAAAATCGTTTAATTTTTACTATCCTATTAACATGATTTAGCATTATATTTATAAAAAACAACAATTAAATAGAAAAGTTTAAATAGAAATTAACTTAATAAAAAAATTAAACTTTTAATTAAATTTATTAGGTAAAAATTATTGAAAGCCTATGTTCGTATATAACCATATTAACTATTTCGTTAATATAGATAATTAATTAACAGTTTTAACCAATAAAATTAATTCAATTAAATATTATTTTTTTCAAAAATAAATTAAACAAATATATCACGAATATTTATTTAATATGATAATATTTTCTAAATATTTTCTACATATATATATTGTCAACTAAAATAAGATAAGAAATAGAGATCAGACGCATAAAGTAACCGCGTGAGAAAATATGATAAATAAGCTTATATTGCTTTGACTATTAATACTGATTGGATTGAATAAACTATGAAGTCCACATGAAATGCATTTAAAACTAATTGACCAAATAAGGCTTCCAGAAACAGCATATACATTAAAGAGGAGGGGGATCATAAAACGCCATGATATTATAACGTTGAGGAAGGGAGTTTTGATATTGTGATATCACCAAAATGTGATATATAAATATATATATATATATATAGGGTTTTTCTAAATTTTTAAACACTTTGTCAACATGTTTGATCATTAAATATAATAATTTAAATATATAAAAAAGAAAATTTTTAATAAACGATTTTTAACAATTTGATAGATTTTAAATTTTTTTTTATAAAAAAATAAAAACTAAATAATTTGTCATGAGATCAAAATATTAGAAAGATCCATATTTGATTCACGAAATATTATAGCTATCGTAATAAAAAACATAAATTTTTAAAATGAAAAATATAAAATAATATTTTTTAAAATGTAAAATTAAAAGTAGAAAAAATATTATTTTTTATAAATATACTTTTTAAACTTCATTTCACACCATATATATATATATAAATCAAAAGTAAATAATATTAATTTACATAATGTTTTGTAACGTGGAAAGAAATTGAAATATTTTGACAATGTTACGAAAAGAAAAATGGAATTTCATACAGTCACAGACATTGCTAATAGAAAAACTCAAGATTTTAAGTATTGACTTATTTCATTAAAACAAAAATGGATTCTCTGTAATTAAAATAATTGCTAATTTGTAATTGTCATTAATTTCAATAGCAAATAATACAAATAATGGAGCTATCATTTGCATCGGTTTTCGAATTATAACATTTTCATGCAATAATTGCCAATTTATTTCAAATATTAAATGTAATAATTGCATGCATTTGATAAATTGTTTAAATTGTTTATTTTCACCACAATGATTAGATTTCAAAACATTAAATAGTCAATAAATATTTTTTAAATACAAAATATTTAAATTCAATTATAAATAAATATTTACAGTAAATATATTTTATTAAAGGATTATAAAGAAAAAAAAATAATATTATAAGGACTTATTTTGTGTTTCACCTCTGATTTCTTTATAAGTGACATAATATTTTCTACACAATTCGACTATGAATCAGATTTATTTAAGGTATTGACGAATTTTAGGCACAACCTTTTTAAAAAAGGCTGCGCCGAAAATTCGTGAATACCTTAATCAAATCTGATTCATAGTCAATTTTTTTAGAAAATATTATGTCAAAAAAAAATGTAAAAAAGTCTGTAAATAATTATTTTTTGATAGAATAAGTAAATTAATCTTTCTGAATTATTTGAAAGGTTTTTCTATTTTATGTTAATTTTAAATAATAAAAAGTATTCACATATTTAGAAAGTAATTCTTATTTTATTTACATTAACTTTATCAAATTTTATTAATTTTTGATGATTATTAGAAAGCACCACTCAAACACACATTTCACGATATATTCTGGCATTTTTCTGGACTTCATCAGCTAGGACAGGCCTATGCAACCAAAAGTGAATGATGGGCCATTTTTAAAAAAATAAAAAAGTCTGAGGGCCTCGCATAAAAATTATTTTATGATAAATGCTGAGAAATATTACATTTTCAAAAAATGCTTTATTGTTAAGTTTCAACATAAGCAATATAACTTTTTCAATTCGAAATTTGCTTTTCTTTAGTTTACGCACAGTTGTTTTACCTCGAAGAACATTCAAAACCTCTACTCAGGGGGTAAATCATTCAAGTTTTTGGTGATGGAGTACTTCCATATTTGATTTATTTCGTGCTTCTACTTTTTGGAAACTTTTCTGGAAATAACTCGGAAATGTACTAAAATTTCATTTGAAAAGTTAAATTAAAGGTTAATATTCTGGATTGAATTCTTTATAATTTAAATAACATTAATCAGTCGAATTTTTTAGAATTTATAAAATTTCCAACAGGACCACAGATTTGGATATAAAACTATAGGATATAAAACTATAGATGTTATAAATATAATGAGACAAATTAGAATTTTTATTATTTAAAACCTTTTTAATTTTATTTCAAACAATAAATTATTTTTTAAATAAAACTTTTTCAAAAAATATATATTTGATTTTTAAAATATTTTATTATACAAAATAATTTTAATATTAGCAACCATTCTGTAAATTTTTAATAAAATTTTAAAAATCAGACAAACTTATTTCATCCATACAGCTTTTATTGTGCTCTTATTGTATGATGTTTTCTAATAATTTAATTGTTTATACTAATAATTGTTGAATTCAACATGTTAATAGTTTTAAAACATTACTGAAAATGTACCGATGATAAAATTCCAACTTGAATTTTTATTATGAAAAAACAACGTTTGTTGGGGGGGAAATAGGAGATTCGAATTGACACCAACACTGTTGGTCCAATACTATAAATAACATTTTTACTATAAATAATATAGGTTTTGGTTGAACACTCTCAAGTTTTAAACCAGTTTTTCTTCGAAGAATCAGATCCTATACTTCTATTACCTTTAATTTCGTACAGTTCACCGTTAGTTATTATAGATTTTTGTTTAACTAATGAAGGTTTGATCAGTACGATATTAAATGGTTTTGATTAACCAAGTATGAAAGATGAATAACAATGAGTTTATATATTATTTAAATGCAAAATTTTATATTTTTCTTCAGTGTCAAAATCCAATAGAAGTTAAAATGGATTCCCAGGAAACCAAATCATTGTGCCCATAGCCAAATTAATTTAACACTTCCATATTTCTTTATTTATTA
Source organism: Schmidtea mediterranea (assembly GCA_022537955.1). Taxonomy (NCBI): domain Eukaryota; kingdom Metazoa; phylum Platyhelminthes; order Tricladida; family Dugesiidae; genus Schmidtea; species Schmidtea mediterranea. The sequence continues at coordinate 288,494,418 of CM039679.1, forward strand.
TATTTATTATAATTATCCAATGTTTCTTAGAAAAAAAATATAAAAAATATTGTTTTCATTGAATTTTTGAAATTAAAATATAATTTACAAATCCCCCTAAAGCATAATATGAAAATAATATATCTATTCGAATTTGATTAAATGTTTGAAAAGCTGTCAAAACTTTTCCGACAGAAATTCTACATAAAGTTCTGTGTAAATATAATTAAAAATCAAGTGAAGAAATGCAAGTAAAAGATATGAAAAAACGATTCGAAATGCTGGGAATTTCTTTAGCATTTAATGTCTACGCAAATGCCTGTTTTCACATTAACTGAAAATATTTCATTAAGTAAAACAAATCTCATTGTTTTTCGCGCTTAATATAGTTGCAAATAGACAATATGACAGAATTTAAATTATTATTCCTTATAGATACAAAACAATTAATGTGTTATCAAAATCGTAATACATCTGTAAAATTTTACCTTTTATTATTATTATTATTATTATTATTATTATTATTATTATTATTATTATTATTATTATTATTATTATTATTATTATTATTATTATTATTATTATTATTATTATTATTATTATTATTATTATTATTATTATTATTATTATTATTATTATTATTATTATTATATTATTATTATTATTATTATTATTATATTATTATTATTATTATTATTATTATTATTATTGTTATTATTATTATTATTGTTATTATTATTATTATTATTATTATTATTATTATTATATTATTATTATTATTATTATTATTATTATTATTATTATTATTATTATATTATTATTATTATTATTACTACTATTATTATTATTACTATTATTATTACTATTATTATTACTATTTTTTTCAAACAAGTAAATAATAAGATAAGATATATACTGCAAAGTATATATTAAATGAATGGAAAATATTTTGATTATAACATAACTATTTTTTATTTCTTGGAAATAAGCTGTTTGAATTTTTTAAATGCATTTTTAATCTTCGTTTTAAATTAATTTTGTATTTTCTGATTGGTTTAAAAAATCAAAACACACTTGACTTCCAATTCGTATATCAAACAAGTCTTAGACACTGATGGAAGCATTGGCTAACAACACATAAAAGAAAATATTATTATATATGAAAAACTACCAAACACAAAAAAAAATATGGTTCCGAAAAGATTATGTCTGCTGTATCACGTGAAATGCATTCAATAAATATACATTGAAATTCTAATAGAAATTCCTTGGTATACAGACATATCTAACAATGCCAAACAAGGAAGGAAAGGAAAATATTTCAATAGATATTTTAGCCAGTGAAAACATAAAAAAATCTCAGATTCAAAGAGGCAATTCTTATCTTAGATAAGTATCCAACGATTAACACTAATGAAGAAATCAATGAAATTGCCGGTTTGATTAATTATTAACTTTAAAAAATAATTTAAAAATATTTAATAATTATATGTAGATCCAATTTAAATAAAAAATATTAAAAAAAATAAAAAACTAATTTAAAGATTTTTTAGAAATTAATATTATTATAATATTTAAACCTTGAATTACTTGTAGTGTTATTGAGAGGTTTTTTCTTTGTTAAAAGAGAAAAACACATTTTTGAAGTTGTTATAATTTTTGAATTTGATATTTATATTTGATTAATTTTCAGTTTAAATTATGAAATTTAACAAGTAGATTTAAAATTTTTAAATTCGTAAGTTTTAAGAAGATTTAAAATTTTTTTAAACAAATCAGAAAACAGAAAGTGAATTTAAAACAGGGATGAAAAAATCATTTGAAAATTGAAACATGAAAATGAAAAGCATTTTTTAATTGTAAATGTTTAATTTATGCTGCTAAGGAGAATTCACCCTTTTATATTATTATTATTATTATTATTATTATTATTATTATTATTATTATTATTATTATTATTATTATTATTATTATTATTATTATTATTATAATTATTATTATTGTTATTATTATTATTATTATTATTATTATTATTATTATTATTATTATTATTATTATTATTATTATTATTATTATTATTATTATTATTATTATTATTATTATTATTATTATTATTATTATTATTATCACTATTATTATAATAAAACATATACGAACTACATTATTACTACATTATTATTGAGCCATGATGGGATTTCTATACTTAATGTATATAGTATAAATGTCACATATCCCGGGAAATGTCAGTCATTCTAATTTGATTAAGTATATATTCCTTATCGTGAGATGCGACGTCTGTAAAAGTCAAGAGCTTCAATTTATAGATAACATTCAGTGTAATCGAGAACGCAGCAAACAATCGCGAAAATATAATTAATTTATTTTATTATTTAAAATAAATTGAAGAAATTTTAGGAGAAAATCTACGGGCAATTATAAAAAATATGTTAGTGATAAAATTGCATTAAAATTAGGTATTGCTGGTACAGGTAGAGAACTGATTTTATTTTTCAATTACAACAATCAAAGGGGTGAAATTATCTCTGATAACATTATTTTTAATTCAAACTTAAATCACCCGCTGTGTTTATGGAATTTAACGCCAATCAAGATAAACAAAAATTCAATCAGAACTGCAATCCAAATAAAAATGAATAATGCAACTTAAAAACTGAACTAATGAGGAAAAAACAATAGTTAAATTAGAAAGCCGGCTTGATTAATTGGAATATTTTTAAAAAACACAATTCGTGGTAAAAAATAAATTAAATATACAGTATTTAAAAATGTGATCATAACAAATTCTATTATTAAAAAACGGTATATAAAGAAAATATTTTGACAATAATATTTAATTAAAAGAAAGCGCCATTAAAACATTCGTTTTACGATATATTTCAACAGATTCACTGTCTTATCATCAGGTTAAAACCAACCAAAATAATATTGATGTTTTATCTATATGTGTAATAACAAATTATTTTTCTATAAATATTTTATTATATAAGACATAGTTTCTACAAAATTTGACTATGAATCAGATTTATTTATGGTATTCAAAAACTTTCGGCACATCCTTTTTCAAGTGATTTTAGTTTTAAAATTTTTGATTAACTTTTATATTTAATATTAGAATTTATTTAATGAAATTTTAAAATTATTTATGCCTATTTTACTCATACAGCTATTGTGCTCATTATTCGACATTGTACAAGAACTCGAGTGCAGAGATGACGGGAAATCTCTCTAATGTATTTGGCATTACACACATTACATGTAAATTTATAAACCAAATCTAAAGGCAATCCAACCATAGTTTGTTACTTATTAATGAACATATTACGTATCTTAAACGAATTAGAAACGATCTTATAATCTAAAATTTCCAATTGCTCATGTAAATTCCTCCGAATACGGTGATATTAACACAGATTTGGGCTCATAATTCTTATTTACACTATTAATATTATTTACATCAACAATTGATTTATACTCATTAGTCAAATTACAATAAAAAATTCTCTAACATGAATCCTTCGGATTCTTAATCAATTTCAACAGTTTCTTTTATCAGGATAAAAATAAAATAGATTTCGAATACTCATTCTTAAAAAACAGGTCAACTAAATTTATTAACACTTTTTACTGAGTTTTTAAATGTAGAAGATAAAGAATATATGAACGGTAAATCATTCCTTTCACAGTATTTCTCGTAATAATTATTCATCACAATTCATTTATTATATGAATTGAGATTTCGCCCTTTTACCATTGAATAAGTTACAACTTTCTAGGAAATTATGTTATAAAATTATATTTATAAATATGTTTTTAAAAATGATATTGTCTTGAGTAAAATGATATACAGTTATTTTTATGTATACATAATAGGTGAATCTGAAAAAAAGCACACAATATTCTTTTAGAACTTGGGAAGAAAGAATTCTTACAGCTAATACAGCCAATTCCCATTGAAATATCATGTTTTACAAAATATATGTTCTAAAAAGACAGTATACTTTTTACCAACATAGTATTCCAAATTTTAATGGGTTGAATTTGATCTAATATTAAACAAGGCATTTTGTTTCCGCTGTCGAATTTTACAATCAAACACTTCGTGGTCTGATAGAAGAGACATTCATCATATAAGTCAAAAAAATCGTGCCTAAAGCACTCGACCCATCACGCTCCAGTTTCTTTAAACACAACTTGTGCAAACAACACGTTACAAGTCAAGTGATGTGGGAAACATTCAAAACAATTCCACAAGCTGATATCACAGTGGCCAAAAAAATTAATCCATTACGTCAGCGCCTAAAAGAAGAGAACAGAAATTATATGTATTGTTTACTTGAATTTGTCCATTTTTACTCGGCAAGACCTATGATTCCATGGAAGGGATGAATCACAAGAATCTTTTAATAATGGGAATTTTTTAGAATTTATTGAAACGCAGTTGCGCACCTATAAGGAATTTCAGATTCAAACATTTATCCCATACACATTGTAACCTATTACGTAATATTTGTTTATCTTGAACTCATATTCCAGTTTTCCATTACCCAAAAGGGAATTTCCAAGGAGATCAAGTAAATAGTAAACAAATTTTTATTTGTCAAGTTAAAATGTAAAAACTATACAAATCCATCTGAAAGCAATTTTCTTTCAAGTTTTTCCCAAAGATTTTTGTTAAATCTAAACTATTTACTTTTTTCTATGCAAAAGTTACACTTTTTGAATTTGTATTTCTAGTTTTCTTTAGTTTTCAATTGCTAGATTTTTGGAAATTATCACGATAGAAATTCAATTTGGAAATTTAAATTAAATATTTAAAGAAAGCTGCTTACAAATATATATATATATATCCATTTAAACAAAATGAAAACATATAATGGTAATTAAATGTAAATTATGTTTTAAAAAGTTTAATTACAACATTTTTTACAAGCAAATTATATAAAAATAATTTTAAGATTCTCTTTTTCTTTAATAAATAACTATTTAGTTCAGATCTTTCGGTCAGATAACTTTAATCAGAATTATTACATCAGACATTTTCGGCTTTTTCGGTTTATTCATATATTTATTTATAGTGGAAAAATCACTGATTATATATCGCTAGCACGTGCCATAGTTTAATGTTATTTGGTGACGCTTTGATTCTGATATGAGGGGGGGGGGGGGATTTTTGGGTTAAATGAGGTAAAATATTTTATTTCGTCAAAATGGACATATTGCACTTATCATATGGAATTTAATCAGAAGGAAAATAAATTTGTAAAACTTAATATATCTAAATTTAAGAGTCACCATTAACATCAGTCATTTTTCTCGAAGTCAGAAAAAGGATATTTTCGAGATTTTCAAGATTTTTGAAACAATGTTATTCATGTTCGGACGTGTTATTATTGAGAGAGCAAGAATAAATAAAAGAATGAGACAAAACTCGCAGGTAGATATGATGAGTGAGGTAAAGTTTCCTAGTAAAGGTTGCTATATCTTCTTACAATTTGCAGGTGACTATGAAATAATAAATGGATTTAAGATTTTTGTGAATAAATTTCAAAAGTGTTAGATGATCAAAAAATAAAGGAAAAATTTAAAATAAATAAATTTTATAAAATAGCGGGAAATAAAAAACACATTAATGCAAATCTGGAAGAATAAGTGCGGAAATAGAGATGGATTATTATTCAATCTGTGTAATAATAACTTTTATTTAATTTGATTTTTTGTTGTAAAAAAGAACTGAAATAAAATTGACTTGATAAAATCATAAAAATTCCAAAAATTATTAAATTTAAATTAATAAAAAATGATCTTATATTATATTTAAATAAGTAATCAAAAAATATGGCAAAGATTAAATAATTTTAAAATGCCAACTAAGTTTAATAAACACCACCTCACTATATATTTTGATTGTTGATCAGTCTTTTTCAGGCTACAAATCTCATTAAACACAACTAACTGTAAATAAGGAATATTAAAATAAATTAATCAATAATAGTCGTTTTAAAAATGTATCGAAATCTTTCAAAACAAGATTTTAAATCATACAAGAATCTTACAATACGCTAGATGTGAGACTTTTAAGAAATTACCGGGACTGTCTTTTAAAAAATACAATAAGTCCAAGGTACAAATGAAAAAAACAGTTTATTTGAAGAAATATTAAAAATCATTTAATCGAATTTTATAATTGTTAAAAACAAAAATCTAGTTATTAAATTCTATAATTTTGCTCCTTTATAAATTATAATTTGCAATATTTTATGTAATACAAATTTTGAGTTTTGCTACTTTATATTTATTCAAGAAATATTTCTTTTTGTATTGAATATACTTATACTTTCGAATATCAAGAAAAACACGCTATCCTAACAGTAAAATAAAAACTCCGGTCCCGAGATGTCTGAATAATTGTGTTCTTGGTATGAAATCAGCAAAATCTCTATAAATTTTAAATGTCATAATACCAAAATTTACAACACTACATATAACACTTAGCTCAAAAACTTCTAAAGTGCAAGAAGTTACAGCATTATATTCCGTACAGGGATGCAACGACTATGAAATGTAAGTGAGAAGATTGAGCAAATAAAATGATTTTTCTTTTACATCTAATTGATAAACATTCAATCTCTTCATTGTCACATTAAAATTTTTAAAATATCTTTTTATCAAGTAAATTTTACTTTCAGCTTTTATACCCACTGGTTACAAATTAATTTAACAATTACTTTCTTCCTGTGCGTCCTGAGCTTTGGCATGTAAGAAATGATAGTGGAAACAATTTTGGTTTTATATTATTTATATGACATTTTGTTGAATTAATTTTGTTAAGGATACCTAAATAATAAAAATTAAATAATTATTAAGGTGAGTGAAATGAGTGGGAACAGTATAAAGCGTATAGTGTTCCATAATTTTTAAAAATCAAAAACGAGAAAAAAATGAAAAAGAAATAGCAAAAAAGTCGACTAAAACTCGTTTTCTATTAAAAAGTACAAAGTGAAAAGAAAAAAATAAAAACAAAAACGAAATTAAATATACATATCTCAAAAATGTGCAAATTTTTCAACAAATGTCCATTGCGAAAATAAAGAAGGAAGCAATGAAGTCATATCGTCATAAGATGGGTTAGTGTATCCCAAGTTTCGTTGATATAAAGTACATTCGAGTCAAATTTTACAAATTTATATAATAAATTTAAAAGTTAAAAAAAGTGCCAACCACTAAATACATTCTCAATTATTCGAGTTTGTAGTAAAAATAACGATCAGATAAATATCCCCAAATATTTTCCGTGGGAAAACATTGAAAAAAAATAAAAACTAAAAGCAAAAAATTACCATTTATTTTAAACAACGATTCCCAGAATTAGAGAAATTTTTAAAATTTAAAATTTTTATTTTTGATTACTTCAAGAACTTAATAATAAACATTTCTCAAACAATTATTTGACACATTTGAAGTGTTTAGTAACCCGGTTAATGCGACGCCGCATAATCGTGAGTTTACTGAATTTAGGAATATTATTAAACATTTATAAAAAATTAATAAAAATTATTCCAACTAGTACAAAATTATTTTTAAATGAATAATTTGAGCTTATTGTTCTTTACAATTTTAGACAATTGGTGTTAATTCCGGGAATTGCGGAATTCCGTTGTAGAGTTTTAGAAATCTGAGCTGCAGACACCGATTGAAGTCATAAATTATGAATAAATTTTATGAAAATTATTATATATTTTTAAAAAAAATACTTTTTCGTTCTTGCGTTTTTTCTTCGTATGTTCTTCATGTGTAATAAACAGTTTCGAATTAGTTTATATGTCGTTAAGAAATCAGAAATAAATACGGGATTTTACTTACCTATATTGTGAGGAATAAATATTTTAGAAAAGCTAAATGTAGAATTTAAAATTCAATTTTAAAAAAATTTCAAAATGAATATTTATAAAATTTATAAAATCCACAAAAAATTGTGTAATTTTAAAATTTATTTGATGAATAAATATTTAATAAACATAACTTCTCAAATATAAAGAATTTTTATTTGTTTTCACCACTGATTGCTTTTCATTTTGCAATGGCATCAGGAATTTTCTATAAATTGACTATGAATCAGTAATAATATCAATAAAACATTAATATCATTACTGATTCATAATCAAATTATAAAAACTTCTTAATGTAATTTATAATGTTTGTGTAAATTATACTGAATAACAAACTCAGTAATTATTTATTGGATTTGATTGAAAAAAAACTTATTTTTGATTTAGGTTTTATGGATACCGTAAGTTTAAATATTATCGATAAACCATAACTCCGCGTTTCTCAATCAGAATAATAACTCAACACAATAATTTTCAATCATTCTCACAAATACGCGATCGTTCAAATTTTTACAGATATGATCGATGTTTGCTTGATAAAATGGACAGCTAACAGTTCGGGAAACCGCTTCAAGCAACAAGAGAATCTAATTAAACTTTACTAGAAATTTCGCTTGTTCTTTTCTCAGCGCTTTAATTCTTGTTCAAGTTTTTACTCACCATTTCTTTGACCACTCTTTCTTACAACATAAATTATTTAATTTAATTTATTATGTTTTGATAATGTCTGTGAAACCATTTATGTTATACGTATTAAAAATTATTGTTTAGCTCGCCAAGTCAAAGTAGTGTGGATTGAATGGTGTTTTAGTGAGATTGAGTTTGCTTGCGTGCTTATATGGAGTGTTTAACCCTTTGCGGTCCGTAACAAAAAAGTTACACACCACGTCCACAATTGTTTTAATGATTTTTTGTATATATGATATCATTCAAATTATTTTTTGAATTGCTCAACGAAATCTGAAACTTTAAATGAGCAATTATTGGAATGTCGAGTTAGACTAGATATAGGACCTGTGTGGAAAGAGTCGACGTCTAATCAGACTCGACATAAAACCGCAAAGGGTTAAAACAACTAAAAATAAAAGCAATATATTTATTAACGAATTGAATAGAAAGCATAATGAACATCAAGCTTTCATTTTATTAAACAGTGCAAAATTCTTCACTAAAAAGAATTGAACCAGGAATGTCTTTACTTGTGTAATTAGAAGATTTCGACTTCTAAATAATTTATTACATTCATGGTTTTAGTAACATTGTCTTTAAACTTCCTTTATTTAGTTTAGGTTTTCAATTTTCATATTAATACAGAATTTATGTTTTCATTTCACATTTTTTTTATTTTTAGTACTTCTTTTTGCAGTTTATTTTTTCTATATTTCTAATGAACTTTTAGTTATTAATAACTAAATAAAAATACATTGGAAATTTAAAAATTCTTAATTAAAAATTGAATTATATATATATATATATATGAGTTTTGATTATTTTAAAATTCGTAAAAATAAAATCAAAAGCTATTTTTAAAAAAAGCATAATATATCTATTTATTTATTGAGAATCACTTGAAATAATAATAATATTAAAAATAATAATAATGATAATAATTCATGAATTTTGGAAATGAAAGATATTTATAAATAATGATTATAATCACTTAAAAAAGACTGCCGAAAATTCGTGAATATCAAACAAAATACATTGATATCTTTTTTTTGATTCATAGTCAAATTTTTTTTATAAATTCAATTTAAAATAAAAGTAATCAGTTGTGAAAATTAAAGAAGTTCTTATTTTAATAATAATAACAATAACAATTACAATAATAATAATAATAATAATAATAATAATAATAATAATAATAATAATAATAATAATAATAATAATAATAATAATAATAATAATAATAATAATAATAATAATAATAATAATAATTATAATAATAATAATAATAATAATAATAATAATAATAATAATAATAATAAAAATAATAATAATAATAAGATTTAAAATTTAAGCTAACCTTTATTTTCTTTTTTAGTCGTGATCGGTTGAACATATGATTTTCCAATGCCCTTGACTGTATCAATGTCAATTTTAACAAAGTAATTGGTAGATGGAGCTGAAAAGAAAACATATTATCAATCCGTATGATTATATCCATTGAACAATATTGTAAAAAAAGGGTTTCTGTGAAATTGAGAATTTTTAGAATTTAGAGTTGTTTTTACCTTGGAATCTTCAAGCAACATTTTATGAATGTTCAGTTATTAATTTTCGAATTCACTAATCGTTTGAAGTTGTTTAATATTTGGTAATGACAGCCGGGCTGTTTGCAAAAATATTTGCAAAAATATATTTTAGAAAATTGTGTTCTTTGATTTCTATTAAAAATTATTATTGTTATTTATTATTTTATTTTGCATAATGATAATTTAATTTAAAAATCATTTGTGTTTATTTACCGCCATTGCTCATGTACAAATTCATATGGTAGTCGTGTATCATAATAATATTATAATTTATTCAATTTTTGAACTCCAAAATTTCACCATTTACTTATGTCATAAAATATGATAATATTTCGATTAGCTATAGTTATACAATTCCATCATATAATTAACAGTTTATTTTAACTGAAAACAATTAGTTTTTTCCCAGTACTTTGATTGGCCAAAAATGCATTTAAGTTAAATCACATCTTTTAGCGTTTAAGCTACCAAAATCAACAAATAAAAGCTGGAAGACCAAAATTACACGAATTATTGCGCAATGCGAAAATTGAAATTTTCGAAGAATAATTGTTTAGCAGTTAAATTTTGACTAATACATTTCATCCTTCATTGTTTTCATTTGATATGAATCAACTTAATAAAAACTCATAACGCCACAATAAAAAAGACATAAATAAAATAAACATCTTTAAAATAAACAAAATGTATTTTTTCTATTTCTTGTAAATTGAACAAATTAAATATTATGAAAATAACAGTTCTAATGCTTTAGCAATAAAAAAATAATAAATATTAAACGAAAAAACCATACTTCGTTTGTAAAATCTAACAATTTTAAAATTTTCTGGAAACAAAGAATTATTACATTTTAAAATTTTCTGCGCCCCCTAGTTTGCGCACCTTTGCAGTAGAACACTTTAGAATTTTATTTTTTAGAGGATCCTCGGCCCAACTGTCTTTTCTGCTCTCAAAGGTCTTAAATTTATCCAATTAAAACATCTTTTTATTTGTTCTTCATCTTCAAAACTAAAACTACTTATTGGTAGTGTATCATCAATATTCCAGAATGATCTTTGATTTTCTCAAGTCATTCCATAATAAAATTGAAATTCAATCCATTGATAAAAATTATCTATTGAACATCCTAAATATTTCAATAGTGTTTGACTTTCTTTGAAATCTTTACATGCTCTTCAAATACCTCCTCTTAAATGGTTAGTTAATTTAACTTTTGGATTTGCATTATATCGGTTTTTAAACGACTCATTAACTTTTTCTTTATTGTTTGTTTGTTTCTGATATTTTAATAAGTGCTGATAATATTTAGGACGTTGAATTTCCCTATCATATTTTCGGTCCCACTCTTTACACTCTGAATTATAAACATAATAATCTCTTTTTAATCTAGTCCTAAATTCAGTTATTGTTTTTTTCAATATTACACTTTTTACATACTTTACTTGATAAAGTAGTATTCAAATTTCTTATTCTTAATAAACGTTGCTGCTTATACTTTTGTTCTCTTGTCTTATTTTCTATACTTTCACATTCTTTATACATACCAATAAAATAGTATTTTTCTTTTCTTCTGATTGTTTTAAAAGATTCATTTGATTTTTCAATATTACAATTAGTGCATATTTTCAGAAACATTTTTTTTATGAATTTAGTAAATACTAGCATGTTCTTTTTAAATTTAGAACTAAAGGTTTGAAGATCTCCACCTTGTTTTTTCAAATGCTTTTTATTTTTTACATGTTGATATTTATAATTCTTGTGCATGTACTCATCACAAGATTTACAATGACATCGATTAGCTTTCATTAATTTTTAATATAGATTTTTTAATTTATAATATAGTGTGTGTATAAAATATAAATAAAATGAAAAAATAAAATATGTTTACAGGTCTAGATGATGCAGTGGTAATATAATACACTTTATATTAATTTAAGTCTAATCAGCTATGGGTTCAAATCCCTAAGTGGAAATATTTTATTCATAAGCTAATTTCTATGAAAGTAACATCTATTAAAAAATATAGTGTGTGTGTGTGTCTATTAATATCTTTTAAAAAAAATAAAAACAGGTCAGGTGGTTCAATGGGAAGCAATGCCACAAGTCTTTCGAACACACCTGGATCGATCCCTGAATGTGTTTTCGGACCTTTTTCTGATTTGGTTTCGAATTCATTTGTTGTTTCGTGTAATGCGCCTAAAACATCGCTGAAATTGTCTCCGAACGAGAAGTGAATAATACGGCGCTTTATAAGTATTGAATTGGTTCTGATGTATGAGTCTGGCCAGCTTGTATATAAGTCTGATACCCGAAAGAGGTTATATAAAAAAACAAATCCGGATCAAATAAACTACTGAAAGCAGTTTTACGGTTTTAAGTTTTTATTATTCCTAGTTATTATACCAGTTACTCTTCCGAGCATTAGAAGCACTAGTAGTGTAAGTTCGGTGGACTAAAGTCATCTCAACTCTGTAAAATCGATATTTTAGGACGTAGGAATTTTATTTTCTTTATTTTCTTATTCTTTTTTAAATTGAATTATTTTTAAAAACTTACTTTGTCAATTAACCACAGTTGGAACAATGAGAATCGGGGCTCTGTAAGAGATATGCTTTGATTATTTAAACTAAATATCGCGAGGTATTTAACTTTCAGTTTAATATTTTATTATTTTGTTATTCATAAAAATATATTATATTTCATAATTTCTTTCTTATTTATAATAGTGCTCAATATAGTAAAAGTAATATTTATTAAAATTAACGAAATAAAAAAATTTAAGAATAACAAATTTAAAAAAAGTTAATACCGGAATTTAATGTAACTTAAACCCAAAAATTGCCCTACAAATTAAAATATATATTTTCGAGTAAATAATTCTAATTAATTTAAATAACATAATTTTTCATTTTTGAGTTAAAAAATAATTATTATAATTAATTAAATAATTTGTCTTCAGGTTACAAATTTTATCGGCGAGTTCAAACGAATGATAATTTCATAAAGAAATTTAAAATGAAAAATATAATAATTTAAATTATATTGTTTTAATTTCATTTTATTAATGATTATTAATAATAATGTAAACAATTTATATTAATTAATTTTAATTATAATTGTTAAAATAATTAAATGTTCACCGGTCAATTTGTTTTTTTGTTATTCTAAGTGATCTCATAATTCTGTTTCACATAAATAATTGAATTAATTTTGCAATGAAATATCCCAATTTACAAAATAAATAATAAAACATTCAATTATCAAATTTTTTCACTAATTTTAAGATTAGCAACATTAATTAAATTGTGCTTTTATTTTTAAATTTGACATTTTTGATTTAGAATATTGTTTGAATTTTGTAATTTAGATTTTCCTAAAAAATTTGCCATTCTGTTTCATGTTTGCCGCACTTAGTCAAATGTGATCTAAAATCTGAGATTTCATTAATCTGTCGCCAAATGCGCATCCATGACTACGCAATTTTTTAAGTGATTAAAACGGAAACTCATACTGAAGATAGAAATTAATTTTGAAAATTACACGAATAAAATAATTATTATCGATTGATAACAATTTTTTTATGAGAGAAATTTCAGAATTTTATTTTTATCAAAAAAATTGTGAATTAAAAATATAATAAAATCTTGAATAGCTGCCAGGTATTATTTATTTCAATGAGTGTTTGCGTATACGACTTGTAGTTAAATGTATAAAATAATTTAAAATTTTATAAATTTTATGTACTAACTTGACCTTGGGGTCATACAACTGGATAGTTTGTGAAAATATGATTTTTCTTTTTTATTCTGAGAGTTGTAACATTTGTAGCAATCTGTACGTAGTAAAATTAAAATTATTTTTAAATAAAATTGAATGGAAACTAGTGTAAAATTGTGGAGGAAAAATGATTAAAATTTCAAATTTCAAGATGGAAAATAATTTATAGAAAAAATTTTTATATAGAAAATGCACGAAAAGTATGAACACCTTGATTATGACATGAATCCAAACGGTGTTATGACTTAATTTATTATCTTCACAACAACAATTGGCATGATAATTCATGATTTTCTTCTAAAAATCGTGGTTAGTCGAGAAAATTGAACTCGAATTTCCCAGTCTCAGTAGGCGTTGATGGAAATTGCTAAACATTAGGATTCGTCGAAATGTGTGATTAGTAAAGCTTCTTTATATAATCGTCTTGATAAGTATTATTGCCGTTCGCATTGTCGTACATGAAATGAATGTCTGTCATTTCAAAATTTGAAAAAACACTTTAATATTTTAAATCAATCTAAAACTTATATTAATGTAGTCTTGAACTTTAAACTATTTAGAATAAACCATTTTTATTTAAACATATTTCTGCTTTTAAATTCTCAAATTATTTTATCATAAATTAAAAATCTTGTTTTTATAAATCACAAATTCTACAAAATTTAAAAACTAATTAATTTTCTAAAATTCTACAATTTGAAAGTTTAACTTCGTTTGTTCTAGTACTCTAGAGATTGGTTTTGGAGTTGAGAAAGATATGTAGAACTTCAATGAATGTAAAACTATCAATGACTGAATCAGCTTTGTTTGATTTAAATAGAGAGGTTTGTTTTTGGCATTGTATCGTCATCGTGTTTATTGATAGATTTCAAGTCTTACTTAAATGATATTCAGATCTTGGTAATGAATATTTATGTCATGGGTGCAATGCCGCATACATTTGAATATATCACATACTTTTGAGCGTCATCTTCGTACTCAAGCTCTTGATAACTGTAGACTGAAAGAATTGGTTAATATCAGTAAGTACAATTACTGTCTGAATTTTGTGTTTATAAGTGGATTTCGAGTCCTACTAAGATTTTGTACGGATCTTGGTTTTCAATTTATATGTTATGGGGGTAATACCACATACACTGGAATGACTGCCCGTCATTTCCGCTCTCAAGTTTCCGATCAGTCGACTGATGGATATTAGTATGTGCAATGTTTTGATGCAGGATGAAACTAATTGTAAAATAGTTTTGTTAAAAAAAATTTTAAATATTCTGTTGAAAGTTATATTTAAATTTTGTAAAGTCTCGATTTTGAAAAAATTTAGAAAATTAAGGTTTTTTTAAATTTTGTGGAATTTGTAATTTATAAAAACAAGATTTTTAATTTTTGATAAAATAATTTGAGAATGTAAAACCAGAAATTTGTTTAAATAAAAATGGTTTATTCTAAATAGTTTAAAGTTTAAGACTACCTGACGAAGGCAGAAATTCTGTCGAAATATATTGTAGTTGAATATATATTTTGGATTGGTGTTTTTCTTTAATTTAAACCAGAGCCAATTTTGTGTGATTCTTTTAATATATATATATATATCACAAAACCTGTTGTTTTTGTTTTAAAAAACTACATAATGTTTTAAATAATAAAATATTTTTTCATTTTTAATTTGTATCAATTTTTTTCTGAAATCGGTATATAAAATTTTAAAAATTGTTTATCTCATTCATTTAAAACTGTAATTTTAAAAATTTGTACTTTGAACTCTTTTCCATTCTAAATAAACAAAAAAAATTTTCGTTTCATTCTATAATCCCATTGTTTATCTCTCTCTCTCAAAATATAATAATTAATAAAGTACAATAATTATTTAAAGACAATCACTTAAAAAATAATTTGATATTTTTTTATCGAAATGCAATAAAAAATTTATAATTGATTTCAAAAACCCAATATTGACACATGTCTATCAGTGCTAGGACAATAAATAATTAAATTTGGTAATTAAAATTAGTTCCCAGAAAGCTAATAGATAAAAACCCAATTTGCGTTTCATCTTCTTTAAAACTCCACGAAATGATTTTCTTTAATTATTTTTAATGTTCACAGGCTTAACTTGTAAATTCTTATTAATTAAAACAAATTTTGTAAATAGTGTATAATTTTTTATTGATTATTTAATTTTATAATAAGTACATAAATTGGAAATATGCATTGAAAAATGGGAAATTTTATGAAATGCATTTGGTTATAAATAATTATTATGATGAGAATGTTATTAATATGACATTAAAAATTTTTAGTTCTCATAAAAAACAGATCATTCTCTATTATCAACTATTACAGGATCGCATGGATTTACAGTACAAACTCAGCAACTTTTGGAGTCATGGAATACTTATCGTCCGGTTTTGTACTCTGTTATTAGGAAACCAAAAAGTGGCGCGTTTTCAAAAACGGCTTCTTTAGAGGGAAACATTTTTATTGTGCAATATTGAGTGACAGTAATTAGCCTAAGTAATAAAAAGGTTGTGTGATGTAACCCATGTAATGAAAACAAAATAAATGAGTCATACTTGATCCATAAAAACCTGTGAGGATACAGATGAGATATGGAATAGTTCAAGGTCACTATAATGAAGACTCTGACGTCACTCGTAACTCATTAATAATCATAGATCAAAAATTATTTTCTACTCCCTGCTCCATTCGCTTTGTAAAAATTTTAATAATCTACCTTTATGTGAATGTTTAAGTGTAAAAATAGAAAATAAACTTTATTTTTGAAATAAGTCATTAATGTCAAAATTCAAAAATGATATTTTTATTAAATTTTTCATTCGTTTCACACTTTAGGCGCATGTTAAATTTCGTAGCTAGGAATAAACAAAAATAAGATAGTGAAGTTTAACTTCGGTCCTTAAATATTTTTTACAAAGAATGTTGTCTAGTTGAAGTAAAAATCTATTGCACTTGTTTTTTGGATAAATATGAATATTAGATCTGCCTTTAGCAAAACCTAGAGATAAAATGAATCATTTTGTAAAATCCGATTGCTAAGAAATATTTATGAATCAAAGATCGGCACTTTCGTACTCACAAAAGACAAACATTAATCAAAAGAAAAATGTATGGTACCTCATCGATGCACTAAAGGAAAGGAAAACTCAAGGCATCCAACGATAAGCAATCGAAGTGGCTACAATAAGTATGAAATTGAAAGACTTAAATCACATCATAATGTGTAAACGGTTAAAAGAAAAAATATTTCTATCTGAAAATTCCGTTCTACGCCAATCAGATTTAGTACAAAACCATCAAAGTATTAAAACCCACCGATCTTTCAATCCGCATTACTTGGAACAGTACTAGGAAAGTAAATATGTTTAAAATGAAGAACTGCCATCCACCCATGAAAATACGTTTCCAAAAGATATGTTCAAAGGGTAATTTCAAAATTAAATCAAGATCACATATCAATATCAATAATAATAATAATAATAATAATAATAATAATAATAATAATAATAATAATAATAATAATAGTAATAATAATAATAATAATAATAATAACAATTATAATAACATTATTAAAAAACAAATCATTTTCCTATGTATGCATTAAAAATTTGACATAAATAGTAGCGTATAGATAAAAGGATTGTTTAACGTTATTTAAATTAAATCAGTTGACATTCGACATATGTTTTTGATCTAGATTTTTGGCTTTGAATTTTTTACCGAAATTAAGAACATCTACAATTTCTTGTTGTGTTTATACATTTGTTTTAATTAAGTTAGAAATAAATCTCGTTAGGAATTCAAATATATTATTTTACCGGTCAACCTTTAGAAAATGCTAAATTATTTGTGAAATAATTTTTACAAATTTTGCTTACCAAACTTAAAATTAAAAACAATTTATATAATTAAAAAAAATTATTAAAAGAAATTTTTTTGTTTACATTATATTTCTATTTAGAAAATATTCCTAATTATTGTATTGTTGTCAAAATGTACTAGTCGAAAGATTTATGTTTTTTTATTAAAAAAAAATCAAAAGATTTTTAATTTAAAAATTTCAATTATATATAAGCTTAAAAATGTAGATGCGAAATAGCACAATAAGAAAATAAATGTAAATTCAAAATAAATGCTTTTATTGTAATAGATTTTGAGAATTTTAATTTTTTGGGCTCTTCAATAGTTGTTATTGTTTATCAAACATTGAAACAGTACCGAATTTCGATCTGATTATTTTTGTCAAAGATTTGTCACATTTAATAATTGAGAAAATGATAATATTTTGAGGGGGTTTTAGTAAATGAATGAAGGAGTTCCACGAGAATGATATTTACAAGGCAAAAGTAAAGGAGATTTCTAAATAGAAGGATAGTAATTTTTATCACTTATAAGTCGCATAATTTATCATTCAATTTTACAAGCGAATGAAAATAATCCGATGAGTTATAAGATCTAATTAAAAAGTAGACAATTTATAAGGCAAAATAAAAAGATAATAAAAATAAAATAACTTTCGTGCACAATTCGAGGTAAACTTTGCTCTTACTACATGTAGTATAAAAATTAGAAGAAAAACACATATTTTAATTTATTTGTCGATTTCTCTAAGTTTTATAAATATTATTAAAATAAATTTTTTGAGAATTCTTAAAATTTTGTGTTATTAACATCTATTATAAAAAATTATAATTTTAATATATTTAAATATTAAAAAAATAATAATAAAATTAATTTCTTATTGACCATAATTTAAACCAATCTCAACTAAGAACCTTTTCCAATGTAAAGTAAGGTATAAATAGTACAAACTATTAATTATTATTGCAATTATTTAAAATATAATTAATTAATTAATATCTTTTCCGCACACTTAACTATGTGCTTTATATGAAATGTTAGTTTAAAAAATTATATTTAAAATATTATTATCGATAACGCAAAAACAAAAGCGCTAAAATAGTTTGTTATAGTCAAATGAAATTTATGAATTACATGGGAAAATTTTTGTTTTATTGTTCTTCAAAATAATACAATTGTTGACTGTAATGGATTCTCATCAGTTTCACTATTTTAGCTCTGCTACAAAGAGTTTCGAATTTAAAAGAAACAGTTAAAAAAAAACCAACGATAAAAAATTTAAATCAACGAAAATTTATTTTTAAATAAATAAATATTTTTAAAAAAATTAAAAAAAATTAACATTGAATTCAATGATGAAAACAATTTCACCTTTCCATTTTTCATTACAATAGTTAAAAATAAATTTGAAATCGTTAAAATTTTTAATAAATAATAAGTGCAGTTCATGGAAAACTGACAGCTGGAATTCCAATGAGTGATATTCATAAAATACACTGTCGCCAAAAAGAGGATTTTCTATATAATCAACAGCTAATTTCTCCTATGCGCATTAAACCATCACACTTCTGTTTTAATTAGCAAAGCGCCATATCCATCAATCTGGGCATTCAGTTTCACTGACATCTTACTTTTCATATTAATGGATGGAAAACTTCGTTGAAAAATGTAAATAATGACACTAATCCGGTCTTAAATCAAATTTGAACTCCCAAATGGACTAAGCATTAATAATTTTGTTTAAAGCTAATTTTTATAATTTTTTATATTAATTCATTTATTATCATTATTTAGTATAACATTAAATTAAAATTAAATAATTAATATATATAATCATAAAAGCCTTTGCTTCATATTTTAAACTTTATTAAATAAAAATCTTGAATTACATATTGCTTTTCATTTATTATTATTATTATTATTATTATTATTATTATTATCATTATTATCTTAATTATTATCAAAAATAATCTACTGACTGAAAAAGAATTAATGATAATTAGCCGAAAAATGAAAAAGATAATTTACTTGGAATATTTAAAATTTTATTGTATTATTGAGAAAAAAATAATTTTTCGGTGATAAATCTTTTTTCGAAGTATATATTAGAATAAAAATCGGAGAAATTTCTGATAATAGATTTCGTTATTCTTTGAATAGTTTCTCTCATGACTTCCCTGTGATGTCTATCTCTTCTTTTTCCTAATCATCATTTCCACCTTTTCTCGATCAGACATTGTAAAAGTTACATACAATAGAAATAAAATAAATAATTCATTTTCTGATGTCTACCTAAAATTCTATATCAAATAATTACGACTGAAATGCTTACCAGAGTTAGTTATGATTTAGACAATATATTATTAGTATTTATTTTGAAAGTTTACTAATTTTACTAATATTATTTTAACAATTTACTTATAATAAATAAAGAATTGCGAGGCCAAAGATTTCAAACTAACAAAATATTATGAAGGTAAATATTTTAACAATCGGGTCAAACCATATAATCTTTGCAGAGAGAGAGAGAGAGAACGCTTACATACTAAATTTTTGAATTTTTAAAAATATTCATTTATTTTATCTAGTTCACATTATTTAAACAAAGTATTACATTAACCTCTTAAGTGGTTTATGTCATCAAACAAAATGCGCTCCTCAGCGGCGAGTTTTGTAACCCGCTAACGTATATATACACGTCTTGGGCATAAAAACATATCTATGTGTATATTATACGCAAGCAAATATATTCGTTTTATGCGTTTTGTAATGCATATGTTGATGACGTATTTATCCATCATAGTCACTTAAGAGGTTACATAAGGATTTTCAAAAATCACTTAAATATACAAGAATTGAAACATTTGATCACACACTCAAAACGGAATACAATCAGTGGTGTTGTCGAGCCGGAACGCTCCGGAACGTCGTTTCGGTACTTCGTTTTTTGACGGGAACGCTCTCCGGAACTAAAGATGATTTCTGATAACGAGAATTGGCTGACGTATTGAAAAAAAAATTAAAAAGAATTGCTGATTTTTTTTTCGAATTTTTGACGAATTTTTGTATGTATTATTATAACCCATTTTGTGTATATGTTTATATAATTTATACATATACACAAAATGGGTTTCGTAATGATTTTCGTTTCCTTTCCTTTTTAAGCTATATACAGGGCCGATCCTGGTGACTTGCGAAAATTGAGGGAAATCTCCCCCGTCGTCAAATTTGGGACATGAGACCTAAAAAAAACGTCGCCGCCAGGATTATCATGGAAAATCACCCCCCGTCGTTAAATTTGGGAAATGAGACCACACATAGCAGCCGCCTACCCAGGATCGACACTGTCTATATAATTATATATACGCGTTCCGGTAAAAAAAAATTAGCACAACAACACTGAATACAATAATAACAGAATGTATTAAAACAATAAAAGTCTTAAAAGGAACTAACAGATTATGTTTCTTTGGTAAATACCAATTTGTAAAGGTTTGAAACAGGTACACAATTTTCTTGTTACTGGATATTATGGAAATTTTACTGTCAAATAACTTATTAATGTCATTATTCATAACGTTTCAGCATAAATTTTAACAAAACGAAAGCTCTTGTAATAATCCGTAGGATGCGCAACACTGAACAGCAGAACTCCATTGAGTAACTCAACTCCAGTATCCATTACAATGTCGAATCAATCGACATTCAATCTTTCAAATGTGCAAATTTTTCCACTTGCACATAAATTAATGACACGAAAAACTTCAAAATACAACTTGTAAATAATTAAAAATTAATTTAACCAGCAAAACAGCACTCGAAAGTCAATAAAGAAAACTATGCTAAATGAGAAGTGATTTTTCACAAGAAACACTTCAGAAATCAATCATATGTAAAACTCTACTATCATCATTTATTGTATTTTTATTATTTGCACTTTAGATTTGCCAAGTTGGTTTCTGTTTCAAATTTTTTTTTAATTGCAAATCATGAGAAAAACTATCAGTGAGACTTTCTTATTATAAATTTAAAGAAAATAATAAAAATAATTCCAAATTTTACTTAAAGATTCAATAACGAATTTCGTTTCCTTTCCACTGATGATTCGTTTGCTCGGACCCGGATACAAGTTGCCCCAGTTGATCGTGTAGGTTTTCACCGGCACAATCGGCTGTGACCAACTGATTTTGATGCTGTTTGATGTGGATATAAATTCAAAAGTCTTGATTGAAAATTCTTTCAATAAACCCTCGAAAATATCTATCAAAAACACTCACAGTTATACTAGCTTCAGGAATACTCCGTTTCTTTAATATGATTTGCTTATTTTCGGAATCGCCCGATATTTTATCATCTAATAGGACATTAAATTCATTAAATAATAATTAATAATTGTGATAAAATTTACTGTGATGATTGCTTTGTAAAAAGTATGAAAAAACATGTAATTGATCACTATCGTTGATCAAGCATTGAAACAGTGCAGAAGTTTGATCTGATAATTTTGGTGAAAGATTTGTCACATTTAACAATTGAGAAAATGATGATATTTTGTCGAGGTTCCAGTAAATGAATGAAGGAGTTCCGGGAGAATGATGTTTACAAGGCAAAATTAAAGGAGATTTCTAAATTGAAGGATAATAGTTTTAGTCACGTATTATTCGCATACTTTATCATTCATCTTTACAAACGAGTGAAATAAATCCGATGAGTTATAAAAATTAATTAAAAAAATAGACAATTTATAAGGCAAAGTAAAAGGCTTGCTAATGTAACATTGATAATATCCATAATCATCTACAGTAATGTTCCTGATTGAAATTATATTACCATAATTTGTAATTCTGAAATAATATTAAAAATAATAATAATAATAATAAAAACAATAATAATAATAATAATAATTATAATTATATTATAAGGACTTTTTTTGATTTTCACCTCATTTATTTTTTTCATTTATAAATAACATTATTTTCTACAAAATTTTGTAAAAAATATGTCATTTATTATTATTATTATTATGCATGATAATATATTGCAAACCGATACTGCTGCACCTCCCCAAAATGAGATCAAATATATTATTAAATATTTATTTATTACAAAATTAAATTAATAAAAAATAATTTGTTTAAATTAAATGTTAATTCATAATATTTTTAGTTGGTTTTGAGTACCTGAAGATGATAGTTATGCTATCGAAATATATCGTAAGGTTTTATTGGCGTTATTTTTTAATAAAATCGTTGCCAAATTTATTTATTTAATTATTTATTTAATAATAATAATAATAATAATAATAATAATAATAATAATAATAATAATAATAATAATAATAATAATAATAATAATAAAAATAATAATAATAATAATAATAATAATAATAATAATAATAATAATAATAATAACAATAATAATAATCGTTTTTGGATTGATTTAAACCAAACAAACAAAAAAGTAAATTTTAATAAAAATCAGAACGTATTGTGATACTTTCTCATTGATGATAAGAATTCTGCAAGAAACTGAAGAAGATCATTTGATAATCGAAACGTTTTTCAATAATATAATTATTACTTCGCAGCAAGACCTTATTTTGTTATTCACTTATCTGATATATTAATTATTGCAGCTACCAAGGAATCACCGTTTTATACTTATAATAATAATGATAATGATAATAAGAATAAGAAGAAGAATACTATAATAATAATAATAAGAAGAAGAATACTATAATAATAATATTAATAATAATAATATTAATAATAATAATAATAATAATAATAATAATAATAATATTTTAATATTATTATATATTTACTTTAAAATTATTTAAAATTAAAATATTTTAATATTTTTTTTATTTTCAGTAAAATGCTATAAAATTTTAACTTTTAATATTAATTTAAGACTTTTATTATAGTTATGAATTTATTTTATTTATATAAATTTTAAAATTAGTGTAAAATTTGTTAAAACCAAAAATATATTAGAATATTTTTTAAAAAACAAATAGTTGGTTTAAAATATATTAATTCATATTATTTTGTTTTTTTTTTGTTTTACCTGATGATAACAGTGCATTACGCGAAATATTTCCTAAAACGAATGTTTGAATGATATTTTATTTTCATGCTCATTTAAATATCTGTTATTATTATTATTATTATTATTATTATTATTATTATTTTTATTATTTTTATTATTATTATTATTATTATTATTATTATTATTATTATTATTATTATTATTATTATTATTATTATTATTATTATTATTATTATTATTATTATTATTATTATTTATTATTATTATAATAATAATTATTATTATGTATAAAACGGTAATTCCTTGGTTACAGCATAAATTAATATATCAAATAAATAAATAAGTAAAAACAATAAAAAATTTGGTTATCATCCAGATTTCTGTGATGCTAATGTTGTGGTTTAAAATTATAATTATTTTTCATAATATCTTTTCATGTCAATTATCTGAAACAATTCTAAAAGTCATAATCCTTTCTATACTACTGAGTTCTTTAATAATATGGTAGATATGATAAATGATAACCGTGAAATGTTGATCAACTCAAACGTTGTAATGTGATCAGTACTATAGCATGACACTACAATATACAAGTGCATGGACTATCAATTATTTTGACAACAGTGCCAGTTCAACCATGATCCAGACAATAATTGCAATTACTTTGGATTTAGTGTCAATGATTGATCATGACATTAGTTGGAAAATGTGTTGGAATTGAGTTTCTAGTTCAATGACACGAATGAACAATGACTATTTTACGTGATTAATCAAGATATCTCAAATATTTTTATTATAAGTTATACATAATATTCAATTTCCAATTCTAGATTTTCAGACAATACTTGGAAGATCAAGCTTTAATCGGAAAATTTTGAAAGTATTAGATATTGGCAACTATAATTACTACTATTTTTATTATGACAAAAATGTAATTTAAAAATAATAAAATAATAATAATAATAATTATAATTATATTATAAGGACTTTTTTTGATTTTCACCTCTCATTTATTTTTTTCATTTATAAATAACATTATTTTTTACAAAATCTGATTCATAGTCAAATTTTGTAAAAAAATATCTTATTTATTATTATTATTATTATTATTATTATTATTATTATTATTATTATTATTATTATTATTATGCATGATAATAAATTGCAAACCGATACTGCTGCACCTCCCCAAAATGAGATCTAATAATTAAAATAATTTACATTGAGAAATTCGCAATACTTTCATATTTATTGTCAGTTTAATATTAAATAATTTTAAAATCTATTTTAAATGAAAATAATCTGAATGGATTTGTAACTGCTTTGTCAAATGAAAATATATCAATGAGAACTTTCGGAGTTTTCTTCCCTATTTTTGCTTTGGATATTAGGCGTCTGCTGAGTTTCTCTTAATGGTAGCACCTACCGTTTTAGAGAAAAAATTAAAACGGCATGTAGGAAAAGTTAAGATAAAACTTTTATTTCTAAACAGATTTCTAACTGGAACTCTTTATAATCGATTAAAATAGGAACAATTTAAATTCTGATTGTTTTCATAAACTAACAAAAAAAGTATGAATATCCTTAACAAGTTTAAATGGTTTCTCGAATTTACAAGTTTCAAGTTAAAATTTTAAAATTTTAGTTGCAAATCATTTTAAATAGTAATTTATATGTTCTTTGTTTAAGTTTAAGGAATTTATTATTTAATTTTAGCTCAATAAGAAGGCTATAATATTTGGTTTTTACCACTATCCCTTTAAGTAAGTTTTACTTTTACACAGACATCTATTTTTTTTGGTTAATACTGCCGGTTCACAGTGACTTTAATATTAAAGTTTTAACGGTCCTCTAATTCCCTTGTTCATTAATATATAATAATAATAATAATAATAATAATAATAATAATAATAATAATAATAATAATAATAATAATAATAATAATAATAATATTAATAATAATAATAATTATAATAAAAAATAAAAATAATTATAATAATAATAATATAATAATAATAATAATAATAATAATAATAATAATAATAATAATAATAATAATAATAATAATAATAATAATAATAATAATAATAATAATAATAATAATATAAAAATAATAATAATATTAATAAATAATAAAAATACTAAATAATAATTAATATTATTAATAATAAAAAATAATGTATAATAATAAAAATAATATGTAGAAATAAGAATATTAAAAATAACAAATACAATAGTAATAATAATTATAATAATAATAATAATAATATTAATAATAATAATAATATTAAGATGACCTTTCTCCAAATTCAATTAATTTCCCATTTTTAAACCACCGATATTTGTGATTGTCACTGCTATTTCTGCATTGTAGAATGACATAATCATTCACTTCTGAATACATCACTTTCGAGTGCTCATCTAAATAATCGCAAAAAAGTCTTGAGAATTATCATATAATATTAATAATAGAAATATTTAAATTCAAACTGAATAATTTTGGAACAATTATAGTAAATTACAATTTTGAAAAATTAACTTCAATAGTTTGTAATTCATTTGCATAAATTTATACTTAATTTTTGTATTATTTCCCATTTATCGGATTGATTCATAAATTTAAAAGCAAATATTTTAAATTATTTGACTTTTTGTAATGAAAATAGTTGAATGAAATGAGTAAATATCACATAAATAAATAATAAAAATTATTTGCTTGTTAAGTTTATTTATTGACAGCGGGCTACTTATTGCCGTCTCTTGTTACAAATATGTATCTAATATTGGAAACATTAAAACGATTCGGTAAAATTATTTTTTGTTGTTTTTTTTTTATTATTAGTTTTTTAATAAAGATTTTTTGGTAATGGTAAAACTGGAAATTGTTATTTAAAAAAACTTTCAGAAGTGACTCGTAATACACTATATATATATATATATATATATATAAGGCTGTGCCGAAAATTTGTGAATATATCCATAAAGCATTTATATCATTATTGATCCATAGACAAATAATAAAAAATTCATAATGTATATATATGTATATATATATATATATGTGTGTGTGTGTGTGTGTGTGAAAAGTAAATTTAATATAACAAATTAAAATAATTAAAAATTTCAATTCTATCTGATGATGGCAGTGAGTCTGTCGAATTAAATTGCTGTTTAATATATGTTGGATTGGCGTTTCCCTTTATTATTATTATAATTATTATATTATTATTATTTATATTATTATTATTATTATTATTATTTATATTTTTATTATTATTATTATTATTATTATTATTATTATTATTATTAATATTATAATTATTATTATTATTATTATTATTATTATTATTATTATTATTATTATTATTATTATTATTATTATTATTATTATTATTATTATTATTATTATTATTATTATTATCATCATCATCATCATCATCATCATCATCATCATCATCATCATCATCATTTTCACTATAATTATTTTCTACATCATTATGTCAGAAAAATTAGAAAAGAAATGAGAAAGAAATTAATATATGCCGAAACTCTAAATATCCTTGCATATGAGATTGCCTAACTTAGAGAGTATTGTTGGGAAGGAATTCAAGTGAATTAATCACACTAAATGAGTGTGAGTAATCAAAACTCTCTAGAGACAATTGTAAATGTGGATTACGAATCTGTTCAAAGTATTTTAACTTAAATTTTCAAGACAATTTAAAACAAAATATCTTTTCGGCAAATGATTAAAAAGGAAAATGAGAAAAAAGTCATTGTCAACTATGAATAATAATTTTCTGTTATATATTAATGAATAATTCGTTTACTGGTCTGATTGTTTAAACTAATGATAAATATTATTTCCTGGATTTTCTAAATTGACTTAATTGTTTATTGAATCATTCTACCAGAATCCAATGCTGCCATTAATGTTCCCGTTTTATAGCGACTTTTAAATGGTTTTTTTAATAATTATAATTCAAATTTTTTTAATATAAATCACCATTGAGATAGCAATGATTGTTTTTGTTTTTTTGTTTTGTGAGAATGATTGAATTAATCAGAAAATAAAGTCCGAAAAATTTAAGGCAGTAAAACAATGAAAATGTTTAAGAAATTAAATAGAAATATAACTATTTTAAATTTTGTGCTTGATTTGTGTGATTTGTTTAAAATATGTGCATTGATAAGATTAGATTTTTTTCCCCACAAAACCCTAAAATAAAGAAAAAAAATTAGCAATTAAAAATTTTGAAAATAAAGATTGGAAATAAATTTATTCTTAAATATCTTGTTAATTATAACAAAATATTTATAATCTTTATATTAACTTTTGTTTTGTTGTAGCATTTTTTTCCTCAGCTCACATATTTGGCATTTTTTCCCTGATCCCAACTAACAGCCAAATGAAATTCGACTTTTTAAATTTATAATTCAAAATCAGATTTTTATTTTACTTTGGAAAATTAATTTTTTGATCAACAAAAACGTACAATTTTTTGATTTTTTTTTCGTACCTGACCTGGGATTCCAGGTCGCACTTATAGGCCTTGTCTATTTCATTGAGCTTTTTTCAAAGGGCTTTATCTTTTATTTCTTTTTAGATCATAGATTAAATTTTAAAAAACTTTTCACTATGAATCAGTAATGATATCGATGTTTCACGAATTTTCGGAACAGCTTTTTTCAAGTGATTATGATCATTTTCTACGATTTAATAAAATTGTTAAAAATTTATTAGTTTTATATTTTATATTGATTTTATTGGTCTATTTTATTTTAATTTAACTTAATATTTTATATTGAGTTTTAATATTATAAGGACTTCTTTTGTTTTTCACCTCTGATTTCTTGATAAGTGACAATATTTTCTACAAAATTTGATTCATAGTCAAATTTTGTAGAAAATATTGAGTTTTAAATATACAAAAAGTATTCTGACTAATATTTCTTTCTAAGGTTGATTGGAATTGAGTTAACATTGACTGTACGGAAATTAATTTTATCAATCGCGCGATTATGCAATTTATTAGGAATGTATATTTTAATCGAATTGCCGATTTCTTATAAAGTTTGGCGGGTCACTAATACGGGCGGTCTCATTCTGTTAGCCATTGAATATTCATCACTCATTAACTTATCATTATTTTAATATAATATTAGAAAAATTTATATATATATAAGAAAAATTTTATATGCACATGGAACAAATTTTCTGGGAATCACACTGAAAAGGCACCATCGGCATCTCTGTCGCATTATTTGACATTTAGAATAAGAAGAATTCCCAATAAATTACTAAATGAATATAAACAAACGGACACTTGATAAAATTGATAAAATATTTTTCAATTCTATAAAACTTCAAATGGGATAGGTAAAAATTTTTATTATTTTATTTGTAAAATAAACACCTGCACACACCCACCGACAAAGGCGCACACACCGACAAACACACCCACACATACACCTGGATACACACAAACGAATAGAAACATACCTAATTTCGAAGAGCGAATGAAATGAGGCTTATCACAGGTAATAATTAAATTTGTAATTGTTTGCTTTAAACAAGCTACGAAACTGAGAACATTGTTTAATGATAAAATCATAACTTTTATGCTACTATCAAACTGGACAATTTTATTGGACAATGAAATATCATAAAATCTATTGTTTTTCCACATAACCCATCTGTGTAGAGAAAACGAATTACATAGTGAATTATGTAACAATTATATACTACTTACATTAATTTCGTGTTTTTTCCGACTACTAATTTACTGGTAAATAGAATCGGTTTAGACAGTTTGAAAATTTGTTCAAAATTTAACAAATTATTATTAAATAAATGTTCTATACAATATTAAATTATAAATTAGATTTTTTTTAGAAACATTTTTTACCAATAGAAACAATTTGAAAGATTTTTTCAAATAAAATTTGAGTTTTACTAACAGAAACACATTGATAATATAATTTCGTATTTTTAAAATTAAATATTTTTAGAGTTCCATTTGGACTGATTGTGCTGAAATATTTCATTAATTTCTTGGGAATATCTAAAGTTTATTTAATAAAATTACTGATGAGAATCATTATGCAAGTCTGTGATTTCGAAATTTGTATTAAATGTAAGCCATTTTGTGTTGGTATCATTATCTGACAAGAAACACGAAATCGATAAGTGAGAATTTCTATTAACCAGAATAATGAAAGGATTATATTCAATACCTAAATATATAATATTTTATCATTTGATAATTTTTTTATATTACTATTTAAATATATGACAAAAACTTACAATAAAATAAATAATGATCCAAAATTGCCAAAAAATTAATTATCCAAAATATATTTTTCATTATTAAAAAATGTCAGATATTTTGTGATTAAATTAGTGCATTTAAACTACTACATTAAATTTACTACATTGAAGTTATACTTTAGAAATTATCGAAAACTTAGTCAATTAAAATAAAAAATAAAAGCTATAATATTAAAATTGAAATTGAAATTTTTCATTATGTTACTTTATTAAATAAAATCCAACTTTAAAAATAATTATGAAAATTTAAATATTTTTAAAATTATTATTTGTCTCTCACTTTGCTTTTATTAGGCGGGAAGCATTTGGAACTCATCGTCATTAGGACTAAGAATCTCCAAATTATCACTGTGTTGTGCTATTCCATCTTGAATAGTATCCAACAGTTTCAATTGTTCGTTTTCTTTTTCTATCTGTTAGCGTTCCAGTACCACTTCAAGCTACAAGAACTGCAGTATTTCATTCTGTTGTAGTAAGTTATTTGCATCATTGAGCCTGATCTAAGTGCCCTCCATGCATCGGCATCTCCAGCTCATAGGTTCCGCTCGCTGTGAATGAATCAGCGCTTCCTGGTGGTAACGTGCCAAATCCTAGAGGAATTTCTCGAAATCTGGTTACTTGTTATTTACTAGATTTGAGAAAAAATTGTAATTTTTAAGAGTCAATATGTTTGTTTCGAGTATAAAATTAACTAATTGTTTAAATATTAATTCAGAATCAGATTGGGTAGAAATGATATCGATACTGAATATTTAAATTTTAATTCCGACTCAGTGCAGATCTTTCAATTCTCTTACAACCTTGAGAAAAACAAAGAAGTCAATCTCACATATTAATAAATGGACACTAATGTTGATAATAAACCATGTTTTGTTCTTATATTTGAATTTTGATATTTGAATTTAGATTTAATCTAAGGAAAAACACTTGGTACAAACAAAAAAATTATTCTCCTAGTCAAAGCTGGTCATAGGTGTAATAAATGATGAAAAAATAATTTAAAGTTACAACAATTATTCATAGTCTTTATCTTCTACATTTGCTAATTCAGTGAAAAGTGTTGATTAGTTGGTTGAGTTTTTTTAAAGAATGAATATTCGAAATCATTTTTATTATTGATGATAAAAGAGACTGTTGACAAATTGATTAAGAATACAAAGGATTCATGTTTGAGATTTAAAAAATGAATTGAAATTTGATCTAAATAATAGTAAAAATAAAGAAAAAGCCAAAAAACACTTTTTGTACAATATATTTCGACAGTTTAACTGTCGTCTTCAGGCGCCAAAAACCAACTCAATATTATATATAATTTATATTTATTTAAATTAATTAATTTTTTATAAATTGTATATTCCAATAAAATTAAATATTTTAATTAAAATAAATATTTAAAAATTTTTTTTATAAATTAAAAGAAAACGCCAACAAAAAACTCTTCGTCGATATATTTCGACAGTTTGACTGTCATCTTCAGGCACAAAAACCAACTAAAAATATTATGAATTAATTTATAACTTAAACAAATTATTTGTTTATATTAATTTGATTTTCTAATAAATAAACACTAAAAAAATATTTAAATACTTTTAACTAATTTTTTAAAATCTTTTTATATATGTGAGGATATTTAAGCATAATTATCAACGGACATAAAATTAAGTTTTAAAATGATTAAAATTAAAAATAATATTTAAATTAACTTTTGAAAAATTAGATAAAAATATTTTAAATATCTGATTATAAATTAATATATAAATTATTAAATAAAATTAATTAATTATGTAATAAAAAAAAATTTAAATGCCGTTTTTAATTTTGTTTAAATACAATGAACAATGGAAGATATAATTTTGATTTGAATAAATTTTGAACTTTGAATGAATACAAATTTTGAATTAAACGAAGATGTTTTCACAACATCTAATAATATAAATATTATTATTTTTTATCTACATTATAATTTTAAAAACAATTTAATATTTTATAAATTAAATTAAATTATTTTAAAAATATTAAAATTAGAATTTGTTTAAAAAAATCAATACACACATGATTTAACATAATAAAAATATTTTTAAACATTCGTAGTCATAGCACTCTGCGCATTAATATTTGGGTCCAATAACCTTATCAGCAATGCTTCACATATCAGCGTTCCCAATAATTATTAAAACTTTTCAACAAAATTCTAAAATCAGACATTCCTATTTCACTTTTACAGCCTCTATTGTGCTCACTAATATTGGTCAAACCATTCAATCGACAATGCTCTAGAACTCATGTACAAAGATAACGAGAAGTCTCTCAAATGTATATGGCACATTACATGTAAATTGATAAACGAAATAAGAACACAATACAACCGAGTTTTTGATTGATTAATAAACATATTGCGTACCTTGCAAGAATTAGAGACAATCTTATACTCTAAATTTCCCATCTGTTTACTTAACTTTCTCTTATAATTTGCAAAACCTTCAGATGACGGCATTACTAAAACAAATTTAGACTCATTGTTTTTATATCCATTTTTACTATTATTTAGATCAACACTCAATTCACAATAATTTGTCAAATTACACTCAGACTTTCCCAAACATGGATCTTTATGATTTTTAATCAATTTGTCAACAGTCTCTTTTACCATTAATAATAAATATGATTTATAATACGCATTCTTTATCAACAACTCAACCAATTTATCAACACTTTTTACCGAATTAGCAAAAGAAGAAGATAAAGACTATGAACGATAAATCAATCCCTTCACCTTATTTCTCTTATACTTAAATTCACAAAAGCTTTCTGAAGAAGTATAAAGACCAGTATCAGTTGGTTTTTTATAAATCTTTCTCATATTGTTTATCGTTGCGTTAAATTAACAAATCAAAAACTCGCCAAAAATATTGATGCCATAATATTTATAAAAAACTATTAAAATTTTTAAATATTTATTTTAATTAAAATATTTTATTTATAAAAAAAATAATTTGCTTAAATAAATATAAATAATCCTTAATATTGAGTTGGATTTTGGTGCCTGATGATAACAGTTAAACTGTTGAAATATATCGTACGAAGAGTGTTTTATTTACGTTTTTTTTTATTTAAATGGTTGCCAAATTTATTTAGTTATTTAATAGTAAAAATGTTTGTAAAAAAAATGAGCCTAAATTTGTGTTACTATTGCCGTACTCGGTAAGTTTTACAAATTATAAGAAGTTAAGTAAACAGATGGGAAATTTAGATTATAAAATCGTTTCTAATTCGTGTATAGTGTGCAGTATGTTTAATAATAAATCCAAAATTCCGGTTAGATACCCATTATCATTTATAATTAATTTATAGGTTATAATTAAAAATTTAAATGAAAATTGAAAATAACAATATTCAAATTTTTCCTTTTATAATAAACAAAAAGAAATTTGTATTTTGATTGTCAAGTAACAATGTCAAATTTTGGTTTTTCTTTTTCATAGAATTCAGAATTTCATTGATAATTCTAGGAACTTTTTAGGGTCTTGATAATATTCCGTGTCGGTCTTCTAGAAACGTTTTCTAAATCGAGAAACATAATAAATGATTGAATTAAATGAGATAACAATTGAAACTAAAGAATTAAAGATATAAAAAATAAAATACCTTTTATTTAAATAATGACACGATTAAGGTGATTTGTCGTTACTGCGATTGAAGTTTTAGAATACAGGTGAATATGGTTCTATTTCCATGTACTTGACACCATGAATAAACACAACAATAAAATTTCCGTGGCAAAAGATACCTATGATTCGTTTTGATAGAAGGATTTTGCCCTATCACCGAAATATGTAGAGATTAAAAAATTAAAATTGCTAAAAATAAGATAGGGGCAGAGATAATCATGACATTTTCTAAATGATAAAATTCAGTACATAATATATAATAAAAACAAAACCTTTTTATCAAGCTAGGTATTGAAATTTCGAAATCAATTGTATTTAACTGATAAATACTTAACCTTTCCTTCGGGAGTCTTATCAATCTGAAAATGTGTATTGGAAATGAAAATTTTAGCAGGTCTAACAAATCCCTATTTCACAAAATACAAAAGATTAACTAAAATTGAGAAATATTCAGTGGAGTTTATGTGCCTTCTAACCAGATTACATCACCTTCTAATCCGAAAGATCTCTGGTACCTCTGTTCTATGTACACTCAATCTCTACATTACTATGCCTACACCCATTTATTATATACAAAATAATTTGGTTCTCTTATCATTTATCACTTGATTTTATTCTCCATGCATTTTTTTTTATTATTCGCAGATTGATCTTTTTGCTTTGGCATTTTATTTACTATTTACAGCTTGATTTTATTCTATTTGCATTTTGTTTCTTATAGGCACTGAATAATTCGCACTGATGAGAAGGTCCTCTTAGAGCTCAATGTGTTGAATACTACAATCTTTGATCCAATCACTTCAACTCCCCAAGTGCTTTCTTTTCCTTATATTGGAGTCAGTAAATTACTTATAAAATAAATGTAGTTACATTCAGTTTTTATTAATTGAAAGAAGAAAACTAAGGTGAATAATAGGAATATAATAGTATATAATAGGAAAAGGATTTTTTGTAAATAAAGTTCACGGATCCGAAAGAGGAAACTTCATGAGGAGTAGTTTTAGAAATGACGCTCATAGATTTTCAACCTCAAATCACATTACCTACATGGTAACTACCATTGGTACATAGGTGTGGGTAGTATAATGATCTTGAAGGCCGATAAAAATTTAGAAAAAACCCTAGTTACTTAGAATTTAATTAAACTTTATATGCCTACAATAGTTTTCCATCTATGTTGGATTTTAATAAATTTGCCAAATTTTTAATCAAATTTCTGTTTTCATTTGGTGTTAATGCATTTTCTGAATGCTTTTATGTTTTTTATTTTATTTCATATTTTCAGTTTATCTTTGATTTTAAGTTGTTTATTTTGTGTTGTATATTTAAGTTGAGTGACTTGATTCTAAGTTTTCGTGTTCCATAACAGATTCGTTTAAACCACTTCTCAATGCATTATATGCTTTTTTATAAAAATATGTCTTCTGTCCCAAAATACTGTTGGGCCAATACAAGTATTTGTTTAAATGAATCGAAACAGCACGCAAACACAGCATGCAGATTTAAAATCAGACCTATTAACACCAAATAAACAACCCTAAACTATGAGGAATATGTAATTAAAAATAACATCAAAAACACAAAAGTAAATTAAAATAATAACAGATATGCACCAAGATCAGCACGAAATTAACACAAAAATAATAAGATAACAGAGAAACTTTACCAAAAATAGATCAATTTATAAAACCAGTATTTTAATAAAAAAAAGCTGGTTGAAAATAAAATATTTCTAATCGGAAATATTCAACTAAAATATAAATAAAATAAATAATCTATTTAATGCACGAAAATGACAAAATTAGAATTAGATATTACAAGTAAAATCAAGGTCAAATTTTGTTTTAATGCATCAAAAAGAACATGCAAGGTTAGGGTCACAAAATAGGTATAAATACCGATTCATTTTCACAAGATTTTAACACTTTTTTCAATCAAAAGAGCACTTTTGTTTTGTGAAATGTGGTGGGTTTCTGGGTGTTGAAATTTTTAAACTATATGGTTGTTACCCAGACAACCCCATACAAATATCTTTCGCTTACCACTTGGCACCCGTTGCTAAGCAACGTTGGAACTGTGTTCGAGTGGGTGGATCGTTCGCAAAAAGTTAGCGCTATTGCTAATGCTATAATTGACCGAACGATCCATGGGTCCAATGAGCTGCCGATAGAAGGCCTGTGCTCGATTTTGATTTTTAGGTCCCATTATTCTCTTATCTCCTTCAAATGTAAATCCATACTGTCGTCCGTGCTGATGACTTTTCTATGTCCTGTACATCCTTTGTTATGTTAAATATCCACACAGTATCGCTCTTACTCTTAACCCTATCATAACTACTATGTTCCCTATTATTGACACTAGCATTGTTACTATTATATGTATTACCTTTATTAATTGCTGCCGCTATTACATTTATTATTATTCCTATTACTACCATTACCATTATATTTATATTTACTATTATTAGTATTATTATTACTTTTAATATTATAATTAGTGTCATTTTGATAATTATCATTATCCTTACTATTATCATTATTATTATCAAATTTTTACAGGGATTCGTCCTTATTCCTCGGTTTTATGAAAATATTTTAAATATATAAAAATTTAGCCGTAATCTATCCTTATCTTACAGTTTTCAATAAAGTATTTTAATTAATTCGGAAAATTTGAGCAGCGTTCCGCCCTTATTTTACAGTTTTTATGATAAATGTTTTAACTATTTCCGAAAATTTGCGCAGGGTTCTGCCCATATTTTCCGTTTCAATTTCACATAATTTATTTAAATCTTATATTTGGTCGTTCGGATTAATCTTTTTCCGATGGCTATTCATTTTAACTGTTGCAACGATTTCGCAATCTTCCCCGCTACCCATTTCCTCTCTTTGTCCTTAAAATCTATGTATGTTCATATTATATTTAATGAGTGCCCATTGGACTACTCGGTGTTAGAGATTTTGAGCCGAATGTTGTTAAAATATTTAGGTCTAATTTTCAGGAAACGGATGATGAAGAAGCAGCCAAAACTACTTCCCCACCTTCCAATTTCCCTTATATACGGATAATATTGACGTTCCAGCTCCTGCGTTCTCACGCCGGAGCCTTCACGGGTACGAACTATTGGCGATTATACACACACTTACACAGTTCGATAGATTATGTGTGATTTTAATTACTTGCAGTTTGTTTTTGGCTGTGGGCCACAAAATAAAATTTTAAAAAATTAAAAGTTACCATCCAAATTCGATAAAAGTTTCAAGGCGAAATCGTATATTCTTCATATAAATTCTACATTCATATCATAAAATTCCATAAAGATTCTCCATATAAACTCTTCATTTCATATCATAAAATTCCATAAAGATTCTCCATATAAACTCATAAAATTCCATAAATGTAGGCAATTGCAAAAAACACTACCGAAAAGTAATACCACAAATCGACAACCGTAATTTAAAATCAATCTGACCAGCTACAGCTAACAGTAGAATTAAATTTGTCTCTGCACACAGCCTGTCAATTTGGTTGAAATTTGGTTGTCAATTTTTGCTGAAAATTTGTGAAAACACATCAGTATATATACTTACAATTCGACCTCAACCTTGCGTGTTATTTTAATTGCGATTAAACAAATTTGACTTTGAAATTATTTGTGTTATCTAAATTAAATTTTTATTTATTTCTTAATTTAAATTGGTAATTTATTTTTAACATTTTTAAATAAATTTATTCAGCTAAAAATATTTTATTTTTATTTATTTAATTCATTAATTTTTACTTTTATATAAATGGTCATTTTACGGTCGAATTTTCTTGTTATTATGTTATATTTTATGTAAATTTCGTGCGGTTCTTGATGCATTTTGTATTTATTTTATTTTACTTTTATGTTTTTGATTTTATATTTATTTATATTCTCTCAGATTTTAAAGTGTTTAGTTGGTGTTGTATATTGTATTTTAAGTTATCTTGGTGCTGGGTTTTCGTGCTGTATTACTGATGCATTTAAACAATTCTCAGGGCTATTTGTGTGCTGGCCCAACAATATAGTTTAAAAATTTCACCACCCATAAACCCACCAATACTCAAGACATTATATGTATTTTCATTATTATTAAATATTAGAAAAAACAATGTTTTTTAATAGAAAATGTCTTTTTTATTTATATTTATACTATTTTATAGTACAATCCATTTTGTGTAGAGAAAATTCCTGTCAAATTGATTTTAAGAAAAGGTCAAATAACTTAAATATATAACTTACACTGAATTCTAAAGATTTTTCAAAAAATCTAATAATAATTCATAAGACATACTGAATGAATCTAGCAAATAAAATGAAAATTAGAAATTGATAGCATTCTCCCGATGTAAACATTTATTTGTAAATAGTCATTTGTTCTTATAATTGTCGCGTCTATAGTTACAGTGTATTAATTTAAAATGTCATTAAAAAGTAAGAATTTTATAAATTGGTAAATATCTTTAACAATTTTTATCTATAGTTGAAGGTCATCTAACTTCAAAAAGTTCTCGTAAATTTTTATAGCAATTAATGAAATTTTTATTTATAAATTATTAGCTTTAGCACCAGTTTCTTGTAAACTAACTAAACAATTTATTGTTCAACAACATCTTAATGCACATTATAAAAATATTTCTAATGTAAAATGTAAGTCAATTTATTACCATTTATATTTTAATACCTGATGTAGCTTCTATTGATAATAAATGCCCAAAGTCGTGGTATAAAAATGTTACCGGTTAGTGTTTTTTATTTTGTCTTTGTTATATTTTAAATAGTCAAAGACCAGTTGAGAAAAGAGCGACTAATTAAATCAGCAAGAGATCATGTAAGAGAAAGAAATTCGCCAAATATATTTCAAAATAAAACTTTTCGTAGTGTAAGATTTTACTTTCAATGCCAATTTATATTTGAATTTATTATATTTATTTTACATTTTTTCCAAGCTGAGCAATTGATGATTTTCGTTTTGAATAAGTGGAAATATTGTCTTATTAGGAGACCTAAAATAATCATGTGGGCCTTTGGTAACTCTTCGGACGCATTTCTACATATACTAGATCCATTATTTACCAGTTATAAATCGCAGTAGGACGTTAGCCCATCAGATATAGGTAGAAATCCTCCCCCAACCCCCACCAGAAGAAATATTAAGTCAAAACATTTTTAAGTAGGTCAATTCCAGGGCAAATAAGCAGGCCAAGGTCGTTTTACGGTCAATTTAAAGGGGAATATATCATTGTTGAATGTGATTATTTATTCTTTACTTGTTGAAAAATGATCTAACCACTTTCTAAAAATTGGAAAATCTCAGTTTCTATTTGCTTTGACGGGAGAAAGTGGTCAGTTTATAAAACTTTACGATACAATTCGTACGTAATTCATGGGTGTAGCTACCATATAGAAAGAGTAGGCACTGCCTAGGGACCCATATGGTGCTCGCTCTTTGTTCCAAAAGCTATAAGCCTATTAATTTTAAATAAACTTTATTACTTTAATATTTTCTACAAAATTTGTTTATGAATCAGATTTATTTAAGTTATTCACGAACTTTCGGCACATCCTTTTTCAAGTGATCACTTGAAAATGACTGCCGAAAATTCGTGAATACCTTAAATAAATCTGATTCATAAACAAATTTTGTAGAAAATATTATGTTACTTTTAAAGAAATCAGAGGTGAAAAACAAAAAAAGTCCTAATAATTTTATTACTTTAATTTATGGGTTAGATTACCTTTCTAGATTACATAATTACAATTGAATTTTTACAAATTGTAGTCTTCGTTTCGTATATATTATTGAATTTCTAAAGGAAATCGATTAAAATAACGTAGTCGTAAACATGCATCAAAAATTAAGTTATGAATAAATTATTTTTTACGACAAGTTATTTTGTTAAACAAAGTAAACCAATTAGGGACTGGAGGCCCATCACTGATTGTTGCCTATGGGCCCAAAATTTCTAGCTACGCCACTGCCGTAATTATCACATAAATAGCAAAATATTCAACAGATAAATAAATAAATACATAACATAATATGTTAGGAAAACCGGGAGAATTATATCAAAAGTTGTAGAATTAATATTTATTAATATTCTGCGTTTTACAAACAGCATATAATATAAACGATCTTTAAAGATGACATAAAAATTCCTGAGGATTTCCACTTTGTTGTCTCTGTCGTTGTGTATCATTCAAATTATGACTTGGAACAGGATATAGAATTGATTTTGTCTTGGATATATTTTGTCCTAGAATAGATGTATTTCTTAGACGAGACTTCATTAATGATGCAGTGAATTTCCTGATATCTCAGTCATGTTAAATTTGTAGGTATCCTGTATTTTGTTAGATATGACATTAGGTGCGTGGTGGAGGGGGGTGGACAATACTCATATATAACTGTCTGGGATGGTGTATCAATTAATGTTTGCATTACATTAAATTCCTCTCTCGTGGAAGCTCATCCATCATATCTTTGTCTTCGTAGTTTTATTGAATCTAAACTATAATTTTCTAAACTAGTCGAAAGTATGTAATTTGTTAAAACCATTCAAAACCATTGAGAGAGTGAAAATGTCCTCAGCCAAAACAGAAAAGAATTTGCTCGTTGAAGTATCCTTTATATCAGAGGTTGACTAGTAATGCGTTTTGACCCCCCCAGAAATCCCAGTAGATAGCCAAACTAAATTCGATCTAGTTTTCTTTGAAATTTGTATATGATCATTTTGTTTTCTTGCTCCGGTTAACACCGTGTTTGACGCTTATGTAAGTGTCAAAAATTTGTAACCCGGCTCTCAAGTACTTTATGAAACTTCAAGTCATTCCAGTTCCGAAAAGTTTGCCTATCCATGCTTTATATGTTTATTCAAAAAAATGTGTTGCAATTATAGGGTGAGTATAAGTAGGACTAGAATATGTCGTTTTGTATTCTCCGTGTCAATTCTATATTTTAGCAATTTTGAAAGTTTCCTTCGCCTATTTACATATCAAAATAATATTTTTGATTAAATTTTCTATATTTCTCTACCTGTTTGTAGTAATTTTTCAAATGACAAGTGCCTTTATCAGTTTCTAAAAGGTTTTGTATATAAGTTTTGAGTAGACTGAATTTAATTGACGAAATGAACAGCATTTACAGAAAGCACTATCAAAATAAGCTGAAAAAGCAAGATGTCGAATCTTTCAAACCAAACAGATAATTGACCGGTGGAATCCATATACTTTTGGTAAGGTTCATGTAGGATTCTCATGTTTCTTTTTAGAGTGGTTTTCCCTATATAAGTTCTCTATCTCTACTAGAAATCAGATGCTCTATTTAAGTAACTTTTAGGGGCTGTTTTTGTTCTGTCTGATCAATTGACAAACCTTCATAAATATGACCTATTTCTTTTACAGAAGAATAAATCAAAACAGCAGTCTTATTATTAAGAAAACACAACAGAGTCGATTGGCTTTGATTTGCCTTTGTTTTATTGGTTATTTTTATAAATAAAATTATAGCAGTACCAAAATATAAAAAATAATAGAACCTGATTAAATATTCATTTGAAACTGCTACAGAGAAAATATAAAAATCTCTGAAAAGTGATGTTAGTGCCTTTATCTCTTGAGATTAAGCCGAAGTGACTCAGTCATGTAAGAATTCAAATTAAATGTTGTTTTGGAATGATCAGGACTTAGTTTAGATTGAAATAATTCATTTAATGAATCATCTTTGCAAAAATTGGCTTACATAGTTATTTATTTCAATTTTATTCTTCTGGTTATACATACAGTAAGGCCCCGTTTAATGTGGAGTGTTCGTTCCATAAAAGTAGAGCGTTATACGCAACAGCGGTCAGCTGGGTTTTACTGTATTACATACAATAATGGCAAAAAATTTTGGAAACAATAAAAATACGCTTGTGTAACACCGTAGAGAACAATCAATGCAAATAAATTACTCTGGATTTCGTGGAAGCCTAACTCTGCATGAAATTTCCATGTAATCCCACTATTCCAGTGGTTTGGAACCTGTGGCTCTTGGATAATATTTTTCCGAAATAGGTTCATTAAAAAATGTTCACAATCAATTTTAGTTTTAAAAAACAAAAAAAGATATTCTTGAAAATTGATTACTTTTCTAATTAATAATTAATTAAATTAAATTGATTTATTTTAACGTAATGACATTGTAAAATAATAATTTCAAGAAAGTTAATTAGTTGTGAATTATTTATGAAAGCGCAACTCAACCTTCACCAGGAACTTCAAATTAATCGTGATTAAAAAATTCAATGACAATTTGATTACAAAAAATGATCAAAGTTTTTTTTAAACATCAAAATGCTAAAAGTTTTAATTTAATTATTATTTATAATTAAATACTATATATCATGTTATTTTTTCATGTGCTCTTTAATTTTTTAAACTGGATCAAAATTTAATATTTGGCTCTTTGCAATGAAAAGGTTCCCGGCCCCTGAAATATTCGAATAAAACCACATTAAACCGAAATAGTACTAAGCGGACCAGCGTTAAGCAGCGTTTTACTGCATATGCAAATCTTGGAAAATAACGCTTCTGTGAATTGATTAAGAAATTAAATAAAATAATCTTTACGTATTTCCGTAAATTTATCTTTCGTATATTTTGGTTAATTTCAATAGGAGGCTGAAGATGATACCATTCAAACTAATAACAGAATGAGTTATGAAGATCTCAAACCAATTGGACATCGAATATACAAAAAAGACGTCAAGTCAAAAATAGCACAATTAAGATGCTACAATCCCCCTAAAATTAAAAGTTTTAAAATTTAAAAAGTGATTGATATTTACTAAGTTTTAGGTGCTGTTAAAACAAATTCTTCTGCGGCTTTGGTTAGAAATTTTGCAATTTTAAATGAAATTCTATTATTTGCCATAGATATCAAATACACCCGCACAAGAAGATTTCAAAGAACCTTCTCTGCCAGCTAGAAAAGATTTCTACAGAAATGAGTAAAACATTTTATAAAATTTATAATTTCCAGAACGGGATATCAAGAGTATAATGTAAATTAAGGTGAAAATAAATCACTTAGGGGGAAATAAATAAAAATATTGATCTATAGTTTGCAAATAAATAAAGAAAAACTAAATTATGAATGACTATAAATCATTGGGGGAAAAGATAGAAATTAAAAAGGTAAAATGGAAAAGAATAAAAAATAAAAACAATAAATTTCGAGGGTTTTTATTAGTAATTTTCTATTATGAAAGTCAAAGTTGATTTCAATTGGATGCAAATGTAATCTTTTTCACCAATGATCTTTTTTTAATTTCATTTTTTAAATTTATTTTTAAAATTATTGACCAATATTTTGGTTTATTTGTTTAACACGAATTTTCGGACCAGACTTTTCCAAGAGCTTTTTTATTTATGGTTAAATCAATAAAAGTTCAAAAACATTAATTTGCATTTTGAATTAATTTTATTAGATAATAATTTTATTATTTATTTATTAATTTTAAATCAATTTTATTGGATAATAATTTTATTAAATTTATTTATTGTATTATTTATTTATTAATTTTATTGGATAATAATTTTATTAAAATTATTTATTGTATTATTTATTTATTAGTTTTAAATTAATTTTATTAGATAATAATTTTATCAAG
Organism: Schmidtea mediterranea; assembly: GCA_022537955.1. Lineage (NCBI taxonomy): Eukaryota > Metazoa > Platyhelminthes > Tricladida > Dugesiidae > Schmidtea > Schmidtea mediterranea. Next base: position 288,537,940 of record CM039679.1, read on the forward strand.
TTTATTATTTATTTATTAATTTTAAATCAATTTTATTGGATAATAATTTTATTAAATTTATTTATTGTATTATTTATTTATTAACTTTATTATTTATTTATTAATTTTAAATCAATTTTATTTGATAATAATTTTATTAAATTTATTTATTGTATTATTTATTTATTAATTTTATTATTTATTTATTTATTTATTAATTTTAAATTAATTTTATTAGATAATAATTTTATTAAATCCATTTATTTTATTATTTATTTATAAAAAATATATTTTCTAAATTACAATATAACAACATTTGGAAATATTTCAAAATTGTGAATGATTATCATACTAAAATTGCCTCTATTTGTCAGATCACAAATGAGCACCATTGCAATAATTTGTGTCCGAATTCTTTCTTTAAACTGTTGAATAGTACGGAATTTTTTAATGTTCACTTCGTTCTTTAAGTAGCCCCATAAAATAACAGTTTGAAACGTCTAGCACAGAAAATATACATTACCAATCAAAATTTGAATCTTTTGAAATTAATCTTTCTCGCACCATGTTCTGGTTATCAAGCCTTCAATGGAGAATAAATCACAGTATCAGGCACCAATTATCGTAACTATATTATCTTCTCCATTCTCGAAGACACATTTTCAGATTATTGCTTCAGAAATCAATCTCACTTTGAATAGGTACAAATGAACCAGATTTTCAGTCCCAAAATTTCTGCAGAGCTAAATTTCTCCTTAACAATATGGACTGTTATTATATCGTTATAATATCGTTATAAGTGAAACTGGATTTATTAAAATTTCCGTCGGAACAAAATTTAAATCTAGCTCCACGTGTTTAACTTTTAACAGCCAAAATCTAACAATATTGAAAGTTTATGCACAACACAATTCCCATCGGTGTCGGCAATCTTTTCTACGAAATATATTAATTTTCCACTTTAAATTTCAATAATTATTTTTTATTAATTTTTTACAACCCCAATATTATAAAAATCGAGATTTTTAACTTTTCAAATTTCCAATCAACAAATGACAATCTTTTGAGTGACATAATTGTTCCGTTGTCATTACAAAAACAGGTTTTTCATCAAATAATATTGAAAAAATCCTTAAGTTAAACTAGAAAAAAATGGAATAAAGAGACAAATGAAACTAAGAATGAATAAAAGAAGAAAAAATGAGATAAAAAATAAAAAAAGAATAAAGTGAAAAAAATGATTTATAGTTTAACTGAAAATCAGTAAACCTCAGCGATAGGTTGAAGGAAATAAAACGTTGCAAAATAGGTTGTGTCTCTTATCTTATATTATCTTGGCAATAAGACTCAACCTTTTCAGGACATCTGAACTCTTATAACCTATGAAGTTATTCACAGAAACTTAATTTTAAAAAAGTTTTAGATTTCTTAATGCAACTGGTTTTAGACATGAACTTTCATAGGAATTCCACATAAAGTTCACTTTTACTTAGTGAAAATAAAGATTTTCTAGAAAGATGGTCTCTATTGGTTGTTTTTTTCATGCATGAAATGTTCTGAGAACCCCTCAAAAGTATTTTAAAAAATCCAGATTAAAGAACCCCACAATAGTCCGAAAATTTCCCATATGGAGGCACCCCTTTTTGCTACTCTACTATCTGAGTAATGTGTAAATTAAACAAAATTCAATTATAAACATAATAATTTCAATTTATTTCTACTCAGAGAAGAGGATATCAGATATTTGAATTTCTGTAATGACGTTACGAATGACATGTTGATTAATAATGTCTTTACGGATCGGTAGAGTTTTTTTGTTTCATGGACATTATCGCACATTTTAATGGATTTTCTAGGGGGATTTATCAAATCTTTGACTACCACATTAAAAGAAATGTTTATAATCTGAAAATGGTAAAGCAATAAACAAATATTTTCATACATTTCATCTAATTAAAGGACCAAATGCTTATAGCTTATGATAATATTCGAAATGAACTTCAAGGCAAACAAGGCTCTTTTAAGTCAGACGGGAAAATGTTTGCAGAAAACAATATTACTAAAATTTTCGCGGCAAATATTCTAAAAACTGACGCAAACGAAAGAAATTCAAATGAAATCGTCCAGGATGCATCACAAAACTTGAATTATGAAAACGTTACTACAGCGAAACAGTATTACCGAAGCGATGAATATAAACAAGAAAATGATAATTTCAGTTACAATTTACACGATCCAAAGAAACTCGATAATGATCACGATGGAAATAAATTGAGCGAAAACCACTTGGAAACAAAACATTATTTCAAAGACTATTCCACTGGAGATCATTCATTTTCCGAAGGTTTAAGGAAGCCCTCCGATGAGAATGAAGATAGCAAATATCTGTTGTTAACGCAAAAAGAACAAAACAATATCGAAAATGAATACATCAGTCCAAAAAGTAAACCGAATGAATTTTCCACAGCGCCATCAGCATTGCAGTGGTCATTGACATCGAATGAGGATTTACACGATTTACACTCGAAATTGCTACCCAGAAACCGACACCCGGTGAGCCGAGTATCACTGAGATCTGTGAAAAGATCGATAATGTCCAGATTGCAGAATCGGCCTTGAATTCTATCGAACGTGATCAGCGAGAAGAATCGGACAAAAACTCTCCGGAAATTGAAAACAGCAATTTCAGCAAGAACGTTCATTTTGCCAATCAGAATGAAATCTATTCCGCTGCAGACAATGACGACCATTCACTGACAGATGTGACATCGATGCGATTGGAAGATGGCGATGAGAGCGATGATAACAACGATTCGACTTGTGTTGAATCGAGCTTGGACTTGAATAATACATTCAAAAGTGATGGAGTTAAAGACAACTCAAAACTGATCGGATATGAAGATGATTTTGATGATTAATTATTATTATTATTATTTGTAATTTAAATAAACATTGAAAATACTTTTATTATTATAATGTAGAATTTTTCGTTTCATTTATATTTTCATTTATTTATAAATATTAATTGTAATTAAAAATGCTACAAAATATTTTGCTTATAATTTGTCAGTAATATATAAATATATATTACTGAAGAATTAAAAGTAATATTAAATTAAATTTCATATTATATAGTTATTTACTTAAAATTTTACTTAATAATTCTCCATTGGAAATTATTTTTCTAGCATTTATTAAGCGCTTTTAGTCAATATTACAGGCCTTCGCTACAAATTTTATTTGTAAAATAAAATTTCCGTTCAAAGGCTTTTTAAATTTGTTATCATTCCTGGAATGAAAAAATGCCAAAATTTAATAGAATTTTGTTATGTTAAACTTGAAATAAATTGTGTTTATTTATTATCGTTCTTTCTAACTAGGCTTGCTTTTAAAATTTTTTTATAAAACGTTAAAAATCTAAAAAACAATTTTGGAAGACAACTAAATTTACTTATTTTTGATATTTCATATATTTTCATTGTGACAAAATATTTTGTTAGAACTAAAGTAAATGAAATATCGTTAAAAAAAGAAAACAAATCAGAAGTGATAGAAAAATTAATAAATTTGATGAAACATCCAATCAGAGATGAGATTAAAAAATTAAAGAAATGAAAACACGAGTTGATTATTTTGAAAAAGATTATCGAAGCGAAAATTTTCTTTAAAATAATAACTACAATTATAGTGCTTAAAAATATCGCTTATTTTCTATATTTCATAAAATAATATTAAAAAATAAAAATGCATTTTTCAATTTAAAAAAAACGAAAATTTGTATTATAATAGTAAAAATTTTTTGATTACAATCAGATGATACTTATTATTATTACTATTGTGATTTCCATTATTCCTTCAATGAATAAGGGCTAGTATATGACGGGCTCGTGTAATTATTTTCGTCCCACTGTTCTTGTGATTTAGGTGCAACTACTTCAGCAAATGATTTTTTCCACAAATTAAATATTTCTCTGCAAGCATATATGGTGATTAAAATTCCAGGTATAACGAGAATAATTGCAAACGCCACACAGAGATTTTTATCGGTATAATCCCAAATATAAGGTCGAATGAGAAATATAATTACACTCAAAAGAAAAACAGCGTTACCCATACCAAGGATCATGTAATTAAATTTCCACTTTTTTGAAGTATTTTCATTTGAATTGATTGACTGCATAATTAAAAAAATTGAAAATAGTTTATTTCCTGAAATTATTTGAAATTAAAAACGTTAAATTACCACAGTTTAATTACTAATCAAACGATCCGTTTAAACATTCTTAAAGAAATTAAATTTCATATGGTTAAGTAGAAAAAAGAAATAATAATTGACCGTCTTGGATGTTTTTAAATAATTTAGGAAAACTAATGGAATAATGCATAAAAAAATAAAATAAATTCTATAGGATTTCAATTTCTCTGTTTTAATTGGCTGAATATTTAACAAATTTGAATTCGAGAATAAAAATAGCACGATTATTTTATTTTTAAGAAATCATATGTACTTTGTAATTACTCAAAAACTGTTAAAATAAATTATCATAGCAAACACTTGGTTATTAGAACAGTAAACATATTTTATTTTACTAAAATATTATTAAAACATTAATTTGAATTGATAATTAAAATGGCAGATTTCAATTGTATGAACATTAATAAGAAAAATAAATTAAGTAAAATTTAAATATTATATTTTAACTATGTTACGTTAATTTGAATATGGTTAATTAAAAAATAATTTATTAAATTAATATATGCAGTCAAACTTGTATTATTAATCTACGGATTTTGGGCTTAATCAACTTTTCAATGGTGGGTTATGGCGCTCTTGCATATTTTTTAATGTTTGTGTATTTTGAAAGACAATGAGGAATCTACAATTACAAAACTGATTTTTCAACTATTTTGCAAATTACAAATTATTTCAATTTATATTTAAAGTATTCTAAAATCTAATCCTACTAATGTTATGAATTTTTACTTGGCCACTTTTAATCTACCTTAGCTACTTTTCAATGTCCATGAAGACCCGTTGGCCCCATTACAAACATCACTGTGACCGAACGACATCAGTGTGCATCTGATTTCGAGAAATTACCAATGATTGGAAGTGGAAATGGTCAATTTTACCTCAAAGTTTTATTCAGCTCTGTACTCGTTTTCATCCAGATCTCTGAGCAATTCTAAAATATTTTGATCCCACTGATGTATTATGTTTCGTTGACTGGAACCATATGTTGGGTTATTATTATTGAAAGTCGGTTCCCTCTGACTCCTCGTGTCCTTTTCGAATCAAATAAGCAAACCCAACACAGAATAATTTTATTTGCACTTTATCACAGTTAAAACTCAATCCGTTTTATTTCAATGTTTGTAATCACAATTTCACTAATTTATTTGCACCTTTTAACCACCATATGACTCTGATTATCTTAGGGTATGTTGTCCAAGGGAGAGCCACCCTTTCTGATAGATAACTTTGACTTTACTTGGATTTAGATTCCTCCACTAACCTAGTTACTGCTCGTTCACGTCGATCCACTCTGGTTAATAATGTCTGCCCTTTCGTGTCGGGTTAATATGGACTGTCCTTTCGTGTTTTTCCATTTTTCTTTTATACTCCTGCTCAGACTGTTTTCCGACGATTGTCAACAACATTTTCTACATTAATAAATTATTACCCATAATTACTTTCCACAGACCGACATTTGTCAACACGTTTGGTCCATTACTAAATTACTAATTACGAAATAATTAGCTTTCCGTAACTCAGTGGCGCCCATTTAATGTTGTTTAGGCCAATTTATCCTGCTATATTATTCCGTCTGCACGCCGGGTTTTCCTCATCTCTCGGGTTTTCCACATCTCTCGGGTTTCCGATCACCTCGGGCTTCCCATTGACTCGGTCTTCCCATTAGTAATTAATTTTTCTTAATTAATTTCCTTTTTTATCTTATATTATTTTCTAGGGACCCCTCACTACATTTTTATTATTATTTCTAGACTCGTCTCTCAATTTGGCTTTCAACCATACCAATTTCCCCCAATCAATATTACATTCGAATTTTTATAAATTTTTTAATTAATATTGCACTTTTATCATTTTTGTCTTTTTTCGATCTTACTGTGCTTTTTCCTGATACCCCAACACATATAAGCTAATCCATTTGATTGATAATGGTAAGGTGAGATGAATTCCTGATTTTTAGTGTGTTTATATTGGTACTGAAAATACATACCCTCGAAACCAGTCAAAACACCCCATTTATGAGCAAAACAAATCCTTTCTTAAACAGGTGTTTAAGGGTATTTACGAAATCTAAAAACACAAAAACAATTAAAGATAAGCGTGCTTGGGTGTATGTATTGCGCAAGTATGTGTGTGTATTGGGGTAACCGGGATGGGTACGATTAGTGAAGGATACAAGGCGGGTACGGGGGACAAAGGAAGAGTCAATTTATAGTAACAAGAAAAATCTGAGAAAATCCTAAAATTTCGAAAAATTTCGAAAAAAAATATTAAACTTATATTATTAAAAAAATGATGTTAAGCAATCCAAGCGTTTGCAAAATTTATGATAGAAGTTTTTCAAGAGATAATGCTCTCTCATCTCATTTAAGATCAGGAGAGCATTTAGAAAAAAACAAGTGAGTTAAATGATGCTAATACAATAGAATTTCTAAAATGTGAAACTGGATATCTAAAAAAATATTTTAACCTACATCAATCGAAATGCACTGGGGTGCATAGAAAAAGAGAATATCAAATAAAATGTCCACATTGTGAAAAATACATTCGAAACAGATTTGGGTATAAAAAACACCTAAAAGAAGAACATAATGAAGGTCGTGAATCATTTGGGCATGATGATTCAAATGTGCATCATATATTTGGTGATATTGAATACGCCCCAATAAAAACAAATAAATATATTGATATCTATAACAAAGAAATCAAAACATTAATGGAAGAAGTTACTGATTTAATACCCCTAGGACATTTTAATACAATAAAATATAAAATTATAATAAATGTACAATATTATAGGGGGAGTGAAACAGATAATTTCCTTTCAACAAAAATAGAGATGGATTTCCTACATCTGTTTTCAATCAGGAATTTCAATAATAATTTAAAGAAAATTTAAAAAAACTTGTGAAGGATTATTAACAAGTTCAACAGGAATTATGGGATTCAGATTTAATTCTCCACTCCTTCGAAAACATTGAAATAGATTATTGGAAAGCCGAGCCTTCAATTCCAGAATCATATGTTCAAACCCCATTCAGATCTAATCTTGTTAACGTGAAAAATAATGATAATAAATGTTTCATGTGGTCTGTATTATCAGCTATTCACCCCGCAAATCCAACCTCAGCAGAGTTAGTAATTATGAACAATTCCAAGATGAATTAAAATTCTGGGATGTGTTTGAAATCCCTATGAAAATCGAAGACGTTGATAGATTTGAGAGATTAAATAATATCACTATCAATATCTATGAATTAGTGGGGATTTAAAAATAATACTTATATTATAGATGATTATGCAGGTCAGGAAAGCATAGACCTATTAATCATAGAGAGGGAAACGGAAACTGAGGTGATTCTACATTATACTTGGATAAAAAAATTCCAGAGTTTTTTGAGAACAAAGATCACAAACACTTGGTATAAAGAAGGTGTTCATATCAAACAACCACCGACCAAATGAAGATAAAACACCAAATACTTTGTCTTTTAATCCAACTATCATTAATAAAACTGCCAAAAGGGGTAATGGCGATAATGGAGTTTATATACTACTCTAAATTTCTGAAACCCTTTGTGGTTATTTATGGAGATTTCGAATCCATAAACATCAACCATGATGTTGAAGCTGAATACAAGACGGTTTTAGATAAACATGAATTATGGGATTTATTTAACACCTATAATTATGTTTTTAATTATAATGAAATGTGTGGGGTAAATGAAAGGAGTGGAAAAGAAGAAATAAAAATAAAAATTTCCTAATATAAATCCAGAGATCATTTACAATTACCCTAAAAAAACAAATCCCATCAGCATTCTGTCTTTTTGTAAAATCTAATTACCCAGATTTATATAAATCCTGAGATATATTCTGTCGGGATGAGGATGTTCTCGAAAAGTTTGTTAGAACCATTAATGGTTTATAAAGTGAAATTTCTGATTTAAGATCATATAATTTCGCTCTAAGTGTGCCTTGAGAACAGGAAGAACACTTTCAACAAGAAAGAAAATGGTGGTTGTGTAGTAAAGATTTTATGGTTGATGTGGAAAAATCCCTACCTATCATCATTTATTTCCCAACAATAATTATTAATGACCATCCCATGTTGGATTTTGTGAAAAATATCATACACCTGAATTCAAATCAGTTATCTTTCATAAACTATTTTGGTATGATGTACATTTATTCATAAAACTATTAGCGAAGAATGCTGAAAATTCATTTAATGCTATTTGGAGGAATAAAGAGAGTTATAAATGTTTAGAATATGGGTGTTTAAAATTTATAGATTCTCTAAACTTCGTGTCAATATCTTTGGGTGAAATAACAAAGACGATGAATAAATCTCAATTTAAACATACAATAAAAAATATTGTGGGGAGATATGATATTCAGGATGCTGAAGTAGATATGTGTTTTAAGAAGGAAATATACTTATATGATTATGTGGATTACTTTGAGTGGTATAATGAAACAAATATTATACCCCATGTAATGGTCTTCATAATTATTTTATTGTGTATTCCGACCCTTGCGTCTTATTTATTATTTTATTTATTTATTAAAAATTTAAATAAAAAATCAATACCCTTATAGTAATAAAATTACTATAGAGAAGAAAAAAATTAAAAAATAATAAAGATCCAAAGGAAATAAAATTAGGAATTCAGAAAATTTTTAAATACTCTGAAAATTTTAAATTTACTGATAAAAAACAAGAATATCATGGAAAATTAAAACTATCCTAGAATTTGTCTAATAATCCCATCAACCTAAGATAAAATATCCAACCAAAAACTCTTGAATATCGAAGATAGAGGAATACTACAAGATTGAAGGGAAGACAATCAAGAAAAACCGAAGGTCTCATAAATTATCCGAAGTCAAGAAATTATCCCAATTAAAGTATGAAGTTATTATAATTAGTTTTAAATTTACACTTGTTATTAATATTATTTTTATTTTTTTGTCATTTTTTTGTTATATTAAACTACTTAAACAAATTAATATAACATTCACTCCAGGTCATCCCAATACAGTTCTTTGCACATGTGACTCGGCTGGGACCTGACATTTTCTATAAATATATAAAAAAAATACATTAAGATCTTAACATACTGGTGTTAAAAGCAAAAAAACAGCACAAACACTTGCAAATATTGTTTTTCAATCACTATCACTTTCAGAATACCTATTATAGATGTATAAAGAATAGTGACACTTTTGGCTGAGCACAGTAAGCCATATCCTTAATTAAACTCATTTTTTTACATAACACAACACATAAAAATGACAACAAACCCCAATAACCCTTTTTGGTACGAATTAAACCATATTAATACCAATATATGAGCCATTAACAATGAAAGCTTTTCTTTAACAAACGAAAATAGCAACCCCTAATTTAATCCATGTACAAACCCTTTTTCAATAAGTTCAATAATCAACCCAAAACTTAATATCCCTAACTACTTTACCGGCAAAAACGGAACACCCCAAAAAAATTTTCTCTGAATGGAGCATTTTCAATTTCATTTATATTGTGAAAAAGATTAACACCCGCTAGTTGTCTCGATCTTATATACTCATCATAATATGCAAGATCATGTTTCAAAGCCGCTGCATCACTCTATCCATTGGTTCTTCACCTGGTTTGGGATTATTATTTTCATCAAATCGAATATCTAAACGCGTCCCTAGACCCGCATACGAGTGATATGCGGGATATTTTTCTGTTGTAGATGGTTTTAATAACAAAAAAGTTAACTTCGAGGATTTCATGTCCCCTCCCTGATTATTGATCAAGATTTTTAATTTGTGTATTTTCGTTTTTTCATTTAATGCTTTATGTGCTTTAGAAATATATTTTTCACTTGTGTGAGGATATTAAGCATAATTATCAACGGACATAAATTAAGTTTTAAAATGATTAAAATTAAAAAATAAGATTTAAATTAACTTTTGATAAATTAGATTAAATATTTTAAATATCTGATTATAAGTTATTAGATTAATTATTAAATATTAATTATTAAAATATAACATAAAATAAATTTAAATAAATTAATTACTAAATAAAAAAAATTTTAAAAATCACTTGAAAATGGCTGTGCCAAATATTCGTAAATACCTTAAATATATATGATTTAAAGTCAAATTTTGTAAAAAATATTATGTAAATAATAAAAATAATTAGTAAATAAAATAAAATTTAAATGCAGTTGTTAATTTGCTTAAATTTTTGGAAATATGAAAGATATAATTTTGATTTGAATAAATTTTTGAAATTTGAATGAATACAAATTTTTAATTAAATGAAGATGTTTTCACAGCATCTAGCAACTTGATTTACAATAATATTGCTCTCTCGTCATTTTGAGGGTGTTAATTTGCTGGGACATGAACAAATCCTGTTCCAGTTTTTATTTTATATATTTTTTTATATAATTCTATTATTTCCAATGTTTCATCATCAACATAAATATCTGATGTGTTTTGTGATTTATTATTTTAGATCTTGCAGAGTCTAAAAATTTTACTGTATTATCGAATAATCCAAAACGCATAAAATCCGTTTTTTAATATTTATTTTTACATTCATCCCGCCCACCTTGCCTATCCCATTCACCTTACCTATCCTGGTTATCCTGATTATATACTTTTGAGATATTTCTAATATACTTCTAATATATTTCTAATGTAGTTCCAATATTTTTCTGTGGAATGGTGATGGAATGGTGATGGAATGATGATGGAATGGTGATGGAATGATGATGGAATGGTGATGGAATTCTTTAAGATTTATAAAAATAAATAACACAGAGCAACGTGCCCGTCTTTTCTCCTTCGCTCATCGTCCCCATCCCGGTTACCTCAATACATGCAAATACGCATCATACATACACACACGCAATACATATACGCACGCACAATACACCCATGCATGCACGCTTATTTTTACTTGTTACTGTTTTTGGATTGTTCGTAAATACCCTTAAATACCTGTTTTAGAGAGGGTTTGTTTTTGCTCATAAATGCGGTTTTTTGACTGGTTTGGAGGGTATGTGATTTTGGTACCAATATAAGCACACTACTCTGATTGATACCAAGTTTCTGTAGTCTTTCCTTTAAAATTTTTCCTTCAAAGTTCCGGCTTCTGTCTGTCAATATTCTCTTTGGTTTTCCGAAACGATAGATCCAACTGTTAAGTATCGCCTTAAAAATTGTTCCTTCATCTTGCTTTGTGATTGCGGTCAAGGAAATCAGTTTACTAAAATGATCGCCAATTACTAACATATATTCTTTTATAGTACTCCATATAGGCTATATCCATAACAATTTTTCTACGAATTCAGAGCTATATCTAGGGATAAATATTTTAATTTGTTCTTTTCTGAACAATCTTCCTCTGAAAACAGATATCACAACATCTTAGACAAAGCTGATTTGTCTCCTTCATTTTCGGCCAGTAAAATATTTTTTTTATGTAATGGAATAATTTCTTAACTCCAATATGACATATTTCTTGGTGTAAGGTTTTTGTTAATACGTCTGTAAAGGATTCTGACACTAAAATTAAGGCATTGTTTTTCTCTTCTACTGTTAATAATCCTTCATCAATTCGTGTATTTTTTACATTGAATAGAAAACAATTTTTATTCCCCTGTACATATCCATTTTCCAACATGCCTCGTAGCTCTTGAAAATTGATAAGCTTTTGCTGCTGCTCCAATACTTTTTCTGTAGCCTCTGTTCTTTGGATAGTATATATATATATATATATATATATATGATCTTTGATTTTCCTTCTTTGGCTTCTTCATATCTTGCCCGACACTGGGTGCAAATCATACCTTTCAATATTGATAGACAATCTCCATTTCGCTTTCCTGTACTTCAGTTCAATTAAATTTAAAAATACTATTTGTCGTCTTTTATTTTGGTTTTTAAGAAAAATGGAAGGAAAAATAAAAAAAAATTTTTTATTATTTTTTATATACATCTTATTCAGGCTCACAATGTTTGTATTGAGTTATTTCGAATTTTGAGGCATATAGTCACCAGAAATCGCTGTGTAAAGGATACCGAAAGTGGCAGTACTATTCTCAGCCTTGAGAAATTTAATTTAAATCTCGTTTCATAATTTTATTTGTTAATTTTGAATAATTTTATTTATTTATTTTTACGTTATTTATTATCATTATTATTAACTTAATAAATTTGATTTTGTGTATTATTAACCTTAATTAATTAATTTATTTCTTTTTATGTCTCCCATCACCGAGGAACAAGTTAAGAAAGATCAACAACGAAACAACAAGGCACCATCGGGAACTAGATATTTTTTGTGTGTTCAACTTACATTAAATAAATGATTTAATTTCCTTAATCCGTAAAAATTAAATAGAAAGAATTCAAATAATTTTTTCTTATTATATAGCATTTAACTTATATTAAATAAATAATTTGATTTCATTAGTCCGTAAAAATTAAATAGAACAATTCAAACAAATTTTTTTATTATATAACATTCACTTACTTAAATTAGATAAATAAACCATGAAGGACAATCCAGGTGAGAACATTATTAGATCTTAGTCAGAGAAGATCTGCGACAAAATCATTCGCTAAAAGTATGGAATAACAAGGCCAGGAAGGCAACAATAAACATCCAAGACAAAGAAATGGTTTGAAATGAATTCCATAAACTTTGCAGTAATATTTCCACTTGAAAAATTGTGAATCGATAAAATTCAAAATTAGAATAGGAGTGAAAAGTTAATTCCAGTGAGCATAATGAATGCCAGAGTCGCCACGAGGAGCCTAATAGATAATATCATACTTACCAATAATAAAGTAAAAATTTACCGACCTGTCGAATATGGAATTAGATCGGAATTAGACAAAATCAGCCGATGGATCACCAAGAATGGAAAAAAATTCCGGAAAATGACCTAAATAAAATAAATTTAAAGTCAATATCCCACAATCTTACTTCTCACCAAGTAGTGGTTTCCAAATTAAAATAAAATTTTTCTCTCCGAAATCTAAAAATAGAAAATAATAAATTCCTCGATTTTGACCAATAGGAATTTAACCGTAGTTTAGAATGGTAAAAAGGGTTGGATTCCGAAGTTAAAAGGGTTTTACTAGATTTCTTTTGGGTGGGTTTAAATTAGACACCGAAGACCTCCCGTAGATGTCATCCAACTCTCAACTTTAATGTAACCTTTAATTAAAATTAGACGAGTAGAAGTCGAAGTCATTGAGTCTAATTTTTATTTTTCCCAAAACGATCAATTTAAAATCGATTCAATTTAAAAATTCTTTTTAAAAATTCTTTTAGTGCAACCTAATCAAATTAAAACGATAGACCCAGAAAGGTTCCGACAAGACGTGGCTCATTACCACAATGAGGCCTGTAAACAGAGCAAGCGAGCTGAGTCAATGATCCGAAGATGTCGTTGGATGGAAAAGACCTGGATTCGGCCGGAGCAGGCGAAAAAAATAATACAAAAAAACGAATTGCAAAAAAACCAACACACTGATATGATGGCCGAACTAAACCAATAAAAAGGGAAAATCACCAACTTAAGTTAAAAGAAACGATCCGAGCCGAGATCGGACATCATCCCAGCACAGCTTCGAATATGGATCCAAACATCACCTGGCCCATTTCAAGCTTCCTTCCAACTTAGGCCAAAGCTAATTCCTAACCAAAACCGAATCATAAAAAATGTCACCCCAGTAAAGCGGAACGAGAAACAAGAAGCAGACTGAAGACAGCTCGTTTACTGGGTCAGATAAAGAAATTTGGATCTTCATCTCCTGACAATCTCTAAGAATCTTGATTCAATTTTTATAAAAATCAATAAAATGTCTTGGGATTTGAGTCGACGGTCGTTTTGAAATCATTTAAAACATTCAATAAATAGCACCTTCAAAATAAAATAAGGTGATCAAAAATATTATTATCGAAAATATCGATATTATTTCAATTAAATTAATAACAGAGGGATCGATAATTAAAATGAGCGATAATACCTTCGATGGTAGCTTGTGAACCCAAAGGTTTTCTAGGGTATTAGCAGTCATGGTAGTATGGCTCACTTTTTTCTAGAAACCGCCCATTGGAATACATCTCCAACGTCATCTTGACGGGTATCCAATGATTATATTTCTTGTGCGCGCATATGGTGGGAATCCCTTGTAAGTGACCGCGAAAATCTTATATCTTTTACCCATCAGGTGCCCAGCAGGAAGAGGTTCTGAAGCTAGCAGAACAAAGGATCCGAACGCAGTACAGCGAAATAGTGGAGTTAAAATTGAAAGACGAGATCCGGACTAGATTCGTACGGTATGGTAGTTAGCTGTCTGCCAAGCAGGAGGAAATAGTCAAAAGAAATGTGATAGGAAAGGATATTGGGGTAAAGATCATCACGCCAGGAACTTTGCAGCTGCCAGAAGAAAAGCCGAAAAGAAATAGACAAAGAAATAGTCCCGGCAAAAAGGAGCGAGAGAGGCAGAATAAAGTTAAAACTGCTCGCATGGTGGGACACATTCTCAAACGCAGTACAGCGAAATAGTGGAGTTAAAATTGAAAGACGAGATCCGGACTAGATTCGTACGGTATGGTAGTTAGCTGTCTGCCAAGCAGGAGGAAATAGTCAAAAGAAATGTGATAGGAAAGGATATTGGGGTAAAGATCATCACGCCAGGAACTTTGCAGCTGCCAGAAGAAAAGCCGAAAAGAAATAGACAAAGAAATAGTCCCGGCAAAAAGGAGCGAGAGAGGCAGAATAAAGTTAAAACTGCTCGCATGGTGGGACACATTCTCAAATCCAACGGAATTTGAGCACCCACAAAAATAACTCAACATTGTGATATTCGTTTTTGCTGTTTTTAAATTTAATCATTAATAATAATGTTACTTGTGTGTTGGGCCAAGACACGATTTTGTTTTAATGAATTGGTAACAGCACGCAAACACAGCAAGCAGATTTAAAAGCAGACACATAAAACATTAATTAACCATGTAAAAAGATGAAAAAGAAACAATTAAATATAAAATCGAAAAAAAACACAAAAGTAAGTTAAAATAATAACAAAGTGCAACAAGATTCGCACGAAATAAACACAAAAATAACACGAAAACATGAAAATTTGACCGAAATTTGACAATTTACCAAAAAAAGCGAAAGTTCATGAAAATGGAACTAAAATTAAATAATTGGAATTGGAAACAATTCAATTAAAAAATTAAAAATAAAATTGTCAAATTAAATCACGGAAATAATAAAATTAAGATTAGAACATACCAGAAAATCACAAGGTCAAATTTTGTTTTACTACATCAAATTTAACACGCAAGGTTAGGGTCGTACAATAGGTATATATACCGATTCCTTTTCACAGAATTTTAAGCAGTTTTAAAAACTCGAATCAGTTTTTGTACTAAAAACTCAGCCAGTCTTAACCAGTCGGAACAGAATAATTTTCAATGTGAGTGGAGAATGCTCGATAACTTTCTCCACGTCGCGTCCATGCAACCTCATATGATCTCTGTTTGGTTGTCGGCGTGGGGAAAAAGTTATGATGTTGTTTAATGAATGATGAATATTCAACATAAATTGTCATATGCTACTATATTTCAATAAAAGTTCTTAGAATAAATACTTTGTCGAAATTTTTCCGGCCCACAGCCGACACATCACCGCAAGAAAAAAAAATACATACCCCAACCGAGTTGTGTAAGTGCGGTGTAAGTCCGCCAATAGTTCGTGCCCGTGAAGGCTACGGCGTGAGAACGCAGTAGCTGAAACGTCAATTATTATTCCGTATAGGGGAAATTATAGTAACCTAAAATTATAGTAACAAAACGGCTCAAAATCATAACACTAAGTAGTCCAGTGGGCACTCATAAATTCGTAATATCAACATAAATTCGCCTAGGATCAATTAAGGGAAGGTGACGGGGAATTTAATGCCCAAAATCGTTGCTATGATTTCTAAACTATTTAAATTGGTTATAACTGCTAACTTAAATTATTGACTACCACTCTGAAATTACTATGGTTTCTAATTTACTCCAATTCATTATAACTTCTAACTCAAATTATTGGCTACGGCTCTAGATTTGATAAGATATCTAAATTATTGAATATGACTGCTAAACCAAAGTGGTATCTACGACTCCAAATTGACTAGGACTTCTACTTATCTCAAGTCACTATGACTTCTAAACCATTATAGTTTGCTAAGACGTCTGATTAGGCTTAGTAAAACACCATTTAATCTACTAGGGATATATAACATAACATGACATGATTCCTTGACATAAAAATGCTAAAATAAGCAATCTTAAAAGTGTGGTAAAGCCCAAAAAATTAAACCCATAAAAACCTATTGTTAAACCTCTGACCTCTAAATTCACAATCATTCACAACCTTATTGATAAGTTGACAGTGAAATTGCAAGCTGCAGCTATGACCATGTAACGAATAAATGACTAAGGATAAGACTAGATAGGCTACCGAGATTTCAGCTACTAACTACATACGTGAATTTACGATGGAATTTAACCTTCAGGTCTTATGGTTAATAAAGAAGTCGATTAACTTAATTTTGGGAAAAGATAACCGGACGATAGAACACCCATAATCATCCAAAAAAAATGTTGTTATTAAATTACATTGTAAAATGAAAGGGTAAAAATTTTTACAATCAAAAAGTCGATAAACACTATCTAATACATAGAATTATAAATACGGGAATACAAACTTTCGAGTAATAACTTTACATTCGCTCACTTGAAAAATAGACATAAAAAAAGAAAAGATCATAATATATCCAATGAACTTATATTTCGATAACCATCAAGAAAACTCCCCAATTTAGAATTAAGTAGTTTACAAACATACCCAACCATAGATATAAACTATAAATCCACCGAGACCCCCACACAAAGGCATACAGACACTGACAGACACCAAGCAGTCGCACAATCACCTTCGAAATAATCTATAACAACCGACCAATGAAATTTACCGAGCAAGACGACTTTTCGAATAAATATATTTGCCAAAATCACACAATAATATCCAAAATGGAAGACAAAAACAATCACATAGGTTCGGTGAACCGATTAGGGACGCAATCTCATATCTGTCTTGAATAGGAGAAAGAGAGATTTTACCAACACTGGTGTTTTCGTGGCGATAGTGTCGAGATTCGGTCCAAATTCGGGTAAAATAAATGAAACTCGTCAAGTGAATTCCCATGTCGACATTCATTATTAAGAAAATCACTAGAGGAATAAATATCGCATAAAGAGTGTCTTCCTAAATCCTTTCTCACGTTAGATCCATGAACGATAAGTGAGGTAAATCAGTACACTGATGAGAATCACACGACAAGCACGGAGCAAACACGCCTTGACCTGCCGAGAATGCAGAATCTGAAGAATAATACGTTCTAAGAAAAGGGTAATTATAAGTAACGGTTTACCAGGGAAAACGACCATGATATCTGTATTAGTTATTGCCCATATTTTACTCGTTGACTCGAGCCTAACGAGATTCACTGTAAAGTTTCCCAAAAAATAATAATGATTGGAAATAGCTTGATTGCGAAAATATGAGGTCAACTCATAGATGGAGAGAATACGATGATGTCCTGACATTTTATTAAAATGTCAATCAATAACGAGATAGAATTTACCAGCGAACAAAGTCCCGACCATCGATGCGGTAATAGAGATTATCACAGTTTTTATTTATGCAGTGCTAATACAATCCTGGCTTATGGATCTAATGCGTGTGCGCATCGCAGAAATACTAGTGTCAAAAATTTGGCTATTACTTATCGGTGAATTGAAATTGTCTATACCACTTAGATTTTTAACCCGATTAACTCTGATTACAACGGCCCCTCTCCTCGATGACACGGTGCACAGACAAACCACCGAATTTCCCTACCCCGAGGCGTGCACACCGGCGCGTATAACTTTTGTTTAACGATTTTGTATTGTCATATCTTGTGATCGCTAAGTAAAATATGTCTTATAACTCTAAATATTCGAAGAACGACGCCCCGGCCAGGTTTCAGGAAAACCAGGATGATGAGATAATCGTGGAGCCAAAAACCACAAACCGAAATGGTAATTTTCGTTTCTTATTTAAATAACTTACCGTAAATCCGAGACCTAGATTCGATGAACTATGTTAATTCCCAATCAAACGCAAGCCTCCCAGTTAAATAACGGACATACTTTATTTGTAATGAATAAAAATCTTTATTTGACAAAGAATTATTTTTTTTTATTATTTTTGATAACCCCAGAGAGAAGCGATTGCGCAACCGTTTTTATGCCTCGCCCAGCTCGGGAGAAATACCTCAAATTTTCGAGAATTACCTGGCATTATATGTGATTGACAACCCAAACCCGCCATAATGCCGACATCTACGATGTCAACAAAATCCCAGACATGTGATAGAACCAGACACGAAAAGCGGGCATTACCCTGACCAACTTGTCGTGAAAAATGTAATTTAGTAGATAATATGATTAGTCCAGAAGGTTCAAAAATTGTTTACCGGTATATAATAAAAATTTAAACTTAAAAAGCTAACAAAACGTTAATTTGTTTTTTTATTTTTATTGGAACTAAACAAATCACGGATTCCTTTCTTAAAACAATTTAGGTTAAAATTTTCAAATATCAATATGATTTTTTGCGACGAACAATTTATATGGATCTACTAAACGATTTTTGGCATCTGATATTCTTTGGTCACCTTTATCAATTAATCAAACCACATCAGTACCCAGGGGAGATTAGTAAATCGGATAACCTCAGACACTCGATCATCAGCCGACCCAGGAATAGATCGCTTCACTACCATGATACACCTTTACCCACGAGTGTGAGAGGAGTCCTACTCGAATGAACTATGAGATCAAACGTGGTAAGCCCAAGCACGAGGATTAGGAACTAGTCAACCTGACAAAATCGATAGTACGAACCACCAGCGGGAATACCAACCACTTGATAAACAGAAACCCTTTGTAGATATACGATCGTTAATATCCTGAATCAAGCACGGTGGTTACACGTTTTTGGAGATAGACGCTTCTAGATCCACAACAAGCCCAGCAATCGCTACATTAAGGGACGACAGATGAATTTAAGTAACAAAAATTCGTAAGGAGAACGATTTAAATGTGAAACTGGGAAAGAGAAATAAACATCGAATTAACTACTAGAACGAGACAAAGATTGAATGACTACCATAGGGAGCTAGTCAAAATAACATGCTATAATCGACCGACGAGTTACGCCACAACCATTTAGGTGACCCATAATTAAGTAGACCATTGAAATAAAGTTAAAGGCGAACTGTTTGACTATTTGAGATTTTTTCTAGATGTTTCATGGATCGATGCATGCCGAATCACGGTGCGCTTCCCCGCACATGCAGCTAATCGATGTCGCCAAGCCATGTGGGTTGCGGGATTCACCGTCAGAAGCCCACGAATAGACCACCCAAACATCGTCCGGGAAAATCGGAGCGAGCCAAGCGACGAGCAGCTCAGGCTAATAATTGAGATTCTCCTGATAAATACATTTTCCTGTTCTTTAATAAATGTTAAAAATTGACATTTTTATTTTTATATGATTGGTACTAAATAATTGATCAGTCCCAGAAATTTATAGATCAAAATCGAGTGTGAGTTAACGTCTAAGTTACATGACGAAAATGTTGACCTTACTAGTGAAGGACCAGTAAAAGAAAGCGCACGTGAACCTTCCATCGGTAGTGCGTTTAACCCACCTTGACGTCGAGCCAGATTAGTTCCTGTGTGGAGCTAACCTTTGGCGATCTCAAAACCAGTGGTTACATCACCAATATTGCTTAACAACGGGTAACCATTCGGGGCGTAGAAAAGTGGTGGGTTACTGGGTTTTGCTAATTGTTTGAATATTCCTATAGTTGTCCCGGTAACGCCATATAAATATTTGCTAGTTACCACTCGGCACCCGTTGCTAGGCAACGTTGGAAATGTGTTCGAGTGGGTGATTCTCCGCAAAAAGTGAGCGTTATTACTAATGCTGTAATTGCTCGGACAACCCCTGGGTTCAACGAGCTGTCGATGGAAGACCTATGTTCGCTTTGTAAGTCCCTTGTGTGTGAGAAGTTTCAAGGTCAGAATCATTTTAGTGAGAGCTAAATTCGGTGATGGCATTCGTAGAGATAAGACAACGACTACCTGACGAAGGGTGAGTACTCATGGACTAGCTATGGGTTTTTAATACTCCTCAAGTGTAAAACAACATTTTGAATAATTAAACAACCTTTACAATTTAATTAAGTCTACAGATGAAACAAGTATTAAATCAATTGAGTTCATTCGACAGACTAGTGGCTCTTCGTCTGGTACGCTCTTCTTGCCCCGGCCTATAACTGCTGGATGGAGTTGTAGTAGGAGTTACGGCTGGCGTTGGTTTGGTTGTTGACTCTCGATAGGCTACTTGGGATAGAGAGAAGATAAGAGGGTAGGTTACTGCCTCTCACTCCCGACTGGCGGACAAGGCAACTTCCAACCCTCTTATCTGCGTTCGGAGATTCTGATTTAATTGCCGTTCATCGGCCCAGCTTTTTTGAGCGGCGGTAAGCCGGTGACGCAGAGGCTTAACTTTGGCTGGATCCACCCATGTGGATTTCACTTGTTGTATCTCTTTGGTGAGCTGGGTGATTTCCTCATACAGTGCTTTGTTGGCTTGCTGGGCACGGGTCAGCTTTTTCTGCAGTAGTTGGATGGGTTCCATTACTATTAATACAGATATTTAAAAATTTGTTATTTTAAAGAAACTTTGTTCATATAGGTTACATTAAACAAATAAGGAATTCTCCCATTAAGACTAAAATAAATTAGTTAACAAAAATAACAAACGATTTATTTAATGAAAACCTTTACCAAGCGATTAAATTAGAGAGTATTTTTTCATGAAGGGGTAATTCAGGAGGAGGGAAACCCCCTTTCCACCCACTCCTCCGGAGAATAACCAGATATGGTCATTACTGGTCGCTTGGTGGAGCGAGCCCGCGTGGTCTTCGGCCGGTTACCGAGAGAGGCCTTGCGTGGTGGTGGGTGCCGGTACCTGCTGGCTAATCGACCAGCTAATAAGTCTTCTTCCACGTTTGCCAAGTACTGGCGCTCTCTGACTACCTGTAAATCCACCTGTCGTTGGTGGGCTTCTAGTTGTTCGAGGAGATGGTGGGCCTGCGTGTGGATTTCCCCGGCCGGGCTCCACTCTTCCCCTAGTTGTTCGGCCAGCCATCGGTCGTATTCATTTTCTGTTGAGTCGGTTGGTTGAGGCTCCGGTGTGGGGGAACTCAGGACATCTCTCCTGCCGGAACTGTTCCCATGCCCACCTCCACCGATCCGCAATGTGGGTTGAAACATAAGTCATTGAACTAGGTTTTTCTGAATGCGAAAAAAAAATCATTAGTATCGCGATATATTTATCTTTAATTAAATAATTTTAAAAAATAAAACAAAATTCGAATTTAATCATTTATGAAAATATCCAAGTCTCTTATAGACCATTCAGTCCCAATCAAGAGAAAATTTTATGATCCAGCGTGTAACTTCACTTTGGTGGTATATCAAGATTATCCAAATTTAGATTTATAAAATAAGTTAGTTGGCTAAGGACCTAAAATCCATCGACTCCACAAGATTCTCGATTTGAGAATTAGATTTTTGTAGGGATTAAAACTTCTAGGTAATATAAATTTCCAACAATTCAAGCTAAGAATATGTCTAAAAAATTATAGATAGATTTATTTACCTAGCTTGATCAAATTCTACACTCAGATTTAGGGTTAACTCGTATAAACTATTTAGAAAGGAGAAAAAATCTTATAATGAATATTAATAAAATATGATCAAATTGTCAGTTGAATAGGCTTTTCTTATATAAAAAAAATCAAAAGTTAAAGTTATATAATTTATTTACTAAAATCCATACGGAATTTATAAATCAAAGTTATTAAAATAGGATTAAGTTATTATGTTTACTATGTAGCTTATTCAATTGTAAATTAAATTCAAGCTAAGAATATGTCTAAAAAATTATAGATAGATTTATTTACCTAGCTTGATCAAATTCTACACTCAGATTTAGGGTTAACTCGTATAAACTATTTAGAAAGGAGAAAAAATCTTATAATGAATATTAATAAAATATGATCAAATTGTCAGTTGAATAGGCTTTTCTTATAAAAAAAAATCAAAAGTTAAAGTTATATAATTTATTTACTAAAATCCATACGGAATTTATAAATCAAAGTTATTAAAATAGGATTAAGTTATTATGTTTACTATGTAGCTTATTCAATTGTAAATTAAATTCTATTTAAATCAAAAAAAATTACTAACCAGTATATCATTAATTATTTAAAAATTGAAAATTATCACAAAAATCTACCTGCTATGTTTAGATTAAATTCCAAAAGCTCGACGGGTTTGAATGGTCGGCTCGCCGGCATTCCTTCGTTGATATTAACCTGATTCGCCATTAATATAACTTTTAGAAAATGGTAGTTCGATATCTATATTCATTTATAAAGAAAACGTGCCTGGTAGAAATGCACTTCGTCATATTCCCTGCCCCTCAGGTGTGTGGCAACATCCGATCAGTGTGTAAAATCATTTATTTATTTAGTATTCAGATTGTCAATATGACATGCGAGGTAAGAATTGAAATCTTATTAAATTTACTTATCGATTTTTAGACAATTCAATAATTTTTTGGAATTTATTATTAACTCGGGGAATTTCAACACGATAAATAAAAACCTTTGGAGCTTCTTAAGGTAACTTTTTATTCATTTATAATGTTCTTACTACCTGGCTGTGTATTTCACTATGTTGGAGTCCTATCAATTAGTTAGCGGAATATTAGGTGGACAATCTACCGGGGTGGTTGTCGGAAGTATCTTCCTCTAAACTTACAGAAGGCGTCGATATTCGCTGGCTAGTATGGAATTCTCATTCTGCAATATGATTTTATCTCCAAAGTCCTCTGAATCTGGGATGACAATAAAAAACTCGCTCCGGTGGAATTATTCATTTAAGTCTGTGAATTCACTAAATATAATCCCCTCTTATTCGTTTTATTTGGTGGTAGTTTGGTTTTAAGTAAATTATTTTTATTAATTAGGACATATTTGTTTATATTTTATTGGTAATCTTTTCATTTAATTAGGATTGGAAATTTTAACTCGTAAAGTTGATGTCGAAAAAGGGGTCGTAGACCTATCGCAGACATTAGGTTCGAATTTTTCTCTACTCTTTATTCTATTTAGGTACATTAAGTTGGGGTGGTAATTTAAGTTGATGATTTATTTAAAGATCATTTATTATGGAGGGTTCTTGACAACTTGGCTATTAATTTAACTCTACCTTTAAGGTTTTAGAATTTTTTATTCACATTTAATTCAAATTGTTAACAACGATTTCATTTTATTATTCCCCGTTACCTTCCTGTAATTGATCCTAGGCGCATTGTTTTCCTATTATATTTAATGAGTGCCCACTGGACTACTCGGTGTGGTGATTTTGAGCCGTATGTAGATTAATTTAGGTCGAATTTACAGAAAACGAGGAACGAGGAAGTAGCCAAAAGACCACCTCCTTATTTCTTCTTTCTTCTATACGGAATAATATTGACGTTTCGACCCCTGCGTTTCGCACGCCGGGTCTTCACGGGCACAGATCATTGGTGATATTCCACGCACTTACACGAATCTGAATAATATGTGGATTTTACTAACTTGTGATGTGTCTTGGCTGTGGGCCGGAAAAATTTCGACAATAAAATAATTAATGAAAAATAAACTGATTTTAGGTTTTATAAATATTTATTAAAATATTAAAAACAATATACCAAATTACTTGCTAAAGCATAACATCATATCAAATAAAAATACTACTCTCCCCACGCCGACATCCAAGCAGAGCTCCAAATGACGTTACGAGGACGTGACGTGGAGAGAGAGTTTCCAAATAAACTCTCACTCACCTAAAATAGATTCAAAAGTATCGAGTGATTTCAAAAAATTCAAAAACAATATTTTACGCTTAAAAAACGATTTAAAACGATTAAAATTGTGTAAAAATGACTAGGTATATATACCTATTTTCTGTCCTAACCTCGCGTGTTCTTTTTGATTTAGTAAAACAAAATTCGACCTTGATATTTTCTAGTGTATTCTAATCTTAATTTTTATTATTTTCTAATTTATTTTGATAATTTTTTTATTTGAAATTTTTATTGAATTTTTCTAATTCAAATTCTTTGATTTAAATTTCATTTTCATGAAATTTTCATTTTTGTTAAATTATCAAATTTCGGTCGAATTTGTTGGGTTTTCGTGTTATATTTATATTTATATCGTGCGGATCTTGTTGCATTTTGTTATTATTTTAATTTATTTTTATGTTTATTATTTTATATGTAATTGCTTTTCTCTCATATCTTGCTAGGTTTAATTGATGTTTTCATAGGTTTGAATTTAAAGCTGCAGGTTATAATTGTATGTGTGTTACCGATTCATTTAAACATTTTACAAGGCCGTTTGTGTTCTGGCCCAACAAAAGTTATATTTGGGGTCAAGGTTATCCAGACCATAAACCCCACATTGGTCTAGTTTTTGTTTTATTGTTGAAAGAATTAAACCAATTAGAAAATTGTTAGCGGGACCGTTAAAGTCAGAGCTTGAAGACTTCTACGACAGCTCATACCTAACCGAATATTAGGGCATTGCTAGTCTTTGAAAAGAGGCTCACTCTTTGCTTATGTTCACCCATTAGTACAATACCAACGTCGTTTTCGACGGGTGGCTAGCGTTAAACTATTATGCTGGCGCTGGGTGAGAGCCCTATAAATTTTTTGTTATCCATCAGTGCCCAGTATAAGTTTCATCAAGATTTATTTCACGAAAGTGTTAAATAACAATTATTTAAACACAAGATAATTTAAATATATAAACTATTATAATTTTTGTATGTAGGTATTGCTAACAGCACAAGTCTAACAGACTCTAGAAACTAAACTCAGTTAACAACCATAGAATAAGAAGCCATGTTAAACTTTATTTATCACAAAATAAACACTATATTATAAAGTTTTTTATATAACCCAATAATTTGCATTTATATAAGCTCTGATAGGCATACAGTAAATTATGATTTAATACTACATTATTAAAATTTATTTTTATGTTTTATATTATTTATTTAATTTTTATAAAAATATCAATTATTTCATGCCAAAGTAAGTTTGTTTTAATCTACTATTTAAAGCACTAGTGAAACCTTGAATATCAAATGGAGAATTAATAAATATTTCATTAGAATATGGGTTCTATTCAGACTAAACAGTCAGCTAGCAATAGCAGTATTTCTAAAAGTAACTAATATAAATTTAATTTATTTTAATATTGTATTGTATTTAATAAGGGTTAATAAAAATTTTTGAATTAATGTGTTGTCTAATTATTTTAAAATATTTTCAAAGATTTATATAAAAGTAGATATGCCAAGCTAATTTAATGTCTTTAAAATTGTTAGTTTATTACAAATTATATATATTATAAAGTTAATATTATAAGCTTATTACAAATATATGAATTATGCAAATTGTTAAATATTTAATTGAATTGTGAATTTTATGTTCTAGAAATATTTAGTGTTTGTTAGTTAATGGAAAAAATAGATGTATTTACATGATTATTATTTAATTGTCAAAGGATTTAAAATTTCTTTTGTAATTTTAATTAACATATTTTGAGCATTTTTATTACCAAGATAATAAAGAAGATTATGTGGATAAAACATCACAAAGTTCAGAATCGCTGTTATTAGTTGCTTTGTATGATTTTAATGCTACCATGGAATCCCAATTATCAATTAAAAAAGGTACCAAACCAATCAAATGTATGAAAATTGTGATAAAATAATTTTAGGTGATTGCCTAAAATTGATAAGTTACAATCACATTGGAGATTGGTCAGAGGTAGAAAGTTTTACATCACATAATCGTGGCTGGGTCCCAACAAACTACATTGCTAGACTGAATCCTATAATTAACCAAAATAATATCAAGAATAAACCAGCTAATGATTCCCAGCTAATGGCATACCAATGGTATCATGGCAATATCACTCGTCAAGAAGGGGAACATTTATTAAGAAGTGGTATCAATGGAAGTTATTTAGTTCGCGCCTCTGAAAGCCAACCAGGTCAATTATCAGTGACACTTAGATACGATGGGAGAGTTTATCATTACAGAATTGGTTTTGATATCGATAAAAAGCTGGTATGAATATTTTATAGAATCAAAAGGCAGAGTTATAGTTATTAATGACAAACTATGTGACATTTAACATACACGAATTCATTTATGTGACATTCATAAAATGACTAATGCAAATGGAAATGCCTTTTGATTTTCAAATTATAATTTGTTTATATTGAAATCAATTTACTATTTATAATTTCCCTCTTGAACAGACTGAGGGCAAATCGTCTTTTGATATTTGTTTTTGGCCTTAGATGACATTTTTCTATTCAATTTATTCAATTTGAACATCAATTTTAATTACAATTAATTTTTAGAATTATTATTATTATTATTATTATTATTATTATTATATCAGATAAGTGAATAAGTAAGTTATTTTTAATATTCTTAACTCTATATATTATTTTATATAATTAATAATATTAATTATTATTTAATATTTTTGTTATTTATTAATATTATTATTATTTGATATTATTATTATTTAATTTTATTATTACAAATCGCTACTCGCATACACGTTTAACAAATTATTTTGACAGAAAAAAACTTTATGTATAAAAATTTAAGAAATTTTATATTAAAATTTTTTTAAATTAAATTTAAATAATTAATTATTTTTTAAATAAAACCAATTTTTAAAAAAATTTTTTTAAACTCAAATTTTATTAAAGCACATTTTATTTTTAAATTTCCCCGTTAATCTATAAATTAAAAAAAAATTAAACAATTTTTTTAATTTAATAAATTAACAATTCAATACGATTATAATAAATATCTACATGCACTTAATTCACCATCCAAATTATTTAAAAGCATTCAAAACATTCGTGCTCATCGCATTTTGTACATTGATATTTTGATCCAAAGACATTATCAGCAATGCTTCACATGTAACCCGTTCCCAATAACTATTAAAACTTTTTAATAAAATTTTAAAATCAGACTATTTTACTCATGTAGCCGACTTATTATACTCTTTAATATTGATCAAACCCTTCAACGACTACAGAGATGACGGAAGTTATACTCATTACATGAAAATTGATAAACTAGATCTAAACACAATCCAACCAGATTTTTGACTTATTAATGAAAATATTGCATACCCTACACTGATTACAAACGATCTTATAGTCTAAATCTCCCTACTGCGTATCTTCCTCTTATAATTTGTTAAAAATTCCGAGTACAGCAATACCAACACAAATTTAGGCTTATCATCGATGCTATTTTCAATACCATCAGATTTACACCCACTAGTCAAATTACACACAGATATTCCAAATATGGATCCATAGGATTCTTAATCAACTTTTTAACTGCCTCTTTTGTCATCAATAACATAAATGATTTTGAATAGGCATTCTTTATCAACAGCTCAATCAATTTATCAACACTTTTCACTGATTTTTCAAAAGGAGAAGATAAATTATTCAATTAAATAAATCATTACTGAACAAAATTTGGATTCTTAGGAATCATAAATTTTGTAAAATAATATCTAAATATTTTAAATATAATTTTCATTTTTATTTATCAAATTACTTTGAATAATCTATCATATTTTGTTCTTCAACTCCATAAACATTACTATGTGCAATAAAATTTTAATCCTCTAATATATTGACTTTTTTGCAACCATCCAGCTTTAATCAACTCTGCACATTTGAAATCACAACTTAAGAAATCCTGAAAAAAAACCCAGACTGTTTGATCCTTATTTCCAACAGATAATTTTGTTAGTAAGCTCATCTGTTTAAGTTTTGACGTAATCTACATGGAAAGTTTTAAAAACGTTTTGGTCTCTATTTAATGAACATATCAAAACCTAACGCCAGTATTAACGGCGAACAATGGAAAAAATATATAAAATAAAAATATATATCCATTCAAAGTACCAAGTCTCATTATTAAACACTTTGACTATGAATCAGTAAAGATATCGATGTTTTTTGATATTCACGAATTTTCAGCATAGCCTTTATCAAATATTTTTTAATTAATGTCATTTGAAAAATGAAAAGTAATCAGTGGTGAAAATTAAAGAATTTTTTATTATGATATAACACTTTATATAGAAAAAAGCTTTGTTTTTTATTTTAAAATTTAATTTTTAGGATAATAATTTAATTTATATGCATATTATAGGGAGCTTCAAGAGCTCTAAATGCAAGGTTGTATTTCCACCTTCGATATATTACTTTTCATTTTGACAATATATCAAAAATTCAATTGATATTTTGGTAAAATGAGGACGAAAACAATAAATTAAACAATTTGTCTGGATCTTTTGCTATCCAAAACATTACCTGATTTATATAATTAGTGTAATTATTACACGAATTGGGAGTTCTAATATTGCTTCATTTTTCTACAGAATATTTTATTTTAAAACTCCATTTAACGAATTCATATATTTTTGCAAGAAATATCAATTTTCATGATCAACTCTCTGATTTTAAATCACTTCCAGACAATATACAAAAAATATATAAATATTTGCAAATAGCCTAGATGTTGTTGCCAAACTACTTTAGTAACTTTTCTTTTTTTCAATATCAAATATTTGTAATAATAAAATACAATAATGTGAAATTTCTAACCTTGATATGAAACCCCTTTATCAATAAAAAATATAAGATATATAAATTTAGTAATAAACAATTTAAAAATAGAAAAAATTCGCTTTAGCACAAATCTAATTATTTATTTAAATCTCATAATTAATATATTTTTAAGTTACTTAGAATGAAATATTTTATATTTGGTCAAAATAAAAATATATCAAAAAGGAAAACAGATCAAAACTAACCAACAAATTTAAAGAGTTCACTAATATATTTAACTCAATATCATCATACAGGGCTGTATTTCTAACTGCATAGATTTTTAAAATAATATTAAAATGTTTTTATAAATATTTTACATTTTTTGAAAATTTAATTTTGAAAATTCGTCATTTTTTTCTATTTCATCTTTCAAAATGTCACATTATAAACGATTATATCAAATTTCTGCTTTTTATAAATATTTTTAAAATGTTAACTACGAAACTAAAACACGAAAATAATAATTTTTAAAATAAGTTTTAAGGATGACAGTTGAAATAACATTGCAATTATTAATTTCGGAATTTATGAGAAAAATTTTAAACAAAAATTATTAATGATATTTCATTTATATATGAACAAAAGATCAAAATTTTGAGTTACATAGAATGAAATATTGGTTATTTTGTCAAAATTTTAAAAAATATCATTAAATAATTAAAACATATCAAAGGTGACTAAAAACTTTATTATACAAATTTACATTTATTTTACAAATTAAAATATCCCATTTGGTAACATAACAATATTTTGTTGATTAGTTTACTACTGAAAAGAAATAAATGGGATTCGCATAAAATATTTTTGCAATAAATAAAAAAGTTTATTTAATATTTTTTTCCTGCTATTTTTTCAGAAGTATGCACTTCTTTAATCAATTGCAATAAAAAAATTAATAAAAAAAATCAGGCATTTAAGGGTTAAAATATTTTTCATTGTTTATGTAAATTAATATTTTTCAATTTTCATTTAAATTCTCTATTGTTATTTTCCATAAGACATGCTGTTGAAATCAACTTTTAGATATTTACATTCTTTCCTATACAAATCAATAAGTCACTTTGTATTTAAATTTTTTCAACGCATGCGCGGTGAAAAACCATTTATTATAAATAATTTTTTTTAGAATAAAATTTCTATCACATGTCCACGAAGAAGTAAGTTATAAAAATATTTTACTGAAATTTCGAAAAAAATAAATATTACCAATCAAATCTTGATTTTATTTTAAATAATTTGTAGTTTTTTATGTTTTCCCTATAAATAATAATTTGCATTCTACAAGCTGTTACATTTTAACCGCTGTTTTTTCCTCAAACAGCAATAATATTGCCTTTTCAATTATCCTATAATTTTTATTATTTTTTTATTATTCTTGAAAGCTAATTTTAAAACAGGTGCTTATTAATAAACGAGTCTTTATAAAATTTGAATAATATCTTTGTTATTTATATTAAAATAATTTTAGAACGCTTATTTTATATTATAATTTATCAAATTATATTAAAAAAATAATTTTTTACAGATTATTTTTATATAATAGATAGAATTTTCGTATATAACATTTTTTAACGTTTTATTTAATTTAAAAATTCACAATGAAAGTTTTAAAAGTTTTAACCTCTGAATCGGGATAGGAATTGCGTATTTGAAATACTAGGTTAGTAACTAAGTTCCCGCCGTTTTTAAAAAAAATGTAAAAGTTTATTTTTTGATTATATTAACAATTAATTAATCACTAATGTATTCTCCCTTGTTATTCTTGCAGCAAAAGAACTTCATGCCGTGGATTAGGTATTTTTTCTTAAATAGCTCTGTCGGGTCGTTCGTCTGTTGAACATAGAGTTCCGCATTGACCTTTTGGTTCCGTTCAAGCAAATCATAATGAATAATCTCTTCCCAGTCGCAACATACACACAAAATCGTTTTACGCAGATGAATATTTTGTTTCACATGTGGTATTGCTAAGCCATTCTTTGCTCGGCATCATAGTTATGTACAGTAACAATTTTCGTTTCTAGTAACTATTCAGTAAAGAAATGGTTACTTGTATCCATGAGTTGAGTAGTGACGTGCAAGCGGCAATTGTGGCTCGTTGATTTTTGTTGTCATTTAAAACACGCGGAACCAATACACAACACTTCTGAACTTTTCTCATCGAATGAAGAAGCTTTTTTATAACAGTGTGAAAGCATCAATTTTCTCTGGCAGTACTCTTGTCGTTGACGCGATTTTCATGTAAAAGTTTGCTTAATCTCTTCATTAAACTCAACTGGACGACCAGAAATTTCCATTTTTGAACTTGGTAAAACAGTCACGAGCAGTTGTTTCACAAATACCTCGAGCAGCTTTTGCACACTTAAACCTTTATAAAAGAAAAAAGAAGGTATCGAAAATCCTCATATTTCTTAACTTGATTTTCCACTTTAATGATCTAAGAATTAACAGAAATTAACTCGAACAAAAAAAAATTATAGATTTCAGTAGAACAGAACATCTTCTTTCGAATAACTTTAAACATGCCAAAACATTTAATGACACGCAATGTTAAAATTATAAAAAACTTAGTTGCCAACCTAATATTTTAGCTATAACCGTTTAAAAATAGGAATGAAACTTTATAAAATTATTTTAAAAATTATTAAAAATTTTAAAATGATAAAATTAAAAATATTTAAAAGAAAATTAAAAAATAATTAAAATTTAAAAAACAGAAATTGAAAATATTCGTTTATGATCTGACATTTTGAAAGATACAATAGAAAAAAATTGAGGAATTTTCAAAATATAAAATATTTATAAAAACATTTTAATAATATTTTATAAATTTATGTAGTTAAAAATACAGCTCTGTATGATGATATTAAAATAAATTTTACTGAAATATTTTAACTTGTTGGTTAGTTTTGATTTGTTTTTCTTTGTTAACTTAAAGTTTTGATCTTTTGTCATAACGAAAATAAATGATATATCATTAAAAAATCTTTGTTTAAAAGTTTTTCTCATAGTTTCTGAAATTAAGAATTACAATGTTTTTGCAACTGTCATCGTTTATTGGCATTTCCTTTAAGTTTCTAAATCAATATTTTGTTTTATTTTTAACATTACCTTTCTTACTGATTTTTTTTGTAGCGTTTGAAAAAGGCTTTTATAAATTTGTGTTGCAAATATAAGGTCTGATAAAGGAAATGAAAAATGAAAATAAATCAATGGTGAAAAATATATAAAATTATATTTTTAATAATTGACTTCCCTGTCCCCTATTTGTAAACCCTTATAATAAATGTATATAATTGGCTGCATGTTTGAATGATTATTTTGATTGTCTAGGTCCTTGAATTACAACATAGCTTATTATTTACCTAAATGATACATGTGCTGTAGACACATATGTAGTATATATATATAGTCTGATTTTCATAAATATACCTTTTTAGACATATGTTATTTTAATCTTCTTACATACCAAGGTGATCTTTGTTTCCTATTTTAAAATTGCTTTATTACTAAATTTATTTATCTTATATTTTTTATTGATAAATGTGTTTCAAATATTACTAAAATTATGTAAAATCATGGGTTTGAAATTTCACTTTATTGTTTTTCATTTTTACAAATATTCGACATTGTAAAAAGGAAAAGTTATTAAAGTAACTTGTTGACTATTTACAAGGCTATTTGCAAACATTTAGATATTTTTTGTATATTGTCTGGATATTATTTAAAACTAGAGAGTTGATCGTGAAAATTTATATGAATTCGTTAATTTAGTTTTAAAATAAAATTTTACGCAAGAAAATTAAACACTATTTGTAACCCCAATTCAAGCAATAATTACAATAATTATATAAATCAGGTAATGTTTGGAATAACAACAGATCCAGACAAATTGTTTAATTTATTCTTTTCGTCAATATTTCATAGTATTATACATTACAATTATAGCCACCTATATTTTTTTGATAAAAACTTAAATAAACAAACTTGGAATATGGTCACTTAGGTCGAGCAGCACATATAATTATTTAGTTGATTTTCGAGGTTTTATACAATTTTGATTCTCGATAGTTTGCGCAATGATTTTTTTTTGTTAAATATCGAAAAATAAGCTATTTTCCAGCAGTCATATAAATTGAAAATTTATATTTTATGTGTCGTAGCATTGATAAGTTTCAGTTGTTTTATTGAAGTTCAATTTATTCTAACTTTAGTTATTTTGGCACAGAAAAGACATCGGCTTACCCAGTCTCTTAAATTATTGCTTACTAATTGACGATAATATATTTATAAATAATTTTTTTTGATAACTCAGGTTCGTGGGTTTCACATTTTTTTCCCTACAAATAAAGTCTATAGAGTTTGGTGAATCACATCAGAATTTTTTTATTTTTACCCAAAAAATCTCTTGAATTACTTTTAGTTTATGAACTGTGTTTCATTAGTTACATTTTCACAAACCTTTTTTATAGATGGGCCAATTTTAATGTATAAACATCAGATTTGACACATTCGAAATCAGCAAAAATTCCCGCAAATCAATAATATTTTTACTGTCTTTTTATACAGTTTTCAGCGGAACAAGTTTATAGCGTTAAAATAGAGCTGAATTAGTTAGAATACTCTAAACTAATTATTTTTAATAAATTAAAAATTTAGCCGTAAAAACATAGTTTTTAAAACTCCCTAAAGCTCACTCTTTTACATAAAATTTTAGTATGCGTGTTCAATGCTATGAAATATTTAATATTTCGTAAAATCACCTAGTTTCTCCATAGGAATAGGTGACCAAATTAAAAATTTTAAAACAAGTTATTTATAGTACCTTCAATCGATCTGAAATTTTGAAAGAATGCCTTGTTCTCTGTTGAATTTCAGATCGATCCAATGACGGGAAATGGGTTAATTTGCCGTTGCCAGGTTTACACGGCTCATTCAAACATTCAAGCATACAAACAAAATGAAGTTAATATGGAGAGTTAAATAAAAGGCAAATTTGTTTTCAGGAATATATATCAGTTATGCTGAGACATAATAAGTGCAAAACTGATTTCATACTCCAGGGCATTTGAATTGAATTTTTGTTTATAAAATTGAATCATAGAATTTTGACTGAATTTCAATAAATTTATAATTATAATCATCATTAATTAAAATTAAAAAATATTTTTTAGAAATTTGATTAAAAATTCATCCTTAATTATTTTACCATAATTTTTAAAATTATTCATCCGAAAATCGAATTTCAAATAAAATTCATTCGAGGTCTGTTAAAAAAATTAATTTTAATGTCACTACAGTGATTTTTTTAGTATTAATATTTACTGTTATTTGTCCTTTGTTCATAATTATAATCAATATTATATGCTTATAATATTGAATAAAAGTCATTTATTTACAAAACAATGTTATTTATAATATTTTAAAAATATTAGAATTATTTAAAATTTTTAAAAAGTAAAATTTAATTATTTACTGTAAAATATTTAAATAAAAATACCACATAGATTTCAAAAAATTAACTTTTTAAAAGAATATATATTTCTTAATTAAAATAATGTTTAGATTAAAAAAATATTATGATACAAATAATATTTTTAAACAAAAATAATTCTATTAAGTATTGAAAATATTTTCATGTGAATCTAAATTATGAAATTATAAAAGGATTTAAGTTAAGGTGTAAGAATATGAAATAAAACCGGAATTTAAACGTATTAGATAGTTATTAGCTGACAGAAAAGTTTTAACTTCAATTTCCCTTTATTCATAATTATGTCCTGAAATATATACAGTACTGTCAGTAATTATTGCACCTACCCTGTAAAGATGAGAAAAATTGCGAGTGAAATTATTAACGAAAAATGTAATAAATCAAACCGTTTCATTCTCTTTATGGTTTCATAAATTATATGTTTCAAATTTCAATATGGATTTTCATCTCTTTTGGCTTATTTTCTTTTTATCTAATAGGTGCAATAATGATTGACAATACTATGTAATATTTGTTTTAATGTAAGACATTTATTTTCTTTCTAGTATTACATAACAGAAAATCATAAATTCCCGACAGTTGCATTTCTCATTCAACATCACTCAACCTTTCCCGATGGTTTAATTTGTGCACTTTTATATCCTGTACCAAAAAAAGTTCGAACTACTAATAACGAAAAAGTTATTTCAAAAAAGTCAGATTTTAATATCAGCTCTTCGAGTCAATTGCCCATGTTTGAGGATGTGGAAAATTGGGAAATCGACAGATCAGAAATATTGATGCATCAGAAATTAGGTGAAATGTTTATCAGTTGTTAATTCTTTTAAATTTAATCAATAATTTTATACAATTTTTTAAAGAAATATTATATAAAATTTTATTTATTAATATATTACCCAAAAAAAATAATAATAAAAAGCATTTGATTTATTTGGAGAAATAAAGTTATCTATTTAAAGTTGTTAGACATTATCTTTATGAATGTAAAATGTTCTAGATAATCTTTATTTCCTGCAGAAAAAGTCCGCTCTAACAAAATTGTATTCGGGAAAATTAGAATTCTGATTGATATTTAATCATTCGAAAAGCATGTTAATAATACTTTCTTCAAGTAGCAGTTAATATGCCGGTAAATTGATGGGAGTTATAGGGAAAATTGAATTTGCCACCATCTTAAAATATATTTAATACTTTATTATTTCTTTCAAGTCAAATGATTATATAAGTTTACTGATTATATTTTTGCCTCAAAATAAAGTTAAAATAGATTGTAATAAAAAATGTGCAATTAAATAAATATTTATAATGTCACCAAGTTTCCAAGTGATATTTAACGGAATTTCTTATGGCTGACTAGTTTTGAGATTATTCGATTAACAAACTAGACCCTATCCTGGATTGATTATAACAACTTTGTGACCTCACATCAAAATGTATATAAATACATTTACTATCTTACAATTCATGCCACCAATTAAATGAGAGCACAATTAAAATGGCATAAAATTGTTTTTGGTTTTTGGATGACTAACTTAATATCGTTTTAAAACTTTATTTCAATAAATTAGCTATCCCAAAACAAAAAAAATGATAAATATTGATAATAATAATAATAATAATAATAATAATAATAATAATAATAATAATAATAATAATAATAATAATAATAATAATAGTAATAATAATGTTGGAGTTATCTAAAATTAAACTAAACACTGAATTATGCAAAAATTAATTAAAAAAATTAAAAAAGCAAACATTTATATTTTTCAGGGGAAATATATGCAGGTGGCAACAGTTGAGACAGAACTTTGAATATAGTAATATAAAATCTATGGGATTCTTAAACAAAGTTACTTGAGAAATACAATTAATTAATCAATTAACTGTGAAAAAAAATTTAATCCCTGAGATTGAGAGGCGAAATATCAACATATCAAGATAAAATTAAAATAATAAATTTTCGGAGTCATTTTCCGTTCATAGTAAGCAATTAACTTAATTTGTAATTTAAAAGGAACTAAAAATTTAGTCAAATCGCCATAAATGGCCACATAGAAAGTAAGTTAAAATTTAAGCAATTGTCATTTTTGGTAATAATAGAAAATGATTGTGTTGAGTTATTATTCTGACTGAGAACACGATGAGTTAGATTTTTAACTCTATTTTGTTGAACAATAAATATAACTAAATGATAATAATAATAATATTTTAAACAAGTAAATAATAAGCTAATAAAGTATATATTAAATGGATAAAAAAAATTTAGATTATAAAATAATCCTTTTCATTTAACTGTTTTTAAACTAATTTTCAAAAGAGTTTTTGATGTTCATATTAAGTTTAAAATCTTTAAACCAATCAAATAAAAGAAATCAAATTTATAAAGAAAATCAAAAAAGCCTTTAAAAATTGAAAAGGATTATTTTATTATTAAACAAATAACTAGAAATTCATTTTCAAAAGACTTCATAAAATCAAATATTTAGACCTAAAATAGGTTCTGTTTACCCTAATACAGGATATCAAGAAAAAAACCGAAAAGAAAGATTCGACTAAAAATGAATACTTTTTAAAATTTTGTATTGAAGTATTTTAGATCTAAATGTTTTATTTTATGTATAAACAATTCGGAAATAGTTTATCTAGTTATTAAAATTTTATCCTTTTTGGTCATTGATCTCTTTCCACTGAACACATGTAAAAATGGCTTTATAAAAAACTTTTTAAAAATGTTTAAATTGATTGCTAATTTTTAGTAATTAGCATTTTCTTCCAAGTGGTCGACATAAGTTTCACAAATATTTCAAAACACATAAATAACTAAATTAAATTATGTTTGAGAAGCAAGATTCGTCCCGTTTCAAAATGTGTACGTTCCATGGAATGTCATTATACACATATGACTGAGTGAAATCAAATCGGTTTACACTAAATGAACAAGTCAACATTTAAATTTTAATCCCGATCTCATTGTTCTTGTTCGAGAACGAAAGAGTAGAAGTCTATAGTAGCAATATGATATTGCATAAACTATAAACGATACAAAAACTTATAAAATTTCATATTGAAACTTTTCTATCTTTTTGTAACACACTTCATTTCAATATAATACACATTAGTTTGACAGTGATAGTTCAAAGTTTATTAACCCGGTACGCATTAACCATGGAATATTATTGTTGTATGTACCAAGTTGTCTGTAAATCAAGAGTTCGCCATCAGTTAAAACATGTGAAATCTGTCATTGTAAGCCAGTTTCTATAAATATCACAAGTTGTAACAGATTACAGCTGATTGACTTGTCAATTGCTGCAAACACACTATATTTTAATTTGTATTTTCCGCCAGGTGTGTCCCTAATTCGTATGTAATATTCTTTCATTCTGATTAATCAAATAGTGTATCAGATTGAATCGCTAGACAGACCCTCGAAAAATGGCCGCATAAAATGAGGTGTCATAATTTGGCTTAGACATCAAATCCAGAGATTTTGGGATTCGGAATCTCATCTATGGCTTGTAATTAAAAAAATTCTCGCGCTATCCTTAATAAATCCAAAAAATTGTTATGCCATCACTTTCAGAATATTAAAAAAGGTGTATTATAACTTCAGCAAATATTTTACATATATATATATATATATATATATATTGTATGTCAATAAAGCGGGACTTTTAATTTTAATGACTCGGAGTTCATTGAATTATATGTGACATTGATATTTATTTTCTATGTTGCCTTTTCAAGTACAAATCTATTTCGTCTTTCATAAAAATTAATAATAAATAATATTTGAATTTTCTCTTAATTTATCGTTTCCTTTTGTTAATTTAGAATTTATGAATTTTAAACTTAAAAATTGTAAAAATAATATTTATACTTCTTTTTTATACTATCGATCAATATTTTGCATCGTTTTGATGTATAGCCAATTAGCATGTTGACAACCATGCGAGTCATCTGTCTTCCCAATGAGACTGCGATGGAACTGTAATATTTTTTGGTATTAATAAAATAAGGTAAATATCTTGGGCTAAAAAATTTTAGACAGTGTAAATTAAATTAATGTTTGTCCCCAAGGCAACATGTGTGTTTAAGTCATAAAGATGAAGGAAATTAGCAAAAGGTCAATTGTGAAAAAGTTCTGAAATTTTTCTGATTAAAGATTTTTATATTTAATTTATATTATTTATCACATTTCTATTAAACTTAAAGAATAATTTTTGGGTTGTTTTTTTTATGAAATTTCCATGCTTTAAGTTGACATTAAACAATTTTTCTAATATAGTTGATAATGTTTATATTCCTTAGACTTGCACTTCTGAAATCGAGATTTTTTAATAGTTTAGAAATAATTGAAATTTGTAACAGTATTTACATAAATCTAATTATTTTTCCAAAGCAACTGTTCGGTTACGTTTATCTTTTTTTTAACCAATTCATGACTCATAACATTAACATTACCGTGACAAGTAGTAATTATTTTGACACTTCATTGGGAAAATTTTGTTCATGTTTATGTCATGTTGGATTTCTGTTATTTTTAAATCCGGGCACTATTTAGATTTAGTAAATGTAACTTATTGATTCGACATTGCTAGTTTTCAATGTCAAACTGGGATTTTAAAAATCTTTGTTGATTAGATTTTTATTAAAAACGCAAAAATCTTATGAAAAAATTAAAAAAATTGAATAGTTTAGTAAATGCACTCATCTTCCTTTATATATTCTGTGGGTCGGGTAAATAATTCATGGCATAGCCGTTTGTCGTACTGTGCAAAGTATCGGAAGGAATATATAGATTTTATTAAAATGAGCAAAAATTCAATTATTATAACCCTCACAATTTTAGGTGTTAAATTCTAATTCTTTGATTAAAAAACCATATGATATTTAAGCTGTTTTATAACATAAATAAATAAATTGTAGTACTTAACTTTATTTATTGAAATCTTTTTACTTTTATAATTTTCTAGTCGTCGAATCATTACATTTTCGCAGCATTTCGTATGTATTACTCGATGAGGCGTTTATAGTCGCTGCTGTCGCAATATGTTCATCCATCTTGTGAATTTATGATTGTGATAAAGTTGTGTTTTGTAGAAATAACACTGACAATATATTTTGTAAATCATACTAGCAAAAGGCAAAAGAAAAAAATGAAATCTCTGAGAAATAAAGATACGTTAATGAATTTTTTTGTGTTGAAATTATTGTACAAAAATTAGTTAATATTTGGAAATAAAGAAAGCAGTTATCTTAGTGAAAAATGGAAAAGAATTGTAAAATTAAGTCATTATGGGAAAAGTAATCCCAGTAGTTTTTGAGTCATATAGACCAGTGGTCCCCAATCCCTGAGGCGTAGGCGGTGTCGGTCCGCGGAATAAATGCTACCCAAGGAACATTTAATTATTTCCAATAGTTTATTTCTCTCGGGTTTGTGCTAATTTATAACTTTTAACAGTAGAAACTTTATAACTATTTTAGATTAGTTTATTTGTTTATCAAACATTTCAAGATGATAAATTAAAATTGCAATTATAAATTTGAAAAACAATGCGCTTTCCTGAAAGAACGAGTTTTACATTAAACAATAAACAAACGTAACGTCATTTATACATCAAAATTATAATAACATCAACATTATCAAATATTACAAATTTCAAATAACTGGAACGCATCAATAATAAAACAAAAACATTACTGTAAACGTAAACAGAGGTAGATTGAATATGTTATATATATTAGCGGGGATTTTAGGCGAGACTGAACTTGAACACTAATTTTCCCAGTCGGTACAAAATCACATGTCTTTCTTTTTTAATGAGCTTGAGCGCTATTTCACAACCACAAAAGACCCACAAACTGGTAATGAATTGATTTGTGACCAATTAGACAACAAAAAAGGCGAATCTACCATGTCCGTGCAAGAAGAGATCAGTTGCTGGAGATTGACGGCGGCCTTAAATCTACGTTAGAGACAATCATTCTGTCAGTAATCTGGTTTAAAATTATGTCGGAAATTATATCCTGAGATTGCCACCACAGCACTTAAATCGTTATTGCTATTTTCAAAAACCTATTTGTGTGTAGCGAGGTTTTCTGCAAAACCAAACAACAGAATGAACTGGGCATAAGCTACACATTTCAGATGTCATTGTCTTCTATCATCCCGGATTTATCTGTCTCGTTGCAAAGAAACATTCTCAGGGTTCTCATGATTTAGCGTATTAATGATTTCAAATTTTAAAAACTTTATATTCATTTTTTGTGTTAAAGTATTTTACTTTGATGACACCTTTAACACTAGATTTACCAGCATATTTAATATACCTAGTTCTACCATAACTAGTCAAAATGGCTGGTTCCAAAACACTATAGACAGTTTGAGAGAATTATGCAATAATATGTATATAGTTGTTTATTAAATAATAAAATTACAGCAATTAGTTGTTACAAGCCACATATTTTAGAATTTTAAAACATGCTCTTGTATAAACAATTAAAAAAACTTTGGTCCCAATTTCTTATTCCATAAATATGATAGTTTTAGGTTTTTGGTTTCACATTCTCCATGTGCACATACTATTGCTATAAAAGCTTTGAGTTTTTCTATTGTTAGAGTCCATCTTTGTCCCAAAACTTTAGAGACTTTCACTTCTGTGCACGATATTATATGGTCCACAATATTGTTGTCGATAATAAAATAAATAAAAACTGCACTGCTTACAGAACCAATCATTATATTTCTTTTTGCAGGTCCTGTTAGACCTTCTACATATTGTAATATATTGCGAAGCGTTAATCTTCCGCCACAAGGACCTTTGTGTAATTTTTTCCAGGCTGTTTCACCACAGATATCTTAATTTCATCATCTTCTGAAAATGAAAACAATTGCTTACTTCTTTTCCTTTTCCGTATATTCAAAATATTTTCATTTTCACTTTCACTTTCAGAAGATTCAGTACCATGAATATCATTTTCACTATCAAAGGTCAATGTCATTGTCATCACTATCAATAATTATTATTATCAATTAGTTCTCCTTCACTGTCATAATGTTCATCATCTTTGATGTCAGAAATTTCTTTTGATGTTATTTATTTTTTCTAATATCTTTACTATTTTCATTTGCTTTGCCATTTTTATAGCCTGATAAATAAAATAAAAATATAAGAAAATAGTATTTATTTTTTTGAGTTTTCTTACCTCACTTTATTTTATTATTTTGAAGAATGCATGCTATAAATAATTGAAATATAAAAATCCTAAAGTTATCAAACGTTTATCGGTCAGGGGATGAAAAGGTTATGTAGCACTGATATAGACACGTAAAGAAAATGAGCCATAGCTTAACGAACAAAGGCAATGACTCAAGAAGTAGGTTAGCGTTATTCGTTGGTGACGCCACCCATGACCTCATTGATGATACAAAGAACTTTAAAAAACTTTTCAAAGTTCAAATAAAAAGACACCCTATTAAATTGAGAACCCTTTGTCCTAGAAACCATTTATATATTTAAAATCTCAATTTCGTTAAAGAAAGTGCAACACAAAATGTAAGTACTAAGTATGAATTAATGATTCCCTAAAGCGAATTGATCAATGAAACTTTAATTGTTTAAGATATTGAGATATTTTGTAAAAAAATCCAGGCCGGGTAAAATCCTTTTTTGGAAGTTGAGGGTTTGTAAACAATACTGCAAATCAAATTTATAGTTAAACAAAATACGATTTTAAAAGGGTGTGAAATGATAAAATCATTTCAAATTCTACCAAGATAAAAAAAAGAAAAATTGCAATGCAAAAAATCTAAATTAGTAAGGAAAATTGCCTACATAAATTCCAATTAATTGAAATCAAACGGAATCAAATCAGCAGAATATAACGAATTCATTTATTCTCATCTCCAATTCATTTTGAACAATATTCATTCTCTGTTATGCTTTTTTAGACTGATTTGTCTATTACTCTAAATAATATCATGTACAGCATCAATGTTTCCTTGCCTTAATCCAGTAATCGGTCTCCGAGGACTCTTCGCATCCGTAACACTTTCTATTCCTTGTTAAAATTAGGAACTAAGTTTTTTTACTGTCAGCTAGAAGTAAGTATTCAGGGCCAACTATTCATAAATACCTCGTAGCATACAAATAAAACAAAGTTCGTGAAAACTAAAGAAAGG
This sequence comes from Schmidtea mediterranea, assembly GCA_022537955.1. Lineage (NCBI taxonomy): Eukaryota > Metazoa > Platyhelminthes > Tricladida > Dugesiidae > Schmidtea > Schmidtea mediterranea. Next base: position 288,580,841 of record CM039679.1, read on the forward strand.
TTTTAAATGAAAATAAAAACAATGATGAAACCATTTGAAATGACTGAAATTTTCACTTATTGACTATCTAATTTCCGATAAAATATATTTAGTGTTTATTATACATTCATGTACACAAAAGTTTAGTTTACATAATAGACTAAAATGATATTCATTTTTAATTGCAACTAATTTCATTTAGCTCTGACCGTTAATTAGACGGTACATAATAATTGTTCCACTAATCAGTTCTATTATTTTAATGTCATTCTATCCACAGTTTAAAAATTCATTTCGTCCGTTTTTAAATTATGTTTAAATCTGTCCTCGTTTGATGGAAAACCCAGTTTATGATTTTAAACAAACTTCTATTATCACATATTTCCCAGTTATAATAAAATATAGTTTTTAGAGATATTAAATTATCTTTAACAATTTATTCATTTTTTATATTTATTTTTTATATTCAATGATAATTATCTAATTTCTAAATATCAAAATTTTAAATTTTTAAAATTTAAAATGAAGCATGTGGACATTTCATTTTCATGTATCATAAATAAACTAAAATCGGCTTGAGTAATATTTGACAAAAGTAGTTCCGAAAATATAAGTGCTTTCAATTTATAGAATCACTCATATAATTATTGATATGGACTTTCAACAAAAGTGGCAATAGAACTAATTTATTAGCCAGTTGAGTACCGGAAGTACCAATTGGTGCTTGGTTCATAACTTTTGAACCATTAAGGATTTTGTTTTTTATTAAAAGCTCATCGCAAAGATCTTTCAAATAACATTAATTTCGACGATCTACGATGCATAATTTTTACGTAATTTAATTTTTTTTTCAATTACAAATTGTCATTTATTCATGGTACCTTTTATTGATCCACGGACATTTCGTATAAAACTTTTTTCATATAAAATTTTTTTCGTATAAATTCTTTTATATTTAGCACAGTATTAAAAGTTCCATCTGAATATATTTGGCTGCTCCTCGCAAGAGATTGGAGCCCTAAATCCGAATAAAAAATCAATATTTGGGTTAGATTTTGACACCCAGAATCGTATCTCAAAAATTGAGTATTTGATAATGTTACATCATATGGGTTGCATATCTGCAGGTTCCCATTGTCAACGGCAAATTGGGTCTCTTTGCATTCTCTTGATGATAAATCTCCAAGATGGGAATGTGGTGTGGATGCAAATACATGTACACCATTTTCAACATCAAAATTAGTTGTTAACCTTGCTTTAAACGTTTCTCTTTTAGTGCAGAACCAATATATCTTGGTGTTTGCACTGTTTTTTGAATTGTAGTGATATTCATATTCACCATCACTCAGCATTCGTTTACCTTTTGTTGATTGAATTACAGTCATCATAATGAAAGGTATAAAAACAAAAACAAATTTATTTATTTACTTAAAAATAACAAACCAAGACTACAAATTATTTGTGATAAATTTTTGTTAAAAAACTAATATACATAGAATTTTATACATAAATACTTTTTACGAAAAAAATTTTATACTAAATGTCTAGGAACCCTTTTATTTGTTTTTTACTGTTTTTAATTCATTAGTGATTAATTTTTTATTTTGTGTAGTTCATTTTTCTTGTGTTTGTGCATTGTTCCCTTAAAATAAACAAAAATTGAGAACAAATAAATATTTCAAAATAATTAATGACTTTTTATGATTATATCTTCTTTTCCTCTGGTTTCAGAAAAACGTTTTCTTGAAAGAATTTGTTTATAATGAAGTAATCTATAAAATGAGTCCTTTTTCATTCATAAATTCGAATTTTTCAATTTTTGTTTGTTTAGGTAAGAATTATGTAATAAGTTTGAAATTATGTTTTTAATTTATCAATTCCTTTTATTTATATTGTATTCTTTAATATAAACCTGAAATCCCACCAAAATTCGGTTCTCAAAGGATTAAGGTGTAATATCAGAGTATAAGAAGTATCTGATTGAAAGGTTTCTTAAAATGAGGTTAATAAAAAATGTACAAAACTACAAAAATCATTCAAAATAAGCTTACAGAATTAGATTATGCCAACGTATTTTCCAATTCTCAATGAAGTTTTGATATTCTACATGTATTGTTTTAACCCCTTGAGTGCCAAGAAGCACGATGGCGCTCCTCGATACACTAGCCAATTTTTGTTGGCATTCAAAGGGTTAATTAATACACAAATAGACTTTTCTTTCGCTAAAATTTTATGTCAATCAAACACTGTGTTCTTGATAGAGAAATTTATCCGCAGAATTTTTGTATCATTTAAGATGTATTTTATGTGTTTATTGGATTTAATCTCAAAATTTTAATACAAACTCTTTACTCAATATTTGAATTTATTATAAAAGTGGAAGGTAAAAGATTTTATTATAAATGTCATAATGGTATAATTGGACTAATTTAATGTAAATTATTTTTATATAAATATTGAAAATTGTTGTTAAAATCTGTAAATAGTAAATGTTGGTTAATATAATGTGAAAGATTCTTTTAGAAGACGAATTCCCTAAACTTTTTGAGCACATTAGTACAATAGTATAGACTGCTTCCACACCTAACTATTAGGAAATCGTCTAGTTTCTGATGTCACTCCGTTCGACGTGATTAAAATAGTCTGGGCAGGTGTGATCACATTAAGTAGAGTAGTGAGTTGTATAATTTTTGGACAGTTTTAATTTTATTATTAAAAAAATTTAGTTTGATTTTTTAACAGGTGGCGGTCAATATGGTGATGTGTATGAAGCCGTATGGAAACGATATAATGTAGTTATTGCTGTCAAAACATTGAAAGTATTATAAATTACATTTTGATATGCCTAAGGTAAAAATTTCAGGAAGATTTGAATTTAAAAATTGAAGATTTCTTAAAAGAGGCATTGGTTATGAAAAATTTAAGACATAAAAACCTAGTTCAGTTATTAGGTGATTTCTTTAGTTCAACTTGATTTGTATAATTTGTTTAGGTGTTTGTATAAAAGAACCTCCGTTTTATTTAATTACGGAGTATATTTCCAAAGGTAATTTGTTACATTTTTTAAGAAAGTGCAATCAACTCGAAGTAACTCCTTCAATTTTGTTATACATGGCAACACAAATAGCTGATGGTATGACATATTTGGAGGAGAACAATTTCATTCATAGGTGTGTGATGGTATTGATAAAACATTTACAATGTTATTGTCCCATAGGGATCTTGCCGCTCGAAATTGTTTAGTTGGGGATAATTATTTATTGAAAGTCGGTGATTTCGGACTGGCTCGTTATATTCAGCGAGATGATTCGTATACTGCTAAAATTGGTGCAAAATTTCCTATAAAGTGGACAGCTCCAGAAGGTCTTGCGTTTAACAAGTTTTCATCCAAGTATGTTTGTATAATACAAATCTAAACATAGTTTCAATACAATACCTTTATAGTATTTAAAATTCTTTTAATTATATTTCATTGGTATTCAAAAAAAGGGTTCTCGATTATTTAAAGCTTTAAATGCTATCACTTAGATTTTGATAAAATGTTTTGGATACAGTGCTCATATATAAAGCACGGTACTTGTTAGCATATACGTGGATAAAATCTTTCTTGTGACTATATATCCGGTCTATCGGATTGATCTTTGGTTAGTGACATTGCTTTGATTTATCCCTTACCTTGAAAGTGCAATTTAAATAAGTTATTTACAAAATAACTAATTATAAACTCTTCTGTATGATATTTGACTATTTTGATGCTATTCTACATTGTGTTGCCGGATATTGTTATTCAATAGATTAAGAAAACCAATATAGTAGATTCATAATTTCTATTTACAAAACAGATTATTTAATGCAAATTAATTGACCAAAACCTGTGGTATATTATTCTTTTAATAAGTAGTTTTATATATTTTCACCGTTTATCTTTTTCCATTTGATTTATCTTCATTTTTTGTTAGACTAGTTTGGATAGTAAGAAGTTTGTCGTTGGAACTGAAACTTAATCCGATTCCTCGTGTTAAATAAATAAAGTCAATAGTAGAAACTCACAACAAAATAATATTTATTTTCACAAATTTCAATTTGACACACTTATCTATTAATCACAATTGTTTCACCTTTGGTAAACACCCGATAGCTATCACCTTGTCCAAATCGAACTCAATTTGATTTCAAAATGTCTTCAGTGTTATCTCTCTTTCTCTTTTCGATTCAACTTAAACTTTTTTCAAATTTTCTCTTTGACCAACTCGTCGCTTGTCATGGTTTACCCTCTATTTTTATAGCATTTTCCCACGCATTAATTATTCCTAAGGAAAACAAAAAAGTATTTCTGAGCCGCGTGTCAATTTATTGCCCATTATCTTGACATTCGACAAGATATATATTGATTAATGGGTTCACCTTAAATTAAATTAATTTGTTTATTTTTGGGATCTCAACCATTCTATAGACCTCTGATCAATTTAATATTATTTTATTCGTCACAATCAAATTTGTCACCAGTTACCACTTTTCTCTCAGAAAATATCAATGTTTACTTTCTTCAAATTTCTAATTAATTTTAATTGATTTTATAATTTCGAAATTTTATATTTTATTTCTTGTAATTTGTTGTATAACCCCAACACTATGCTGAATATTACTATTATCTCAATGTTTCACTCCAAGAAGCACTAAAACATATACGAAACATATACGCCAGATAAGGTTTTGAAGATTATTACAACAATCAAAGATAAAAACGTTCATCCATTTTGATTGGCTATGAATTAACAAACAAGATGCACCAAATGAAATTCAAGTGCTCAATTATTGTTTCCGATGCAACTGAAAAATTCCAAATGAATTTATTTAAGTCTTGGAAAGGGTTAAAAGCTTATTGTTCGTTGTCTTCATGCCATTCAAAACATCGATTGTCCACTGAATGTATTCAAAAAAATCAATGAAAGCCGGAAAAGATTCAGAATAGATATTGTTCATTTTCAAGTTTCCCCAAACTATGCAACATTCGATAAGCTGTCACATATTTTAATTTAAAATTGGAAAAATCCAAAGGCAAAATAAGTCTTTGAGTATATCACGAAACAATGGATAAAAACGTTAAATGGTACAAAGGATATGATGCATTAGAAAGAAATAATCGGCTCATCAAAGACGAAGCAACTTCTCTGGAAAGAAACCTTTGACAATTCTTGCTGGTATTCTCAGAAATAGGACACACCAGTGGTATTTCAGAAATACAAGTTATACATCTTTTGTTCCGGAGCCTAAAGTTACCTAGAACATGTAGACTTAAGCTTATTAAAGGATTATTATGCCAAATTGGTAAAATATGTAATATCTTTTATGTAACACAATACGAAATGGCTGTAAGAAGATATGTAAGTAATGTCTCAAGCAATAAAGGACAACAAATATCGTGACTTCAATCAATGAAAAATTATCTAAGTTTAATTCAATAAATTCAAATATGAAATAAATGGAAAATAAGTTTAATTAAAAAATAATTTAATTGACACTAAAATTTTGCAATAGCCTTTTTTTGGCCTGACTGATTTCTGTGGTTGAATTTTACTTACACCATCTAGCTCTTCATTATCATATTCTAGTTCATCATTTACTTTCTCATTACCGGGGAATTAGATGACTTTTTTTTCAGTGAATTGATAAATTATGCTGACTTGGATTTTAACCGTTTTCTTCTATTCCTTTTTTATTTTAAAATATGTTTTTTGTTTATATTTACATTGAATAAATAACATTATCTATTAAAATATTTGTCGCTACTTTTACATTTTTTTAATCGATTTTAAAGTGTTATATAGGATAGAAATAATAAAGTTAGTGGAACCAAAACTCTTTATTATCAACAAAACTAAATGTAGAATTTAACTTACATTAACATTGATTCACTTTTTCCAACGGTACACCATTAATTTAAAAGCCATTTCCACGAATTCTTGTCTCTTCCCCACTAGATTCAAGATCTGGGCTTTATGGTGGATGATTCAAGTGCACAAACCCACATGTGGCTACATCTTCCTTTATTCGATAAGAATGTGTGAATTTAATTGTTGACATGGAGCTAACAAATGTACTGGTTTTGTGTCTTGCGTCGCGTGGTCCTGACTTCATTAAGGTATACTGAGTTGGTGCTGCCGTTGTGAAAATTGATCTTCAAGACTCCTGCCTTTCAAAATACAATCAACATCATGCATTTACAATGTGAAGTGCCTGAACGAAACTGTTTTGATGGCTTCTCCCCAAGTAATACTCACTTCAGTTTCTCGCCTAGAGTAGGCTACCTAGTGGCTCAAAGATGTCTCATGGTTGCTTTATTCACGTATCTCGTTAACTCTTTCATCACTAAACCTCATAGATATTACAGTACTCTTCCATTTTGAAAATGAAATTTCAATGGGATTTAGAAATGTCGAGTATGGCTGCAAAAATTAAAAGCCTAAATTCCGTAATTTTCAGGAAATTTCTGAGTTCAGAGTTCACGACAATGATGAAATTTTATATTATCCATAGCAAAAGACCAATTTCAATATTTTAGTTTCTCAAATTTTCAATAAAGTTGTTAAAAATCAAAAAATTTTACCATGTTCTTGTTACAACAAAATATTCATCATCCAGTAAATAAATGTAAATAGAAAGATTTCGATTTCTTAATGATGAAACTATCTTTATTGCTTGCTTATCTTTATTATCTTTATTACAATGACTGATAGGCCATATAATATCATTATTTCAAATCAATTTTGGCACAATTTGCTTATTCATTATTCAATAATAATTAGATGTCAGAACATTTGAAGATAATTTAATTAAATATTTTCTCATTAAATGTGAATGAGTGCTTAACTAATTATGTTAAATCAGTATTGGAAATGGATGCTTCACTTATTCTAGTGATATTCCGTGCTTTTCTTCAAAATACATCACAAATCATTGACTTTGCAATATAGATTATATATCATTTTTATATGGATTTTGAGTCTTCTGCTGTGTTTTCTAGAGATTTATTGATTACATAACCACATCTAGTCAATCTTTAAAAACTTAAACAATTTTCATAAATAATTTTTATTCAATATTTCTCATGAACAACTGAAACTTTTATTTTGAATTTCTTTTTTATTGATTATTCGTTTAGAAATTTATTTTGTCTAGCTATATATATTTAAATGACTTTTTAAATTTGTTTGCAAATACACAGAGAGAAAGATTGTATATTTGTTAATAATTTGTGGATAATGAAATTATTTTTTAAAATAAATTATAAATATTTGAGGCTTTCTTTTTATTTTAATTCAATATTATATCATATTATCTATTATGCTATCATATAATTTTGAGCGTAGAACATAAAGAATTGCAAATTACTCCTGAAATGTCAATCATTACTGTTGAATATATTTAAATACACATGGAAGAAAAACAGAAATCGTAGATTTTGTTAATATATATAAATTATACCAAATTAAAGAATAATTTGCTAATTTAATGAAAGTATGAAAAAAGAATTAAGATAACTGTGGAAGTAATAATAATTATCAATAGTAATCATTTTTTATTTTAATATCAAAAATAATGAGGATTTATACTGACTAGGCACGTGTAACGACAAAATCACGAATCTGAATGATAGTTGTGACTAAATGCCGAATTTTATTTTGACAACATTACTATTTTTTCTATTACTCAGCCCATTAAGCTATTTAAATTTGAATTTTTAGTGTTTACCCGTTTACCGTGTGTCACGAATTAACTCGTAATAAAAAATGTTAGGCTTAACCGTGCACCACAAGTTTTAAAAAAGTACGAAAATTCAGGTTTTTCCTTTTTTTCCTCACAATTTCTAAAAGACAACTCATTTTCACTTAAAAAACATTTTATTTTGCCAGGACAACATAACATATTAAATTATGAAAGAAAAAAATACACGGTTTGCATAACAAATTTTTTTTCTTCCACGGTAAAGGGGTTAAATTAAATTAATATGGATATAAAACTGTTAAATTAATTAACCATAATAATTGTCAGGCACTCAAAATCACATTTTTTAGTTTCATGAAATGGAAGGATTCAATCAAAAAAAAGTTACAAAAAAGTTTAGTTATTAGAAAATTAAATTAATATAAAAAAATAATTTGTTTAAATTATAAGTTAGTTCATAATATTTTTAGTTGGTTTCTTATGCCTGAAAATATCAGTCAAACTGTCGAAATATATCGTACGAAGAGTGTTTTATTGACGTTTTCTTTGAATTAAATCGTTGCCATATTTATTAAATATTTATTTAAAAAAGATAAACTTAGTTTTTGAAGAAAAACAATGGGAAGTCCGAGAAACTAAAAGTTGTTTGATATTTAGGGGTTTTGATTTGTTTGGAAAGACGGAATTATGACCTTATTTAAATATTCGAGATATTGTCGTTTTTTAATTCATGCTTTTTGTTTTTTTCGTGATGTTCTCCCAACCTATTACACAATGTATTAGATTTAAAATTGAATCATTAATATATACTACTTATTCATGTAGGTAGATCAATAGTTAATGATAATATATTATATATAAGCTATGACTTATGCTTGTTTGTATATATGCCACACAGAGTATGATTATAGTCATGTTATGATTATAACAATAAATATTCATAATAATGTTGTTAATCGTTGCCCAATAATAAATATGCAAAGATTACAAAATATATGGATTTACTACATTTATTCATTAATAATTGTTAGTACACACTGTGAGGATATTTAGGCATAATTATGAACAGACATAAAATTAAGTTTTAAAATGATTAAAATTAGAAATAAGATTTAAATTAATTTTTGATAAATTAGATTAAAATATTTGATTATGAATTATTTTATTAATTATTAAATAAAATAAGGAAATCACTTCGAAAATTCGTGAACACCTTAAATAAATCTGATTCATAGTCAAATTTTGTAGAAAATATTATGTCACTTATAAAGAAATCAGAGGTGAAAAACAAAAAAAGTCCTTATAATAAAATAAGGACGTGATTATAAATTTACATTTTTAATAAAATAAAATTTTAAATTAATTTAATTGTTTAAATTTATATTTATAAATTATATTTTTTTTTCATTTATATAAATAAAAATAAATGCCGTTGTTAATTTTGTTAAAATACTCGGAAATATGGAAGATATATTTTTTGATTTGAATAAATTTTGAACTTTTAATGAATACAAAAAAGTTGTTTTCACAACATCTAACACATACAATAACACAAAAATCAATTGACATATACCAAATTTAACAACTTAACTATTTCAAAAAATTTTTACTCAGAATTTTGGACATTATTTTTGGATTCAGCAATCTTATTTAACAAAGCTTCACATAAAAACATGTTCCTAATAGTTATTAAAAAAGTTAAATAAAAGTTTAAAATCAGACATCTATTTCACTCATTAAATTTATAAACGAGAACACAATCCAACCGAAACTTTTGACTTATTAATAAGCATATCGTTTCCCTTTCACGAATTACAAACCATCAATTTACATGTAATGGTTGTAATACAATACCACATAAATTGGAAAAAGTATTATTGGAAATAATTCCAAAGTTTAATGGAACTAACATGGATTTTAACGAGAGGTTCACAAAAATGGAAACGGTGTAGGCAAAGCAGGGCGGAAAAATATTTTGGAACTTTTTCTCAATGGCCCAGCTTTCCAGATTTACTTAAGGTCAAAACAAGAGAGTACTGAAGATTTCCAAACCTTGAAGCAACAATTAAAGTTACCATACGGATTGAGTGAGTTCAAAGCTTTTAATCAATGTTTAATCCGAGTATGGCGTTAATATCTAAAATCATTTGTTCAAAATTCAAAATTTATCTGAGTCAGTAAAGAATATTGTAAAATGTATTTTAAAGTAATTTTGCCAAGCGAGATTTATCGAGAACTGATAAAGCATAATTTCAAATTAGATGATTCTATTTTATGGCTCGTCAATTAGTCGCCCAAGCTTCGAATCAAGACAATATTTTCTTATCTATGTTTCAATCCAAGAGATTACTGTATGGAGAAGGTCTGGTGTGATATCTGCAATTAATAAATGCTATAAAATAACAAAAAGGAGTTTATATTCAATTTGTGGCCAGCTAATATAAATGTGCTGTCATGTAAATAAAACGGGATGATTCGATTGTGGAGACGTTCATGAAAAAATTGAATGAAGTGATTGCTGTGGCGTAGTTAGGGTTTTTGAAATGTTGATAAACGCAAATCGGTGACAAGATTGTGTAGTGCGAGTTCTTTTAGTATAGGAGCGTGTTTGGAAGTCGATGGTAATACAATTCAAGGTCTAGCTTGGAGTATGAAAATCAGGATGATATCAACTTAGTATAATTAGAAGGGAATCAATATTGCTATTGAATAAGAAGTGTTAATGAAGATCTTAACGTATAATGTTCTATTAGGTGTCAAAAGGTTATCTACTAAGGCAAGCTCAGAACTTTTAATTCGTCGTTGTAATAGGCTATTCAAGAATTTTGTCAAGGCGTATAATATCTGAAACTAGTATATCAAATCATAGAAAATGAGACGAATAATTTGACTCGAATACCATTTAATCGATGTGATGTAATTTGAATAAATTTTTTATGATTAGCTAGAGAGGATAATTCAACAAGACCTGCTTATAGGTTGCATTTGTATAAAGTTTGCCTATGGATCAATGAATCGTCGACCTGGTAAAAAATTGTCGGTAGAAGTCATAAATTTATTATTGGAATTGCCAAACGAAGTAAATATTACACTATAAAAGCTGTGTATTGGGCTGACTCGGTGCCATCTCGATGAAACGATTGTCTTTTTAATTTATTTTCAGTATTAATGGACGAATATAAACCTCAGAAATATGAGAAATGTATTATATCAAAGTAAAACGAAATTCAAAGAAAGATATCAAACTCAATCAGATGACTAAATCGAAAAATTATTAAAACGAACTGAAATATTTAGTTTGATACAAGTGGTATTAGAAATCTGAGACATGTCGTATATTTGTGTTTAAGAGCATAAAATCCAGAAAAATTTAGGGAAATGTATAATTATAATATCCTGTTTTAATATTGTGAAATAAATACTTTACGGAAATTCAAATATAATTCATTAAACTCTATTTTCAGTTTTTCATACACTTTTTGTCACAATGACATCAAAAAAGAAAACAGAGTAATACTATTTAAAAAAGTAGTTTTAATTGAAAAATTTGATATAAAATTTATTAAATATTAAAAAATTTTTCCTTTTTTGAATAGTAACGGAAAAGCGGATTTACATTAAATAAATTTACGTTAATATATACAATTCAAAATAATATCTATTGGCTATAGTAATTTTTTATTTATTGTATCGCTAATTAAAAACTCTAAATCTTTTATTAATCTGAAGAAATTATTTCATGTAATCTTTAAATAAGGAATTCAACAAACAGCAACATGTACTCAAATCAATTTTAGGTTGCACGCTTTGTAGATGTGTTTAAATTTATTATTAAAATAAATTGTTTATCTTAATAATTTCATTTAGTAATTTTGATGAGAAAAATAATATTTTCTTTCGTTCGTTTCTATTATGGCATTAAAACTTGTTATTAATCAATAAATATTTACTAAACAAAAATGTGAATTAGTAAAACTAAGAGGCAAACTTTAAAATAACATTTTTTTGTGATTTTTTAATTTTGGCTCATTATGGCTAACTTGAGTTTATGCATTTAGTCTGCCTCTACATTTGAGTCTAAGACAACTGATCTACACAATATTATAATTGTGAAATTTTTATGTATCTTTCACGCTAACAATTAAAATTTTCAATATATGTATATACAGTCTTAATAATTTTACAAAACCTTATAAAATTTTATTCAATAAATCATTTTTATTGCAATTCAACATTGTGAGTATTACGAATTTCAGAAACATCTAAGAAAATTTAAATTTTTAAATGTAAAAAATTCCAAAAAAGAATATTTATAAAAATAATAATTGGATGTAATTTTTGACTGAATTTAAAAACCTCTCAAAATGTTTTTTTTGAAATTTAAGAGGATTATTTAATAATCGAAACTTTTCAACAATATAATATTACTTCACAGCAAGGGCTTATTTTGTTATTCACTTATCTGATAACTTAATTTATGCTGCTACCAAGGAATCACTGTTTTATATTTATAATCTCAAAATGTTGTTTAAATATTACTGAATTAAAAACTCAGTAATTTGATTTGATTGAAATGAAACTTATTTATGCTCTAGTCTTTTTTACGGTATATGAAAATCCAAATATTATCGAAACTAATAAAAAAATGATAAAAATTGTATTGGTTTAAATAATTATGTTAAATTAAAATTGTATTATTTAATATTTAATTTTCAAAATTAATTTTTGCATATTAACTTATATAATTTGTACCAATTTTAAAATGTAAATTAATAAATTATTTAACCACTTACAGAAATGTCATTTCATTCTTTACTGACAATCTTGAAATATCAGTTTTACATTTTCAGTTATACTTTTTATTTTCTATTGAGAAATTTGACAAATTTTATAGCATTTTCCAGATATTAATTTGAATAAATAGTTGAATTGGAGCAATTGTAGTGATGGTTTTATTTTGTTACTGACTTTTAGTAACTTAATTTTATACCTAAAAATTTTCTGCATAGGTGGAATTGCTAAACTTTTGGTTGATTAATATAAACAATTTTTTATTCGGTTTAAATGTCATAGAATAATTTCTTTAATATCTATAATTATTTAAGGATTTCTTGCTACAGTGACATAGTTGCGAAGCAAATAAATGAGGATAATTTTTACAAAAAGTATTCTTTAATGATTTGTATTAATCATGCTTACGTCTTTATTGTCTTTATTGTAATATGTAAAATAGTAAAAAGAGTTTTGATTGTAAATCAATCATTTAATATAAAAATTTATTATCATAGTTTATTTTATGTAGTTATATATACATAAAATGTTTTATCTATAAAAATTGCTAGGTATTCTTTAAATATTCCTTAACCCTTGCAAGCCGCATTAAGAAATATTTTGATTTTTCAAAAAAAATTTAAATTGCAACCTAACATATACTATGTCGGCACTGTTATAGCAAAGTTAGAGTAGGAATAATAAATTGCATCACTAGTTTTGCATTAAAACCATGGTACAGTATATTATACTACAAGGCTGATAGAAAAAATTACAATTTGTGTATAGGGTCCATAAATTACGTCACGCAACATATACACCTTAAAATATGTATGGTAAATTTTTCATTTAATTTGAATCATTTTAAAAGGTTGAAAATAAAATGAAATAATCAGTGTCCTATAAATAGGACACTGGCTTATAATATGTCAAGAATATTACAGGTGAATATATTTTTAGAAGACTGTGAAAAAATTTTAAATAAAGGATGTTTGCAGCTGTGAGAGATCTAAGAAACCATCAATTTATCAAAAAATAATCCAGTAGTAATTTTTCATATTTACCAAAATATTCTATCACATGAAATCTGTTGATTTCTCCGTTAAAATACATTATGCATTAAAAAACATTTAAGCTCATAAAGAATCACTCCATATAATTTTTAGATGCACATTTTACAAATGTACGAGAATTTAAAAAGGTGTCATCAGGGTTTTCTATATCTTAATTCAGTGTGTTGTTTTCTATTTAACACAAGTGTAAGATATAGGAAACAATTCGAGTCCAAAATTGAATTTCTGAATGAAATTTTCTTTGAAGTTTTATATTTGCTCGACGTACCTGTGTATATGTTACAACATTCTTTGGTTTCAATATTAACCAGTCCTGAATTTAATTTTGGTTTAAACGAGATTTTGCATCACCATTGCTGAGAAATAGTCTTCTTATTTGAACTGCAATATCTGCAATGGAGATTCTTAATATTTACTTCCATTGTGTTTATTGATTTTTAAAAATTTTCTTTTCGAAGAAAACATATAAAATACGGTTTTGGAACAACTATAAAAACAACTCCTTAAATATTCAATGAAATCATTTGAAAGTTGATTATTTATGTAAAAATTCAAATGTCCGGAAATATGAAAACTATTAAATAATGATGACGCCTAATGCAGTAAATCATGAAATATTGAAGATTTCAACCCATACTTAATGCCATGTGCAATCTGTATTTGAAAACAGTTTATTACCCGCTATTAGTTAATAATATCTTTTACATAATTTTCTATAACATTTTCCAAAACCACTTGAACCGAATTGTCATTTGCTCATTATAAAAATCATTTTGTAAACTCTCAAAAGGATATTGATGGCAAGATTCTAGATCAAGAAATACGATATATGTATCATTTTCATTCATCTCCTGAAAAAGAGGAGTGGGATTAACACGTTCAACACCACATGCCCACCGGCGGGTCATCCCGCAACAGCATTGTCGGCCAGCGTGCTCACGGGTGGGCACACGACATGTTTTACTTGGGGGACTGGTGACCACCCGTGGGTCTTTTAATTGAAATAAATCTAATGGTTAAATAATGTCTACCTCAAATTATTGTACACTAAAAAAATATTTAAAAAATCATGTACGTAATTAACAATAAAAAAAATCCCGGTCCATATGTGAGAAATACGATTTTGCAATGCGGTTAAAAAATGTTAATTATTTGCGCATGTTTTTAATGGATGCTTCTTAGTGTGTCGACATTCATTATATTAATGAAATTTTATTTCTGTATTATTTGCCAAAGGTTGATGTTTTCGTACAGTGCTTTGTTAAATCCATGGCACACGTGTCCAAATTTCGGCTTTGTGTGAATTTTTAAAGTTATGAAATAATTATTCAATATTACCAAGAAAAGAATGAATACGGCTCTTTCGCTCTTAGATCTTTTTATGCACGATGTACCTATATAATATTCAATTTTTTACACGTTTTAAAGTGATTCTTAACATGTCGATGTAAAAGATCGGATAACCAAATCGTGTGATATCCATTTATTTGTTTGAATTTATCGGCCAATTTCTTTGCTGTTATAAAAAATGTTTATCTTGTAGTCTGTAATCATTACATCAGAATTTATTTATCCTGAGTTTGCATTTGAACTCTAATTACTTCCTACCCGTTTAAGCATCAATTTCATTTTTATAATATATGTCGAATGTGTTCTTTTTTTATAAAATAATTAAAAATTTCAAAGGAATCAAAACACGATAAATGAGTTGATGTAAACAATGCTACAGTTATGTTAATTTTAACTTTTAATTATTTTATATTTTGAAAAACTTTATACGTGTATATATATATATATATATATATATTATATAATTATAATATCCTTTATTCAATCACAAAAACTTATTTTACATTTAAATCAAGTATTTTAATAAGTGTTTCAAATTTTATACCTTTAAGATCAGATATTTGGGCTTTTGGTGTCGTTCTTTGGGAGCTTGCTACATATGGGCTATCTCCTTACCCAGGAATAGAATTACATGATGTTTATCATATCTTAGAAAAAGGGTATCGAATGGATCGTCCTGAGGGATGCCCAGAAATAGTATATGGAATTATGCTCCAATGTTAGTTTCATGGTTTCCCTAAAGGTTTATATTACTCAATTAGGTTGGCAATGGGATCCATTGTTGAGGCCATCCTTTGCTCAATTGTACTCAAAACTATATTATATCTGTTTCTCTCAGAATGTTGATTGGTCATATCAAGTCAGCAACTCATTAAGCATGGGTAGATTTATACAGCCACTATAGCATTTTAAATTTAAAACCAACATTTCCAGATAAAAGTCAATTCAAAACATCAAAAGGAAATATTAATGATTATAAAAATGACAATGCAAAAATGATCAATAAGCAGTTTGATCAAAATTCAATAATGATGATGCAAAAATCATATCAAGTCTGTGATCCTACTTCAGTAATGTCTCCAAAGAAAAAAGCTTTAATCAAATCAAGTGATATATTCATATTCGACTGTGTAGTTGCTATATTGTAATTCATTTCCAGAACTTGCCAATGATAGTGCATTAACTGGATCTAGAAATAAGGTTGAATTTGAAGAAAGCACTCCAGACGAAAGCGGGGTTGGTGAGAGTGTTTTGTCTAGTGAAAGTACAACCGGTAGCCTAACCCAGCAAACGAATACATATAAAACATCAAATTGCACATCATTCCAAATGAATAATTACTTAGAAAGGAATAATTACTATCTAAGTAGCAGTAGTCTGGTATCCATGATGATGCACAAAAAAGCCTTAGTAATATGTTTATATTTTTTATCTAATTGATTTTATTTAATATTAGAATTATTCATAAATGTTCAAAGTAATTAAAATATTAACGCTAGAAAGTGGTCAGGATGTTTTTTAACACTTTATTCTTATTGATTTACATAAAAAATGTATTTCGATAGAAAATAAGAACAATGTAGTAGTCAGATGTCAGCTTTATAGACAAAGTCATCTGATGCCCCTATTAATTATTACCGTTGATTAATATATTTAATTTTTTTAATTTTGAAATATTTATACTATTTAGATCTCTAGTTGTTTACAATATAATTTTCACAAAGAGTGTTTTTTCTACTACAAACTTTCAAAATTATTCCTGTCTGTATTCTCTTCACTAAACCCACATTTTCATCATCACTTTTGTGTTCTTCAAACATACACTGAACAATATTTTCAAATTCTGCTACCATAAGAGGCTTTTTTGTGTGAAATTAAAAAATGTGTATCTATAAATAAATAAATTTATTAATTAACTAATTTAATAATGTTTTATTAATAATAATTTTAAACATTAAACAGTTAGTTCTTTTTTGTTGCGTTTTTGAAGTTATGCGGTTTTCCTATTCACTCCAGAAAAGAATTAATCTTTGTCAATCCTAAACCAATCAGATATTTTTGAATAGAGAATCATTCAAATCACAAGGTTACGTTTCAAATTTTTAAAAATATTAAAAGCAAACAAAATTATTAAACTTTATATTTATTATTATGTTTTTTCAATTTCTCCGCCAACTTTTAGTGATTTTTTCGTTTTATATGCTTTTCGAAAATTATGGAACGTATCTCTATTTGTACAAAGTATATTATACATACCTGTTTGATTCACAAGATGGAAAAATATATTTAAAAACTGGCAAATATCAATATAATTACATTTGTAATCACGCACCGAAAACTTTATTCCCAACACAATCATTCACGAATGCCCACACACATAACTGATAAATATTACATCTATTGCAGTTCATTAAAAACTTCTAAAATAACATAAAAAAATAAATAGTGTTATAATATAGGGAGATACATATCCATATTTACCTGTGTTTGAATTTAATTTGTCCAAATATTTTTTAACATACAAACATAATATATAGTAAATAATGCATACAAACTTTGAAAATGTAGAAATGTCCAGATCAATAAAAACTCTATATTACTATTTTTAACTTTTTTTAGACAATTTTTTTTAATTTGTGGCGAAAATTTTTGAGAAAAATTCTGATGACCCTACTTTGAGTTGTCGAGAAAATTATGAAATAACTTCGTATGATTTTTCATGAAATTCAATCAATTTAATATTTTTACAGCATTTCAAAAATATCCATCGAAACTAGATTTTTGCGACGATGAAGAAATAACAATTTTAAATTTTAAACATTAAATTTTCTTATTCTTTATAGATGTTTATTATTAGAAATAAACCTTATTGGGTTTGACATCCCTGCTCTACATTATGGTGCTACATCGACTTTCTATGGGTTTAATTATGGTGTGTCAATAAATGTATTTATATTTGACATATTTATTTGTTAAAGGGGATTTGAATTACAATGTTTTGAAAATGAGTCACAAATATATAAATTTTCCATGATCTACATAAAAATACAATGAAAACTTTAAGGCGAATTTTTCCTCAGTAAAGGGAAAGGTGACCGGAATAATTGAGTCACTAAAACTGCAAAAATGCACATCATAAATTACAATTCAACAAGTTTGAACATTGGTATTATTATTTATTTGAAAATCTATGTAGTTATTTTCACTGGATGCTTTATTTCGAAGCTCACTCACTTAAATACTATAAAACCTTATTAAATCATAATCGCCATTATCTCCTACAATATTGTTTTTATCAATGTCACTATCTTCATGAATATGACTCAAATAGCATATTATTTCCGAGATGCCACGAAAAAATGACAAATATTAAAAACACAACGCTTACATGGATGACGATGTTATTGTTTTAACAGACTATATAATGAATACTAAACTGATATTTATACATGATATAGCAACCAGGTGGTGAAATATGCTCAGGTGTATTTCTATCGATAAATGCTTGTTGAGATACAGCTCACGATATAATCAAGTTCAACTTTATGTATATTTGATATTCTCTTTAAGCAAAGGACTCAAAATGTCTGCTTCTAAGCCCCAGTACCCTGGGGCTATATATATAGCCCTCGATTGGCACGGTTTCGGTTGAAGAAATGCGGAAAAATTCTATTTATAATACACTAGTTTTCAGTTTAACACGATCACAAAACTTTTTGCAAAAAAACATTTTAATAAAATTCAAAAAACCAAAATATACACAAGTTTTAATCTCAGTAGGCAATTAATTTCATTTTAATCTAAGCTAATTTATATCATCAATAAGGATTTATTTTTTTCTATAAAAACATATATTTAATTACTAATTGTGCGGTTTCGATTTGAATATATATTTTATTTTTTGACTATGAATCATAATGATATCGATGTTTTATTGAAAAACACAAATCTTCATTATTATTATTACTAATTCAACAAAATTATTAAAAATAAAACTAGTTCAATGAATCTCAATTAAAATCCTATTTTAAATATTAGATTCAAAATCCAGATATCGAACAATTTTCAACACTACCTCCAAAAGACCGGATCGACATGTATTTGGAGAGTTTGGATGAATTAAATACAAATAATAAAAACAAGTAAACACCATGTTGAATTTTATGTTGAATTTATATATTTGTATATTTAGTGTCAACGAAACCGATGAGTATGACGATGGAGTAGAATCAAACACAGAAGAAATAATCACAAATGCCGATAATTATAGCGTTGCCTCAGATTCTCCTCCTTTGAATAGGCATCAAAACAACAATGACAAATTGGAAATGTATTGTAAACACTTCAAAGACGACGGATCCTCCTCACAGGTATACCAATCTCCCTACATCTCATCGAGCACCAACAACAAACAAATAATTTCAAAAGAATCTCTTTGTGATTGTTTAAATGATCTCATTCTTCAAACTGAATTCATGTTTGCAACATTTCCAAAATCCATATCAGATCTGATGAATCTATCTGCTCAGTTAAAAGTGTGCCAAACTCACATCGAATTGCTTTTCAAATGTAAAGAAGTCAGCAATCAAAATGACCTAATGCAAGCATATACGAATCTTAAAAATTCTATCAACAGCCTCGACTGTTGCAATGATACCGATAATGCAACTTTCATCAATAATATTCTGAAATTCGTTCAAGAATCTTTAAACACACTTAAAGAACGAATTAATTACATATTTAAAAATGATTAATTTTTATTGATTTTGTACTTTAGAAA
The DNA here is from genome assembly GCA_022537955.1 of Schmidtea mediterranea. NCBI lineage: Eukaryota > Metazoa > Platyhelminthes > Tricladida > Dugesiidae > Schmidtea > Schmidtea mediterranea. Next base: position 288,600,518 of record CM039679.1, read on the forward strand.
ATAAACTTTGAAAAGAATTTCAGTTTTTATATTATAAAATGGAAAAAAATAATCATGAATCTCTTTAATCAATTACATTCAGTATAATAATAATCATCACCAACTAAATAATTACATTCATCAAATGCATAGTTTTTAAAATAAATGCACATCGTATATCCAAAATATATAATATTTTCTTGTAATAACACTAGATTGCGGTGTCAAGTATCAACAAGCCAAGATCATTTTCTGTCTTTATTTCTAGTTTTGATGAATAATCCGCAACACCTGAAAATCATTTAATTTTAACATTAATTACTGATATGAAAATTTATTTTAATTAAAAATCATATAGAAAAAACCCGGAATTTATTAATTTTTAATATTTAAATCGAAAATAACTGGAAAATTCGAATGTTTCCTTTTTCATTTCTTTAACTCAAAATTGATATGATTTATAATGGGACAAAACCCAAAAAACAAAAATTCAAACAACAGAATTGATAATATCTGACAATTAATAACTGACAAATTTATTGACCATATATTTATTTTATTGATGATTCTGCACAGAAAATTTATTATTCTATGTAAATTTGATATATAGATTTATATAGGTTGGTGTGAATCATTTTTAGTTAATTTGGTGCGTAACCAAAAAAGAAATTTGTATTTATCTATTTTGATTGGTCAAGTACAAAAAAATATCGATAAGAATATTAGTCTAATAACCCTCAAAGACTTGGCTTTCTTAAAAAAACAAATTACAACGTACATATTTTCGGGGTCGATTCTGTCAAGCACACTGTTAATATAATATGTATTTTTTATATTTTAAGTCAAAAAATTCTAAATCTTAACAAAATATTGATAAATAACCTAAAGAAATATCGCTTGAGAGTATTTTTATTTTATTGTAAATTAAGATTTATATATAAATATTTCTTTATCAATTGAAGACTTTGTAAAATTTGAATTTTTAATAGTAAAGTATTTTTGATACAAGTGTAAAAGTAATAAATTAATAATGCTTTTTTCATAGTTGTAGCTATGCTGTTGCATATTGGTTCTAAATCTAATAACTTTGTCTACATCGCAATTAGGCATAGAATATTCAATTTATTGCGTGTTATACACATAAATCTTATTGAAATAATTACTATTTCTTTTTGTTTTTATGTGATTAATAAATGCAAATTAATTTTTGACAAAAACTCTAAATGTTTTATCAGTTATTAACAACACGAATAAATATTAGATACATTGTAAAATTCGTTATATTTTGGTTAATAAATGAATCAGGTTAAATAAATGAATCAGACTTATAGTAAATAAATCATATTTCGGTGTTGAGGGGATGGGATAAATTATGGGAACAAGAAGCTCCAGATAAGAGTTGATAACAATATTTTTTACATAACCTGTGAGATGAATACCAAAAAATGAAACTGATTTATTGTTATTTTAAGAGAATGCGAAAATTATGAAATGGAAATTGATTAAGATTTATATGAAAAAATAATTGAGGTTTGGAAAACTGTACTATACAAAACAGGGGTGTCAAACTCATAGACTAAACTGGGCCAAACAAATAAGGTTTATTTTTATGTGGGCCGCAAAAAATCAATATTCATTAAAACGTAAGTTTATTTTTATTTCTATTGATATATATATATATATAACATATTAAAATAAACATTTATAAAAGAACGAGTATAATTAAATGTTTACGTACTGACTCTTGAAATCTCTTCTCTGCTACTATATTTACTATTTTGGAAGAAATTTGGTCGGAGTGATGATTTTTAACACTGACCTACTTTAAACATCATTGGTACGGTTTCTAACCAGAGACTGAAAATAACTGCTCCCACCAGTCTTAATTTTTTCTGTTTTAGTTATATATTATTGTGTACCGATATATTGACCGGGCCGCAAAAATTTTTGTTGTGGGCCTCAAGTTTGACACCCCTAATGTAAAAGGTAATTTCTTATTTTGCTAGAAAATTATTGAAATAACAGATTATCTTGTGCAGTTGAAAGGGAAAATTTATTTCCGTTTAGAACGATTTACTTATTTTTGTCAATTTTTCAAATTTGATTCAGAATTTAATGTAATAATAATTTAAATATTGTTAAGTTGATAATAAAACACCGCAAATTATAATTCAATTTTTTTCTACTTAAACATTAATAAACCCAAAAATATTATTCTGTGTTTTTGTAGAATGTTTCAGTAAAAATATAAGCTTCATTAATTTCAGACATTTACTGTAATTAATATCACTGGAATTTATAGTAACGGAAATTTTCATATACTAATACTATTCTTACTATTAAATAGTAGGACCAATAAAAATTAAAAAACAGTTTTGCTGTTGGGGTTGATATAAAATGATGGAAAATTAAATAAAAGAACGAAAAACCAAAAATGAACAAAAACATCAAAAATAATTTAAGTAATCAAAAATTAATATTGATCATGGGAAACGGGTATAGTTGAACACCAGATCTAATGAAGAACCCAAATATAATAAAAATTTAGTGAGGGCTCCCTAGAGAAAGTTGTAAAAGAAAAACTAATTTAAATTAATTTAACCTCTAATGAAAAACCCGAGATTTAAATAGAGCTGAGCGATGAGAAATGCTTGAGAATTTATAATAGCGATTTATTTAATTTTTAGATAAAAAAAATACAAAGATAAAGCCGAACAATTGGTTTATTTTGGAAGCAATTACACCCGAATTTTGGAAAAAGTTATTTGACAGTAATTAAAATGTTTCTTCAGAGATGGTAAAAAAAAGAGCTGTGGAAAACAAGGAAAAGAGTAAAAATTATCAATCGAATTTAAGGTTGGAAAAAACCTATTTGATAAAACATCAATTTTGAAGTCCAGAAAAAACGATATAAAAGTGCAAATAAGGTGACATGGTAAAAATTTGTGCTAATTCTGTGTTGGGTTTTGATTGTTTGTTTTTAAAAAAAAGATCGCAAGGAGTCAGACATTAACCGACTTCATAAATAAATACCCAACAATACTATTTAGATGATTCAAAAAATACAAAAAGTATTAAGTTTTCATAAAAATATATATTTTATAAAATATATATTTTCAATGTTTAACTTTAAAAATATTATCTTGTCGATATTGGAATCATTTATATAAACGTAATTTTAATATATAACAGTGTAAGCCAATGTCCGCAATGTTTATTCATAAAATGAAATATTTCGACCTGATCAAAAAATAGTCTTTCGCTTTCTGGTTTTTCTCTGATTGACCTTGCCTTTCAATAAATAACAAGATTAAAACAAATTTTGTAGATATTTCATATAAAAATGACTCTACTAATTTACTGTTTACCAATAAATATTGTGAAGTAACTAGTTATTCGATTAGATTATCAATTTATTTCAATAAAATCACCTATTAATTGAAGTCTTGGGTTACTTTCACTTTAACAACTTCATTATATAAAAGTTCATCTAATAAAGTCTTTCTACCACGATCCTTAATTATTGAATCCAATACTAAAACTATCTATTCTAGAATAAGCTCTCTTTAGCTGAAATACTTAGCGAAACTGTAACCGCTTTTACCCCTCATCCAAGTATTGAGCAACTTTTTATACTCAATTGAAAATATTTGTCTTTTCATAAAGACATTATTCTTTTAAAGAAAAATTGTTTTGAGATTCATTAAATTAAACACCATATTTAATAAAGTATACTAAGCCTGGTTGCTAGTAAATACATTGACTATTTGGATAGCCATACTATTAAATATTATGGCCAAAAATAAAAATAAACTGTTTGGAAATATCCTTTAAATGATGATTTCAATTTAATTAAGTTTGTTTATGTAATTGGAAACAGCAATTAAGATAATTAAGTAATTACAGATAAAAATAAAAAATAAATATAAAATGTCAATAGGGTCACTATTAATCATTATTTAAAATCATTTGGCTACGTCAATTAAATTCGAAGTAATTTATATCGTGCATTGCTTAATTCAATTTCGTTGAAATGGTATTTAAATACGGACATTTATTTGACATATAGTTAATAGCGGACAAAATGATAATTTATTTTTATCCCAGATTTTATTAGCATTTTTAATGTTTATTGTCCAAATAAAGTACAAACATTGCATTAGAATAAAATTTGGCCTACGTTTCATTTCAATCAAAATTTCAATCCGTAAAATCGGAATAGGAATTAATAAGTAAAACAAAAGGGATAGATTTAAAAAATATTTATAATAATTATAGTTAAATAACAAAATTTTTATTTTTTTGAATTTGGTCCTTTCATATACATATCTAAACCTCTGAATACATATTTTCAATTTAGAAGATAAACCCGTCCATTAATTAATATTTTATTTTGCTTGTATTGGATTTTGTAAATTCATTAGCTCGTTCGTTCGGAAATTTATAAAGTTTTTTTCCAAAAATGAAAATTTATTATTTATAAGAATATATCCTATAAGTCAAAGTGGAAAAAGTTATAACAATATGCAATGGCATTATACAAAAAATTGGATTATTAAACGTAGTAATAAATTTGATCCGGTGATAAATACATGTAAAACACGCTTTAAAAAAGAAATTTATTTCAACACTTTGAGTGGCCGCGTATTAGGATAATAAATTTCGTTAGGATACACGGCTATAAGTAATTTCTTGATTTACAAAATGAAAACAAAAGAAAATTTTAAAATCAGATAATTCAGGAATTCTTCTCAAAAACGTAAATAGCGCAATTGATTTACAACTTCGGTTTCTTCGACTTTAGAAAAAACTTCAGAAATTTCATTATATATGTTAGAATTGGAATATGAAATTTGACGATTTTTATTTGAAAATGAAAATCGTCGCCGGTTCATATTTGAGCCATATGGTTTTCTCTAACAAACTTGCGGATCATATTTAGGGCGATGATGTAGGCATAGTCATTGTATAATTTCATAAAGCAATGGGTCTATAGGAAGGTATGACTACTCACACTTGTGATGCGTGGTCTCAGGTTCGAACTTGTTAGTTTTGTGTTATACTGTTGGAGACAGTGCCCTTTTGCATAGGGGTAGCGAACGTTAAAAAACAGTTAATTATAGTCATATTTTGACTTCGCCTCTTTTCATTGATCTTAAAATTGTGTATAATAGCATACAAATGGAATTAATTAAAAACCTTTGTTAAAGCAAAAAATATATGGAAGAGATAATTCCAAAACTTTACAGTTTTTACACATAATTTTTCAGACAGTTGATTTTCGTTACAGATGTGCAGGCGGCTATTAATAAATAGATACACATTTATGTGTGCAAATAATTTCTTTAATAAAACTTCAGAAAGATCAAAATTAACCCATTAAAACTGAGAGTCCTCATTTAAGGATAAGTGTATTTTTTCTCTGAAATTTATTCTTTTAGTTTTCAATTAATTCGATGATTCAGACAGATTAATATACATTTTAATTTGAGCACTGCATGAAAAGATTTTGATTTATTTGAAATAATTTGTGTGCATTAGTAATCCACCATTTTTTAACACATTGACGGTTTTGTCAAACACCTGTAACTGACACTGGTCTTATAAAAAATCATGTTGGCGTTCAATGTGTTAAAGATACATTAACTTAAACCGCTATTTGCTTAGGGGAAAATCATTCCAAGTGACCTCAATTTTAACACGTTAAAGACCGCATGCACACCGGTGGGTCACTCTGCAATAACATTACCGGCCAGCATACTCACACGACATGTTTTACTTGGGGACCCGGTGACCACCCGAGGGCCTTTTAATTGAAATAAATCTAGGGGTTAAATAATGTCTACCTCAAATTATTGTACACTAAAAAAAATATTTAAAAAATAATATACGTAATTAACAATAAAAAAATATGTGCGAAATACGATTTTGCAATGCGGTCTTTAATGTGTTTAGTAATTTTTTCGTAATATCTATTTTCTCGATTTTATAGTTTGAATTATTTTTATTAGATATTAAATATTATTGCTAAGTTGAATTTAGTATGAAAAAGTAACAAAAACTAAATTAATTTTCTTTCGCAAACACAAAATTTGTAAGTGAAATTCTTGTTAAAATTAGTAAAATCCTCTTAACGTAGTAAATGACTTCATTAAGATTAATTAGTTTCTACATAAAATAAAGTTCTTTTTAATTAATAATTATTAAGCTAATCAACTTATAAAAAAATATACATCATACATAGAATTTTAAAAATTATATTCCAAATATGAAAAATAAATAATAATTCATTCATTGCATGACCGTAAAACAGAGCAATATTGTCTCACTAGAATAAGAATGATAACAATGCCTATACGTTCTTTAGAAAATAAATTTATTGTTATACAAATTTTTGATTTAATGAATGTCAGCAGTCTATTAATCGGTTGATCTTTATTACAAATTTATTTTTGACTACACGAATTAAATGATTTGAAATAATGAAATAAGTGGAAGTAATTCATAATACAAAATGATCAAAGTTTGAAATTGATCAAAGATATTGTAACCAATTACTATAGGGGGAGTAATTATTGATTGCACATTTATTTTATAGCACAAAAACAACAGTTCAAAATTAAAATAAACAAATATATCACTGAATTTGAACTTGTCGCGATTCGTCATTTTATCCATACAATTATTAAACATTCAAATTGTTTATTTCAAAATTGGTCGAAATTTGAATAAAAATTTAGAAAACAACTTTTTGTTTTATCAATAATAATTCTATCGAAAACATTTAAACTTTTATAAATCAATGCATTTTACCAATGGTATTTCGTCAGTTAATATTATCAAATGACATATTTATATTTATTAATAAATATTTTTGACTATGAATCAGGAAAGATATCGATGTTAATGAATTTTCGGCATTTTTTTTGCTGTATCAAAAACTCGTGAATCAATAAATTTACTGATTCATAGTCAAAACAAATTTTTTTAATGTCATTGGAAATATATAAGTTAATTGTTGAGCCAATAAAACATTTTTAAAATCTTCTATTAAATAAATGTATAAGCAACAAATATTTTACATTCATAGTCATTATCTCAAATCAGCTGTATTTTAGTAATGATCATGATTTTCTTCGAGGACCATTTTCATTATAAAATGATATTAAGCAGAGCTATGAAAGTGCAACTACAGCTCTGTAATAATTCAAGAATTTGATCTAATGAAGAATCCACTCACCACCCATAACATCAAAAGACTGATAAATAAATTGGGAGCAATAGGCACTATTATTGATCAGAAGAAATCGAGAATTCAATCTCTGCAAGATGAAAGATGTGCAGCAGTTTAGGATGGAATGAAACACAATGTATCAGAATTTGGGTGTATTTCCACTAGAAGAATTTCAGACGAAACCAATTTTCCCACATCAGTGTCTAGCGCATTTTTCACAGCAAGCCTGCAAATTCACTCTTCTGCATGAGCTGAAATCAGCCGATTTTGTAAATTGGCTCCTTAATAATCAAGAAATGTTGGACAACATCTTGTAAACCACAGCTGTTTGGTCAGAAAAAGGATAAAATTTGGTGTGAATTTCAAAAATATTCCCATGCTAATATAGATTTTAATAAAGAATGCTTTCCCTTTTTTTCTAAAATTAAAATCACTCTAAATTGTACGTTATTTGTATATTATTCAAACATTAACTACACGATTTCTAATTATACATATTAAACCACATAAAAGTTGTATTAGTAAAAATGTACAAAGTAAAAGTAAAATTAGGTCAATCCTACATTATTAATATTGAATTATATTTCCTTGTAATATTCAGCAATTTATAAATAAAATTTACATGAATGTTAAATAGAAAAAATAGTATTTTGATCACCTAAGATTCTATTTAATTATTATATCTAGTGGATTTTATTTGTTTTTAGATTTTGATGTAAATAACTGTAGGAAATCAATTAATACAAAAAGAAAGCATGAATTTGTATTTTCCACCATAATTGCACGACATATTCCATTTTGGAGATTGATTTGAATTCTCAAACATAATTCTAGAACGGATGATGATACGCATGAAATGACTTCAGATAAGAATGAATTGAAATATATTCCTACAATGTGGGTATAGAGAAATTTCACAATTCCAACTAATAAGACATATATCATATAAGAATCAATTAACCTCAATGTTCTAGGAGTATTTTTGGCATAATGAAATGCAAAATTCGACATAATAGTTTTTAGAGTTTGTTTTAATTCTTTTGAGGAAAAAATAAGTATGGAAAAATTATTTCAAAAAATTAAATCAATTCCAGAACTTGAAAAAATCAATAAAAAATACATATTTAAATTAATATAAGAAATGTATTGATTTTATTTTGAAATAGAAATTTTCATAATTTATTTTATATAAAATTAAATAAAATTCAATACTAAATTAATTGAATTTTTAAACTCGATATATAATTTAACCACATTTAAACTTTTCGTGTTCTTTTTTTAATAAAATAATTTTTCGACATATATTTTAAGAGGACTGCAGAAATTATCATTGACAAAACTCATATGATGTACCAAAAAGTTATTCATTTAAAAAATTATTCGATAATAGTAATAAATCTACAAAATTGGACAAATGGAAAAATTTTGAAATTTTTTTGAATTATTATAAAGAAAATAAACCTCAAATCTTTCTCCTTTTCAGTTCTAGTTTCTAATAATATCGTTGATTGTTTAATGTCTTTGGTTTGAATATCACCGAAAGGTAGGGGTTTTGAATCAAGATTTTCCTCTTGTTTAGCAACGTTACTACTTTCGGTGAAATTAGTCGTGGTTTTTAAAGAATTATTCGATGATGAGATCTGTAATTCAAAAGATAATTTTATAAATAATTTGTGAAATATATTATTGATTTGCCTGACATGACATATGAACTTGTAAAGTAATGTATAAAATTAATTATTTATGTCTGGTCATTTAAACATCAAATATAGCTATTCATGTAACAGTATCAATTTGATTGTAATTCAATAATTATTATTGATTTTATAGTATGGATTTTTTATAATATAATCCATATACTTATTTTATAAGAAATATGTATATAATTATTTAATTCAATAAAAATTATATAGATTTTAAGAGTTAATGATTAATTAGTGTTTGTAGTTTTGCATCAGTGACAATGTATAATATACCATTAAACTTATTTTTAAGTTCCATTGACTAAATATGTATCTAAGGCATAAGAATTAAAATGCAAAAAAAGCTATTTGGGTAATTCTAGGCTTTTGCAAAAAGAGAAATCCGGTTTGGCTGTTGTGTTGATGAAGTAGTTTAGTTATCTGTTAATAGTATGTATTGTGAATATCATAACGCCAATAAAAAAAACAATCAGGCAACTTATGGAATGGATATTTTAAAAATTCCCTAGATCATGTGAAAATGACATTGTTCAATTAAATAGTTATAAATGGATATTCTAGATAGAAATGTTATGCATATTTTATACTGTTCAACAGTTTTAGATTCTTGCTTTATAGCTAATGTTAAATGTGTCGGGGTTATATAAAATAAAAATACAAAAATTAAAAATTATCAAAATCAAATTAATTTAAAGTTTGTAAATAAAAATCAATACTTTTCGGGGGTAAAAAGTGGTGACAAATGAGATTTTGAAGAATAAATAATCTTAAATTGATTAGGTGTCTGTAGAAGGGGTAGGAGCCCAAAAACAAATTAATTAATTAATTTAAAGGTGCGTCAATTAACCAATGGTTATCCAGTCGAACTAATGCGTTGTCGGTAATTAGGTTACTGTGCAATAGTTTGTCCACCCGGCTCAAAATATTATACTTTCATTGGCACATCCACATACCTGATTCGTTTTCTCGAACATGATTTATGCGGGAGGAATACTATAAAAGCAGATAGCAGCAGGCGGCAAGCAACAGTTGGTCGAAAAAGGAAACTGAAAGTGACACAGGAATAATTTGAATTTAAAGAGTTAAAAAGGCAAAATAGTACCGAGAAAATCGAGATAATATTGTCTTTAATTTTTAAAAGGTAATACCCGTCGGATGTTTACCCGAAGTGTAAAAATTTTGTTTAGTTAAACTTGCTGAAATAAATATTATTTTGTTGGGAGTTTTCTCTTATTGATTCGATGAAATCAAGGAGTTGGATCAAAATTTAAATTTCATCGATGAACTTCTTACTATCCCAATGCAAAATATTGTAATTATTGATTTTTGAATTCATAATAATTAAATTTCCAATAAATATTTATTTCAAATGAAAAATTATATACTCATTAATCAGAAGACTTTAAACAAATATCCAGAGTAATGATTCAAACGTCTTACTACGAAATTCAATGAAAATATTTTAAAAATAAACTACCAATTTCTACAATTTTATTAATAGATTTTTTTAAAACATTTACACATTTCAATCATTAGTTTACTTTTGATTTCATATAAATTATGATGAAAATTAATGAACAAATTATATCGAAGCAAATCATCAGCAAATATCACGAACATTTGAGAAAAACTACATTAGGTTACCCTTTAGCTATTTAATTAAATGGAAAAAGATTTCTTGCGAAAATTTATAGATTTTTCTTTGTATTTGAATAATATTTGAGTTCGTTTTGATTTTTTTTGTGGTTTTTTGCAATACTTTTAAATTTGAGCAAGTCAAAAAGTTTTTTGTTATAATTTCAAAAACAATTTTACTAGTCAACTTAAATTTTTCATAGTGCAATAAAAAGGATATACCACAACAGAAACTGGAGCTCATTGGCCTACGTTGAATTATAATGTGATTTTTAAAATTAAAAAATACTCTCCTCTGTCCCAGATTATATTGTAAATGTGTATTTGGAAATAGCAGCGTTGAATTAAGATTATCCAAAGCAAAGCAATTAACTGATGATCAGTGTAATGGAATACAGCAACTTCTGCTACAACGATTCAAAAACGCGTACAATTTGAGTCGTGGTTCAATTAAAGGAGTTTCCGGTAAATTTGATGTTTCTCGTTTAACTGTCTCTATAGTTTGGCAAAATGCTAAAAACGACATCACGATGAAAAAATGTGTGCCGATGTTTCATCAAATACAAAAAACATTTGGTCGAAGGAGCAAGGATTATTCCGAAAATTTAAATCACTTAAAGATACCCATCTTATTCGTAGAGGTGCCCAATTCGAAATGTTTAGTGTGCTATTGGTGTCCCAAAATCGACAGTCTACGGAAGATTTAAAGATAGTACACATTGGAAACGAATTTCATCAGCTGTAAAGGCAATACAAACGGATATAAATAAGGCCCGTCTTCAATTTTGTTTGTCTAAAGTAAATCTGAATGGTTATTTTGAAAAAATATAGATGAAAAATGGTTCTTTTTAACCAAAGAAAAACGTTCATATTACGTTACGCTGGTTGAAGAGTTGCCCGAGCGTAAGTGAAAATGCGGCTATATGAAAAAAAAAGATTATAGAAAATGTTTTGACAGCAATTAGAAGTGAATTCCCAATTGCAAATACAGGATAAACCCCATTCTAGAGACAGTGATTCAGTTTTGTTAACCGAAGGATCAATAGATGGATGGTGTATTCAATTTATGTCACAGCCTTCAAAAAATCAGGACCTTAATGCTTTAGATCCTCGTTTTTTCAATTCTATCCAATCACTACAGCATCAAGCTTCTTCAAAAACTATTGGTGAATTAATTGACTGTGTTCAGAACACAGCAATTAAACAAAGATCGCAGAGGGTGATAATAATAATTATTATAAAATTCAGCATATGAATAAAGAACAACTTCGTCAAGAGAGTCGTTTGCCAGTATCTATTATATGCAGTCAAGACGCAGTTGATAAAGCACAACAAAATCAATAAAATTTAATTATGAAATACATAATTTGTAATATTATTTTACACTTGTTATATTAATTTTGAATTTAATACAAAACAAATGTATACCATATTTTGAGACAACAAAAAATCGAAAATGTATATCATCATTTGGGGCAGAGGGAGTATTTCATTTACATGTTAAATTTTGATAAATAAAATATCACTTTATTTAAAAACAAAATATTTAATAAAAATAGGATTGTAATTTTTTCAAAGATTTCGATGACTATGTGAAAAGAAGCGACGTTTGTAATAAATAGGACATAGGTCAAGGTAATGCTTCGGGAATAAAGTTAAAAATATCGATAAAATGTAACGATTAGGAAGATGAAAAATTGAAGTTATTAAAGTTTGTTTAAATTAAAATTGTATAAGTGCTACATGAAAATTTAAACTCCTGTGCTCTATTGATCCAGTCTGTAATTATTACTAAATATGTCACATGTCAGTAAAATCTTATTTTATAAATGTTTTTTTATTTCCTTTATCTTTATTTCTTTCGACTATCAATCAATATTTAGAATTTAATATTTTAACAGAGTATCGATTGATAATCGAAAAACGAAGTGCAGATAATGGTAATATGTCAGTAAATTCTCAAATAACAATTTTTACTTTGTTTTGCATTGTTTTATCTATCCAATCAAATTTCCAATCACAATCAATATTTTTAGATTCCATGACTGATGTTAAAAGTTTTTTCAGTTTATCATAATCGGGATCCTCAAAAAAATCTAAATGCCTGACGATTCTGAGATATTGAGCAAATTGATCTTCAATACAAATTAATTCTTTAATGTCGATGCAATCGATAATATAAATTTACCGGGATAACCTTCACATAATATTTCTATAGGAGTATTTCTTTTTGTTTCTCCAATTTTATGATATCGCTCTTTAAGAGTTTCGGCTTTAAGTCCTTGCCAAGGCAACATTCCCCTGAGGAAATACATGAACATATGCCCCAATGCTTCTAGATCATCTCTTCTTGACTGTTCTAAAATTCATTTATATTTATAGGAATATTAAATGCATTCCAAGATTTGAAATCTTCATAACGGTGTGGTTAATAATTATTTTATTTGACAAATGACGAATAAATGATCGAAGTGAAAAATTATACTATTTGAACAATGACAATACAATGTTACCACGACAAAAGAAAAATATTACCAAAAATATATACCCAATTCTGTTTTTACATGATTTCATTTAATATTAATAAACTTGTAATCCTTTATTTATTATTGTTTTAATTACTCAACCTATGTGACCCGCCCCATGGATTAAATAAAAATAAAATTATCAAATTTGACCCACTTGGGAAAAAGTTTCGCCATTCCTGGTATATACAGTGTAAAAACAGAATAATTTTTATTGTCAACTTTAATGTAAATAAAACTAAAATTTGATGCCTAAATTTTATTTATTATCATTATTATCATTTACTATTATTACTATCTTATTTTATTTTTATTATTATTTATTATTATTTTATAATTATAATTATAATTATAATTATTATTATAATTATTATAATTATTATTATTATTATTATATTATTATTATTATTATTATTATTATTATTATTATTATTATTATTATCCGGTGCACCGGTTAACCAACTGATAAGATCTGTGCTGGTTCAATGGTGAACCGTGTCATTATTATTAGCACTTCTATTTAGTAGTTTTCATTCGTAACTATTGAAAAATCAAAAAAATTCAATGATTATAATTGAATTGAATTGAATATAAATAAATAATTATGTAAAATATCGGACGTTCGGCAATGAATTTTTGTTTCAAGATGTAATATTTTATTTCACGTTGTTTATTAAAATCTCTTTCTCGTAAATAAAATGTCTTTTTAAAAATCTACAGTAAATTCCTTGTAAATTATACTATGATAGAGGAAAAGTATGTTTTTTCATCCTTAATAATCCAGTGAATTCTTCAGCTTCTTTCTGAGACAAATGGTTGAAACCTCCGAGGGTATTTTAAGATTACCCAAGGCTCGTATAAACGCTTTGCGATCAATGAATTACTTGATTCTACAATGGCCTTTACAATGTAGAAGACCCTATTTTCTCAATTAAATACAAACGGAACAACTGTTGAATTATTATGATTTTCAGAGGCATACGTATAATCAATTGAAGCAAGAAATTTACAGAAGTCAAATCTGTACTTTTTTAATCGATCAAAATGAAACAATTAAAAACCCCGAAAACAAAAACAGATGCAATGAATGAGTTTTCGTTGTTATTATTAAAGCCCATATACTGAAGACAACAAATATAGAGCATCTAGCTCGGTATATTTTAGATCTGGTAGCTAACAATAACTATTCATTGATTTTGTGGTGTAAAGAAACCAAAATTCGGCTCATATGAGCGCCAATGATACTTGATCAGTACTTTCATTATATGTATTTCATATTGGAAAACAAGCCCATGTCGACATGCAAAGAGAGTTCAATTTTAGAGCACATTTGACGATATTACAAAAACATGATTGAAATTAAATAAATTCTTGTTTTATTTGATTATTTGAAACAAAGAGCACGAGAAATCAGAGTCAGTACAGACTTGAATAATAACACAATAAACGTAATAAAATCAAAAAAAAGTTTAATCAAAAAGAAAGATGACTTTTTGTGTTTTTGTTTAAGTATTTCAATAACTAAATATTGATATTATAATTTTTGAATTAAAACTTTATTCGTGCAATTAATTTAAATGTGGACTAGCTTCCATTTAAAATCGTAAATCATTAAACGATTATTATTGATGATTTAATTCCATTATTGGTGGATGTAAAAATAAAAGTTATCAAATATATGAAAAAAATCTCAGTGTTTTGTCGATCTCGAGGTAGCATTTGTACTACTCTGTCGTCTTGCCTTACATATTCATGGGATTACAACACTGATGAAATAGGCGTACTTATATGCTAGTGTGGAAAACCTTGGGGATCACCAGGCCCGCCTCTGGTAACGTATATTTAGAATCTGTGGATAAATATATGGTTAGTTCCAGGTAATTACAAACTGAACTAATCGCATTAAACGAGGTTTCTTTACATTTGGATTAAAATAGTACTAACCAACTGCCGTCAAAACTAATAAAAACCGTTATTATAAGCTGTATCCTTTAGAAAAAAACTATTTCCTACCCAAACTAATTATCAATTATGTTATCAATATAACTGACATGAATAAATTATAACAAAATAATACGAACATAAATTTTAAAAATGATTTCTGTGTAAATGAATCAATAGAATAGAACTAGAAAGTCATTTTAATAATTATATAATATTATGAATAAGACGTTCCAAAATAATACCTTTTCCTAAATGCGTATTAATGCTCATGTAACGTGCAGTTCCAGTTAAACTTTTATGCTCTCGATATGGAATATGCTTTTTGGTTACTGGATCTATGTATTCTTTCGCCAATCCAAAATCTATCATATAAATAATATGATGTTTGTTCATTGATTTTCTTCCGACAAGGAAATTCTCCGGCTTAATGTCACGATAAATTAAATTTTTACTGTGAACGAATTCTATTCTATTCAACTAATTACACAACTATTAAAAATATTAAGTTATTAAAATCCCCAACCAATTGCAAGGCAATCATTGCTATGGTTTTAATTGAAAAACTACGATTACAATAATCAAACATATCTTCTAAAGATGGACCTAAAAGTTCCATAACTAGAGCATTATATCGACTAGTTGGTCCATAATAAAATACTCTTGGAAATCCTTCTATTGGATTTACTAGATTCATTATTTCAAATTTTATTAAATGATCAAAAAATAATAATTACCTGTTAAATTTAACATTTTATAATATTTATATTCTAAGTTTAATTGAGGTGCTTTAGATTTCAAACTTTCTAATTTAATAGCAACTAATTCATCAGTAATTAAATTTTTACCTGTAATCAAAAGACTATAAAACATTCAGCTTTCAGATTAATCAATTTGAAACTCATACCTATTCTTAATTCTCCAAAGTTACCACTCCCGATTTTCTGAGCAACTCTAAATGTTGTTCCAACCATCATAACATTGGAGGAAACACTTTCATTCTTTGGTAATTTATTCATATGAAGTTTACTCATTAAATATCATAACATAAATAAAGCATTTTAGATATACTATTATTTATTAAAAACCTTCCAAAATTTCAAAGCATTAAAAGAAAGATCAAAGTTACATTTTTTAATAATATTTAATGATGAATATCTCCAAATTATTTTTAAAAGTAAAAGGTTTTTCAAAACATAAATTTTAACATCAAATATCAATCTAAAAATAAATGTATGGTATTAATAAAAGTTTTAAAATATTTATAAAATAAATTTGTTGGCCAGAACACAAACGGCCTTGTAAACGTTTTAATGAATCGGTAACACACATACAAATATAACATGCAGATTTAAATTCAAACCTATTAAAACATCAATTAACCCTATCAAAATATGAGAGAGAAAACAATAAAATATAAAATCATAAACACAAAAATAAATTAAAATAATAACAAAATGCAACAAGATCCGCACAAAATAAAAATAAACATAACACGAAAACCCAACGATTTTGACCGAAATTTGACAATTTAATAAAAAATGAGAAATTTCATGAAAATGAAATAAAAATCAAATAATTTGAATTAGAAATAATTCAATTAAAAATCTAAAGAAAAAATTGTCAAATAAAATCTCAAAATAATAAAATTAAAGATTAGAATATACCAGAAAATTCCAAGGTCAAAATTTGTTTTACTAAATCAAAAAGAACACGCAAGGTTAGGGTCGTACAATAGGTATATATACCGATTCATTTTTACACAATTTTAATCGTTTTTATCAGTTTTTGAAACTTGAAAATCATTCTTATTTGAGAAATAGTTTTATTACTAAGTGAGTGAGAGTTTTGTTTATTTCAAAGCTCTCTCCACGTCGCATCCTCGCAACCTCGATTGAGCTCTGCTTGGGTGTCGGCGTGGGGAGGGTGATGTTTTATGATAAATTTGTTATGCTTGGATTGGTTAATTTATATTGTTATTTTAATAAAATATTTATAACGCATAAAAACTTTGTTTTATATTTGTCGAAATTTTGCAGGCCCACAGCCAAAGACACATCACAAGTTAATAAAATCCGACATATTATTCGAATTCGTGTAAGTGCGTGAAATATCGACAAAGATTCGTGTCCGTGAAGGCCCGGCGTGCGGAACGCAGGAGCTGGAACGTCAATATTGTCTCGTATAGAAGAAAGGAGGGATAAGGAAGTGGTCTTTTGGCAACTTCCTCGTCTCTCGATTTTCTTTAAACTCGACCTAAACTATCTTACACACGGCTCAAAATCACCACACGAGTAGTCCAGTGGGCACTCATTAAATATAATATGAACACAATGCGACTAAGGTCAACCAAGGAAAAGGTTGCGGGTAAATCAAAAATGAAATCGTTGTTATAGCTTTAAAAATCAACTATAGATTCAAACTATTACTATGAATTTATTATAACCGTAAATTTCAAGCTATTGATATGAGATTAGAGAAATCATAAATATTGAGCGGTTGCCATAAACTCTTGATAATTAATAAGCTCAAGTTAGGGTTACGAATTTAAATAAATTATAGATTTAAGTAGTTATTAGGAACTTAATTTAATCACGAATATCTAGTTGTTGTTTTGTAACCAAAACCAATAGCAAAATCATTATAAATCCTCATGGTTATAGTCTCCAAGGATAGCCTAGATAATTAAAAGTCATGTGGGTAAACATAGGATGACAGGAACCACTAATTTTCCATTCTAGTATCGGTACTGTTACCCAAGTAAATGTAGATTTTAATTAAGAACTGAATAAAATATAGAGGTTGTCTCGTAAAGTAGCCAGTATAAACTTCTAACGTCCTGTCCGAGTATGGAATAAGATGAAGTAGCTATCGTACACCTCAAGAATAAACGTGTTAAAAATTTTCCTTAAATTGAATATAGTAGTTGTTATCACTCCCAGTTTAACGCTTAAAAATTAGATAAGGATGTATAGAGAAAAAAGTAACGGGAAGTTAATAGTTAAGGACCCTCAACCCAACGTGTAAAGAATGCAGGGAAAATGTTTAATGGCACAAAGTGAGCAGAGATTTTTGGGTGAAATGTCAGACGCTATAGACGTTTGAAATAGTGACAAAAGCTTGTAAACGTTCCACTAAACTTAATCTCATAGAATGAACCAGTTATTCGGGTTTAAGAAAATGTTAACTAAATTAAGAAATAACAAAATCAACAAACGTACCACTGATTAAATCAATAATATTAAATCCAAAAGAGAATATATAAAATATCACAATAACATAATTTAGGTTCAACGCAAAATTTGACACGGATAGAGTCGACACGACAGTCCCTTTAAATTGAGAATACTGAACAAAAATCCAATTTCAGCGGGATCTATTAAACATACAATTTAATCAATAATTTATTGGGAAAAGCCCATAATAACCCGAATTGATTCAGTTTTCCCCACAATAATATACATAGAATTATTTGCCCCTTTTTTCCAATCGACATCACAAGAGAGCCTAAAACCCGACCAGATTTCCTCACAATGACTCTGATTAAATAACTAAAACTTACGTCTAAAAATTAAATTTAACAATGTCAAAAGAATAAAATTTAAACCTGACGAAATTTGTTCCCAATTAAATCAATAAATGGATCATCATAATCCCTAAAGTTGAAATAATATGAACCAACTACACTTATGGCATAACTTATTAAATAGTTAAAGAGGTCCATCGATCGTACAGCTGATTAAGGAAACAAATTTTTCTTTCTCCATAACAAAAGCTGGAAGAACCGAATGTTGTGGATGTTCCCACAGAAATCCTGAGAGTATGCCAATCTCGTAAAGGGCCGAAACAGATCAGTATGCCAACTCGATAACTATTAGATTTTCGATCTTAAATGTCATTTACAATACCTACCCCATCGCCTAAAGATAATGCTCTAAAATACTAAACAAAACAAAATTAATAAATTAATATAAGCAAACTATAATAATACCTGTCACAGAATTTATTCTTTCTTCACGAGATCCAAAAAATCATTTCAGTTAGGGAATCCAATACTAACACCAGTTTGAAAATGTCTTTCGACAAAATAACGCCCGAAATCGGAAGAAACCATGGAGCAATCTTTTTCCTTTTTTCCCCACTAGCAACCGTATCCTAGAGATCAAGGTCCTGAAATAATCCAAATTTAAAAATTCTTAACCTAGTCAAACAACACTTACAATGAAACGCGTTAAATTTGTGCAACTATCCCTGAAATTCATGTAAGTCTGAAAATGAATTAATGAGATAAAATCAATGAAAAAATCGAAAACTTACTATGCACAGCTGCCCTGACTTCGCCACAGAATAAATTGATAGGCACAATTTCGCACGCCAAAATTTACACTACCAAGCTTAAGAGACACGCTCAGTCAATAAACCCAGATTAGGTAATATCAACCGCAACAGTTCAGTTCGAAAATGGCATGCATACAAGGTAGATGATACACACATACGTTGGACAGTGGATTCTATAGTGGATGACCTTTACGGGACACACTCATCGTGTAGGCCGTGTCCACATAGTGTTCCGACAGCCGCGCACATGCTCGTTGAACTTCCGAACTACATAAGGAACGTAGACAAGTGCGAACTGACAAATACATACGTTTTTGGGAGAATTTAAAATGTACGACCAATCCACTCAAACAAATACAGTCAATTTGGCCAGGAAAGTCTTGGAAGGTATAGATCCGGATTCAGTACTCCGAATTTCAGGTAGATTTTGTGTTTTCATTTAAATCCCGCTACTAATTCATGTGAGTATTAAATAAGGAATCTACCGCGGCAACCCAACACTCAATTCCAAGAACCATAAGAAACACGATGCTGAAAAGGCCACCATTTTTTCCGAACCAGATATCCAAGTCGATAGGAATTTAACTTGATCTAAACTAACCTGGAGTATGAACCACCAACTAGTATGCCATAGACGGAGTTGATTTCCTTTTAGTTCATCCGATGGGCAATTTTAGTTATTATTCCATAGAAGGGATTTGATTTTCCTAAGTAACATTTTTTAGTTATCATTCAGTAGCGAAAGTTCAATTTGTTTCAGCTAATAAATACTTTTGTGTATTTCTCGATTATTATTCGTTAGGTAGAACGTGATTTTTATTTCAGTCTCCATATTAAAGATTCATTCGGTGGGTAAATGATGATTCAAGTTCATTTAATAAATATGAGTAGGAGTTAGACTATGATAAGTGAAGGTTTGATATTTAATCATTTTTAAACAATTTAATACTATATCTATTCGAACATTTATTCCTAATTATGATTTGCTAAATGAACTTGGTTAATATATATTTAATATAATCATTTTAAATAATTTAATACTATACCTATTCGAACATTTATTCCTAATTATGATTTGCTAAATGAACTTGGTTAATATATATTTAATATAATCATTTTAAATCATTTAATACTATACCTATTCGAATATTTATTCCTAATTATGATTTGCTAAATGAACTTGGTTAATATATTTTTGTCTCATTTAACAGTAGTGTATTGGTTAATAATTGTTAGATAATTTTCTTTAATTTATTATTTTATTTTTTTTTTGGTTTGTTTAATAAATATTTTCATTACTAAATATCCGATAGATGAAATGTTGCTTGGTAAGGAGTTGTGGGAATAATAAATTTTAGTCGATAGACCCTATTGCGACCCATTTGGTTCGGAAAAACGCTACCTGACACTCGACGAACGAATTATAAGTCCGCAACTTTAGGTTCGTGACGTAAAATGCTCCTAAGTGTACGACTCCATAAAAAGTTTCTTGACCTTTGGATAATCGTTTACCTGTTTCAACAAACCTACGGGGAATATACTTATGTAACCTAATTATAGATGCATCAAGAGCTCTCATTTGTGTCCCCACGCAAGTTGCCGACCAGTGGCGACAGGCTAGGCGACGCGTCTGGCGGGAAAAATACCCCGATGTGCCCCAACCAAGAGAAACCCAAGGAAACGTCACACCATCGGGAGAGAATAATCGGAGACCCGTTGTACAGAGCAGATAAAAAGGCGGTCAGAATCCGGCCCAAGAAATTCATGATCGGGCCCGATCTCTTCTGGCACGCCTCCAAGACCACCAACGCCGGGTCGACTCCCACGTGATCTGGGCCAGACAGTACTTGGCAAAAGTGGAAGAAGATATAGCTGCTGGCAGAATCGCCAACACCGATGGTTACTCGCCGCCGCACAGCCCCACGCTTGGTCAGGCTGGCGGAAGAATGGATAGTCGCAGCAATGATCATCCGATGCCCCGAGCCAGTCGCATCCGAAACACGAAACGGCCCGTCTTCGTGTACCCAGGCTACTCTGCCGACGAAAGGGTGGAGAGATGTTTCAAAGATCTCTGATCCCATTGCTCTGTGGACTGTGGATTTCTTGATCTGGCCCGTCACATTAATCAATTTGAAAATTCATCTTAATAAATAATTTGTTGTTTAAGATTCCAATCTTTTTCTTTTCTTAATGTAACGTTTGCAAATTTATGTTTAATCAAATTTATGTTTAATAATTCCTGGATTAGTAACAAAAAATTAATTTTCGTTATTACAGAAATGGAACCCCTGCAAATATTACAGACGGAACTAGTGCACGCACGAAAAACTAATAAAAATCTTTACGATAGAATTTTCCAGCTGTCCCGCAAGATTCAGCAGACGAAAGCCACATGGGTGGACCCAAGGAAGGCCAGGTTAACGTATCAAAGGCTTACGGCAGCCCAAAAGGGATGGGCCGACGAAAAGCAATTAAATCAGAGCCTCAGGACGCAAATACGGGGACTGGAGGTTGCACTATCTGCCTGTCAAGAGGGGGCAGCTGTAACTTACCCCCTCGTCTTTGCTCCTGCCCAATTAGCCTATCGAGAGGCGGTAGCAACTCCAAAAACGACACCAACAACGAACAGTTATCATCCTGGACGAAAGGAGCGGGCAAAACGCCGAGCCGCTCGAATATTAAAAAACCCGCAACCAACACACTAAAATGCAACATTACGATATGTAGCCACTTGTTTTATGTGGTGGGTTTCTGGGTTTTGATATTTTGAAACTATATGGTTGTTACCCAGACAACCCCATACAAATATTTCTTTTGCTTACCACTCGGCACCCGTTGCTAAGCAACGTTGGAACTGTGTTCGAGTGGGTAGATCGTCCGCAAAAAGTGAGCGTTATTGCTAATGCTATAATTGACCGAACGATCTCTGGGTCCAACGAGCTGTCGATAGAAGACCTGTGCTCGCTTTCGATTCTTAGGTCCCATTATTCTCCTATCTCTTTCAAATGTTAACCTATACTCTCATATCATCTATCTTTATGTCCATTCGTTTGGTCCATCTTATTATTGTCCATGTTGATGATTTTTTTATGGTCTGTAAACCCTTGGTTATGTTAAGTAAACACAGTACATCTCTTACCCTTACCCCTATTATAACTACAATGTTCCCTATTATTATTACTAGCATCATCATTGTTACTATTATATATATTACCTTTATTAATTGTTACTACTATTACCTTTATTATTATTTTTATTACTATAACTACCATTATATTTATTGTTATTACTACTATGATTATTACTACTATTATTATTATCATAATTATTATCATCATTACTACAAATACCATGATTATTATTATTATTATCATTATTATTATTATTATTATTATTATTATTATTATTATTATTATTATTATTATAATTATTATTATTATTATTATTATTATAATCACCATTACCTTTATCATTATCGTTATTATTATTAAGATTTTGTAGGGATCCGTCCTTATTCCTCAGCGTCAAATTTTTTTTATTGATATACAACATTAGCCGTAATCCATCTGTATTGTTCGGTTTTTGATAAAGTATTTTTGTAAATTCGAAAATTTTAGCAACGTTCCGCCCTTATTTTACGGTTCATCCCTATTCTACAGTTTTCGACAAAGTATTTTCATTGACTCGGAAAATTTGAGCAGCGTTCCACCCTTATTTTACGCATTCCATTTTTACGTTACTATTTTTGTTAAGTATTTGAATTAGTTCGGAAAATTTGAGCAGCGTCCCGCCCATATTTTCCGCCTCAACTCAAATTAATTTATTTAATTCTTATTTAAAAACATTATTTTTCATGATTTTGGTCGTTCGGATTAATCTTTTTCCGATGGCTATTCATTTTAACTGTTGCAACGATTTCGCAATTTTCCCCACTACCCGTTCCCTCTCTTTGTCCTTAAGATCTATGTATGTTCATATTATATTTAATGAGTGCCCACTGGACTACTCGGTGTTAGAGATTTTGAGCCGATTGTTGTTAAAATTCATGTCAATTTTTTAGGAAACGGATGATGAAGGAGCAGCCAATGGACTACTCATTTACCCTCCAATTTCCCCTATGTACGGATAATATTGACGTTCCAGCTCCTGCGTTCCGCACGCCGGAGCCTTCACGGGCACGAACTATTGGCGATTTTACACGCACTTACACAGTTCGATAGTGTGTTTTATTTTTCTATCTTGCGTTATGTTTTGGCTGTGGGCCACCAAAAATAAAATAATAGAAAAAATAAATTACCACATGAATTAGGCAAAAGTCTCGACGCAAACTGTATATTTGGCATTCATATAAACAAATTTTAAATCGGGCATCGATGTCCATAAACCAAAATAACATAACTGTAGATTAACAATCTGAAAATATTGCTGCAAAACATAACTGTAGATTAATAACCTGAAAATATTACTACAAAACATAACTATAGATTAATAACCTGAAAGTATTGCTACAAAACATAACTAAAAATATCGATAACTGTAGATTAATGATCTGAAAATATCTGAAAAAAAAATCATACAACAAAGTAAGATTTATAAAAAAATGTGCATCTTAAATTTGGTTGAAATAAATACTACAAAGTAGTAGTTGAAAATTTGGGAAAACACATCAGTATTTATACCTATAATTTGGCCTTAACCTTGCGTGTTAGTTTTATTGCGATTAAACAAAATTCGACTTTGAAATTATTTGTGTTAATAAATTAAATTTTTATTTATTTCTTAATTTAAATTGGTAATTTATTTTTAACATTTTTAAATAAATTTATTCAGCTAAAAATATTTTATTTTTATTTATTTAATTCATTAATTTTTCTTTTATATAAATGGTCATTTTACGGTCAAATTTTCTTGTTATTATGTTATTTTTTATGTAAATTTCGTGCGGTTCTTGATGCATTTTGTATTTATTTTATTTTACTTTTATGTTTTTGATTTTATATTTATTTATATTCTCTCAGATTTTAAAATGTTTAGTTGGTGTTGTATATTGTATTTTAAGTTATCTTGGTGCTGGGTTTTCGTGCTGTATTACTGATGCATTTAAACAATTCTCAGGGCTATTTGTGTGCTGGCCCAACATATGTTTAATATATAATTGTCGAATTTTTTTTTGTTTTATGATGAACTCAAACGATAAAACCTACGATATAAAGGGGACCTAATAATCTAAAGCGAGCACAAGTCTTCTAATGACAGCTCGTTGAACCCAGGGATCGTTCGGGCAATTACAGCATTAGTAATAGCGCTCACTTTTTGCGGACGATCTACCCACTCGAACACAGTTCCATCGTTGCTTAGCAACAGGTGCCGAGTGGCAGCAAAGAAATATTTATATGACGTTACCTGGGCAACCACAGTAAGATTAAAACAAACAATAATACCCAGTAACCCACCAAATTTATTAAATAACTTATCTAGTTATTGCATAATATTTAATGATTAATTTCTACTTTTATTGGAGTATTCATTAATTTATAAAAAAAATTAACCGTGATTCTGTACACCGTTCGCATTCAGTTATACCTGTGCAATTATTTAAATAAACCTATTGTGTAATGGTGGATTTCTGGGAGACGAATTCAAAATTATATATTTGCTAGCCAGGCAAACTCGAAAATTTGTTGAAAATGTATCCTAATGGTTGGTTGTCCGCCAGCAAAAGTGGGCATAGTTGTCAAGATTATGTTGTCCCATAACACATAGACTGGAAAAATTGTTTAAACGAGTTAATTAAACAGTCCGAAAACTTAGCACCTAGATTTATTTACGTAACCCACTGCAAAATTACAATTCGTATGCTAAATTCGAATACACTGATGAATTTTTCAAATTGCGCGGTAATGCAACACTAAAAACCGGCGCATCAAGAAAATTTAAAATCATTAACACAAACATCAAATAACCAAACTGAAATCTAAGAAAAACTAACAAATAAAATAAATGAATTTTAAAATAAAAGAGACTCAAGAAGATCAACAAGAAATGAAAATAACCAAGAAAAAAAACCAGAAAACAAATTCGAAATCTTAGGAAGCATTTATATTTATAAAGTGAAAAAATACAATTAATAAAAAATTAAAAATAAAATGAAAAATAATCTAATAAAAATAAATTAAAAGGATAAAAAATAAATTAAATTAAAATTATCAGACATTATGATGAAATATAAAATTCCACGTTTATAAAACGTCAAAAAGTAATAATTTCAACCGTAACTCTCGGAAATAATAATAGCAAATTTTGATTTATTTATTTTTATTCATGTTAATTTATTTTTGATTATGAAGTTTATGTTTTGGAAATTTTATAGGTTCTAGATACATTTTTGGTAATAAGATTTATAAGGTCAAAAATTATTTTAGATGATTTATCATGGTTAAAGATTATGGTAAAGTTATTTGATTTTCAGCAGAGGAAAATTATACGCATAATGTCTAATAATCGATTTCAATAATAGGATATACTTCAAGACAAATCATTATGTTTTGGTTTTTTTCAATAATATTTTTCAAGGTAAATTAGAAAATATTGGTTTTTCATGCGATTCATTTACAAAGTTGGCAGGAAAAAGAATTTATAAAATTTTAAAATGCACATGTACCTATTATATTTACATCATAGGACAGAAAAATTATATCTACCGACTACTCCACGTTTCGCAAGACATGGTACAGAACGTTGTAAGTGCCTAAGGAGACCTAGTTAGTGGATGATAATTCACCATAAACAACCAGTGCATGCCATCTTCTAAAGACTTAACGGGGTTCAAGTTTCAGACCATGAAATCATGGAAGCAGTGTGAGGCCTTACGGGAAGGTTAAATTGTGTATATAATATACGAAATCGTTCTGGGTCCGAAGCTGCGGTATATTTTATTGAATGCACCGTGGAATTGGCCCCAGAATGATCTCAAATTGTATCAGTTAATGAAAAGAAATAGTTTGCAAATGACAGAAAACCTTTCAAATTAACAATCTTGTTTTAATTTGCATTATATTATTATTATTATTATTATTTAAAAGAAATTTAGATCGCATTTTGAATGGTTAATCTCATGAATTATTTGCATATAATCATTATTATTCTAAGGTAATTTAGGCCACCTTCCTTAATTAAATAGTAAAACTTATAAATTGTGAAATATGAAGCCAATGAATTTAATACGTGTTGGAAGAAGTCAAATTGAAATTTGAAGATATTATGGATCAAAGTTTTGTTGAGTATTTTTACGATCCGATTTGAGGTATGAATAAAAAACGAAGTTGGTAGTTCAAGTGTAAATTTGATTTGTAAAATCCAGTGAATTTTAGCGCTCAACTCGAATTCTAATCAAGCCAAAGCCTGTTTGGCTAAATTTCTGAATTTATCGTTGTAACACCTTATCAATTTAATAATTGGGCGACGGTTTACTATACGCATCTCAAAAAAAATAATTAAATAATAATATATTCGATAGTAATATCGCATTTTTAAGGTTTAAAATAAAATTATTATTTAATTGATTTATTTATTATTTAACTATTTTTATTTGGGATGCGTATAATAAACCGTCGCCAATAATTGTAATAAAGATCAATTTTTAATTAACATTAAATGGTCGAACTTATTAATACTTTTGCAAATCGTTTTCTTTTATTATTATATTTCAGTAACTTCCTAATTGGAAAGTATTATGACAGTAATTGCCCATTTAGTTCCTTTAGATTTAATAAACAGAAGACGCCATAAAAGAATGATTCAGATACATTATTTAATATTGCAATAGATTTGCATTTGAGTAGACCAGATCAACGTCAAGATTTTGAGACGAGAACATTAACACTTGAGGCTACTCGGGGTAATATGTATAATGCAAATCCCTGAAAATTTGATAGAGAAATAAATGGCAAATATATGAGTTCGAATAATTTCCAGTTAACGATCACAAACATCCAAACGAGGTGTCTAACCTTTTGTGTAAACCACGAAGCATGAGTTGATTTGAACCAAATTTTAGCACAAATTTTAAATGTTCTGAGGTGGAGCGGAATTAAACTATCACAGGGGTGAGGTGATCGAACTGCTATAGAATTGAATTAATATTAATAAAAATAAAAAAAAAGAAAAGAAAGGTTAATTGAAAATTCGAGTATAACCTAGATTGTTTTTCAGATATGGATTGTTAGAAGCCCAAAATCATCAAAGTGAAATGGCTGAGATTTACATTGGATCACGAACGAGCGAGAGGACAGTGTCACCAGTGGGTATAAATTAATCAACAGTAGACATCAACAAGTTCGACCGGCTAAATGTGTGATTACTGGTCATAAATAAACAATATCTGAACAGCTATCCGATAAAAATTTACATGAATGAACAGAAAGATAAATAAATAAAGTTTACTCTTCATTTTGTATTATTAATACATCCGGTGTGAGAGAAACAATACATCTAATAAATTATAATAGAATATTGAAGTTAAAATCACCAAAGAGCCTAATTAATGAAATTAATGAATTATAATAATTTTGTCGTCATGGAATATGTTCTGCAGTAATTATATAATTATGAATCATTATTATGTAGTACTATTTTGATTTTTATGAAAGGCTATTTTCGTACACAAAACTGCACCGAAATAAAATCAAAAATCTTATAACAACATCGGGGTTAAAACAAAAGCGGCTAAATAATGAATTAATAGATTAGGAAATAGTAGAACCGATTTAGAGTTAAAAGAATGCTGAAATTTTCCATTTTTTAATAATTAAATTCATCAACACCCAAATCAGGGAAATAATCACATTTAAACACCACCCCGAATAAATAAGTTTATTAAAATGCTGAATAACTCGAAATCAAATGGAACTTCTAGCGGAGTTGATTCATTGAAATAAATTAAGGGAATTTGTTAATATTTGAACCTAGGAAGTTGAATATTTTGGTAGATAAACGTGTCGAAAGATAAGTCAAAACTAATGCGTAAATTCTGTTGAAGGGTTTTTGACTGATACCAGCGTTGGATTAAGCACTATTTACCACACCGAAATCCCCCGAACTGACACCTAACGATCTCTTGTGACTATTTTGCTTTGAAAAGTATTGTTCATTAAGAAGATCAGAGATAAATAATTTTACCTGTAATTGGTTATTTTAGCGGAGATATTAATTTCAAGATTTTGCATAAAAATGAAATATAATGTATTAGTATATTGAAATAAACTTTTATTCGACTATTTTACCCATAATCTAAAATTTATAAGTTTTAAAACCCTTCATTCCGAATAAAAAATTTCTAGTATATAATTGGATTGGAAGTGTGACACAGGTCTTCAAACGACAGTTGAAATCAATTTTTGGAATATATTTTTGAGACAACGCTGGTTAACAATTTCTACAATACGAACTCAAGCACACTTACAAGTAAGTCTCTATTTGAGCGTATCCTCTGGTATCATGTTGGTATGATGCGAGTGTAAACAAATTTGTGTCAATGTATATTATGAATCAATTACAACTTATGAATACTACTTGATTAATTTCTTTGTGTCGAAATTTTCCTGGCCCACAACCGAACATACCACAAGATAGTAAAGGTGCGGCTCCTTCGCCTATAATCTGAGCCTGTGAAGGTCTGGTCATGAGTTACCATGGATCCAGACGTAAATTATGAAAACCCATATGGGCGTCGGGCTTATTGAAGAGTAGTCTTTTGGCTCCCCTTTCTCTTTTCGTCCGAAAAATCGACTAAAATCACCACACCGAGTAGCTCAGTAAGCACTCATAATCTATAATATCAACATAAATTAACCTTAGAAAAAACTTGAATAAGGGAGTGAGTGGGGGTCGTGCAAAATCTATGCAACGTTAATATTTAAAATAAAATGTATGATAATCTTTAATATGAATAACTCGTACGTCCTAAATCAATAGTGGTTGTAAATAACGTCAATAGCTATAGGCTCCAATAAGAAGATATCTAACTTAAACATAATTATTAGGAATATTCTGAGCGTTTCAAATTTGCAAAATACTTAATTTGCTCCAATAAACTGAGTAAAAATAAATATGTTCAACGACTAAGAGCAAAATGCCAGTAATCATATGACGACTGAATCGAAATTAGACCCATAACTTCCAACCAAGTTCGGTCCTAGATGACTCAGATTCAAACTACGATCTAAATAGAAAATAGATAAAACTAATGAGTACGCTAGTAGTTGGGGATCTGACGAATTTCGAGTAATTTTTCACCTAAAATTATAATGTTTCGAACAATGATAGATCATATTTAGACCCCTGAAATCTGACAAAAATAAACAAAAAATGTTGAGTTAAGGATTCGTAATATAGTAAGGTAGATAAATCAAAATAGATTGAACATGACATTTCAAATTCAAATCACTCACAGTCGACCAACGAACTGTTCTCTAACCATATACAGTTAATTAAACCCAAAACGTTTAGTATGTTAACAACACACCATTAATGTACATAGCAGTAGTACCTTTGAGCAGGGAGATCTCACAAAAACTAAACGTTAGTATCAAATATTTAAACTCACCAAATTCCACTGTTAAAAACCTAAGATGCTGGATGGGCCGAACTCGCCCACTAATCCCAGGATATAACTACTCTATCATATAATAACCGTCACTCAAACTACTCTGACTAGGAGAATTAAACATCGATTAACCGCAAAACATAAGCGTGATATATATATAGTGTGAAATAGAACAATAAGCACAACCCAAAACTCAATAGCCGAACACGAATGGCGGTCACCAGGTGAGAGCCTGACCGGAACCCTGCTCGCAAAGCACGCCAACGTGCAGAATATTCTCTGTACCGATTGGAGGAGCAAGAAACGAAATTTCACTTGAAAGTGGCCATGGATCGAAATAGATAGAAACGCGTCAATGAAGCTATCGCAACTGGAGAGATACCCAGTACGGATGGGTATGCGCCTGAATATGGCGTATCCTTTGAATTAGACGACTCATCCTTGGATCAAATGACTGCACCACCAGTGTGGTGCTACCGACAAAGATATTTAGAGGGCGGTTCAGAGCGGAGTCGGAAGTCGAAGAGACGACGGCGATCATTCCTACAACTGTCGCCACCCGCCAACAGATAGACAGATGCATCAGCTCCAGTCGAATTACCTGAGAGATTATCATGAAAGAAGGTGATGATGGAATTGAAGCTAATTAGTGTTATTAATTTGAAAATAAGCTTTACTTAGTTACAGTGTTGTGTTTGCTCTTTTTGTCGGTTGACCCAAATGTTTCACATAGTGGTAGTGATTAAAATCTAATAATTAAAAGGGAGAAAGTGCTCCCAGTCGCGGAATTAAAACGAACAGAATTAACTTAAAATTCATAAACCTAAAGCACTAAATTTTCTGGTGTAAGACTAAACTAAGGTAAATTGTTCATCGTCATGAAGCTCAATACCGAGCAATGAGAGAAATAACAAGGGCAGGAAGCAGTTATAAAATATTTTATATGACATCTCACTAAGGTTAATTTTAAACATGGAGCTACTCCGATCAATGGACCGAGAACTCACTGAATTATGGAAGATTAACTCCGACCATAATAAACAATTACGCCAGATGAGTATAGAATGCCACGAAATAAAGTCCATCTGGGTAGAATCGAAGCGCGTCAAGAAAATCTATCAAAAGTTGAACGAGAACCAGCGAGAGTGGCAAGAAGATAGACAGCTGACGCAAGCTCTCCGCATCCAGATTCGTGGCTTTGAAACCGCACTCGCAGCCAGTTAAGACGGTAACACGGTTAATTATCCTCTTAAGTTTGCTCCGGGCCAGTTGACTTATCAAGAGCAAGATGGAGCCAGACCAGCAACGAAGGCTACTCGTCCGCACTATAGACCCGGAAGGTCCGAACGGATAAGAAGACGTCTAAAGGCCACCGAAAATCTGGGAAAAGTATTAACAAAAACATTACTAGAAATATTGCTCATGTTTGAAAGAGGCTAAATAAAAATGTGTCGTTTTATTTTAATGAATTCTTATGGAATTAATAGAGGTTTAATCATGTAAGAATTGTGCGTGAGCAAGAAGTTGAGAAAGTAAACAGATGATTAAGGGGACCGAAATTTAGAAGTCGAGCACAGGATTCCTATCGGCAGCTCGCTGGACCCAGATATTGGACTGGGCCTTAGCTGTCTTTGAGACTCACCTTTAGTGGTTTCATAATCCATTAATTGCATTGCCAACGTTGCCTAACAATGGGTAACCATCGGAGGGTAAAAGTTTTGTATGTTTGGGTTACAAGGTCGATAACCACTAACCCACCAAAATGTTGGACGACATTTCGCCTAATCCCATAGAGGTAGTTAATGGAAAATATCGAATTCGAACTATGTAACACGATTGGTTTGTCTACAAAGAAGGTGAAAGACGTTAGAACAATATTCGGTAGAAACTAATGGCTCACCTACTGCTTAAAGTTTGGGGACTGAGCCGAGATTGATGATTTATTTTTACGAATGAGAGCGAACAAAGGACAAAGAAATAACAAATGTCGGGACGACATTTTTCAAATGCAAGGTAGTGATATGAGATTCATACCCGCAAAAGGAATACTACGAAAAATAAGGTAATAAAAATAACAAATAAAGTGATTTTAAAAAGTCGACTACGAAAAAAACAATTATGGTAAAAGTGGTGAAGCTCATAAATATAAAATATTGTAAATAATGAAATAGAAAATGACGTTTTGTCAGATGCGGTGAAGGAAATACTGTTAGGTTCGTTAGTGGGCTAACGTGTAACACAATCGAATATCTGACTCCAAAGATAATTCGTGTAAACAAAACAAACAACTTTGACTGTTCAAATATTTATTTGAGATAAATACAAAAATGGATTAATATAACCAAACAACTTTTTATAAAAACGAACACTAAATTACAGTAAGAATATCGGTTATTGCGAACCGTCCTCGAGATATTTCTAAGTTGGTGAAAGCTGTATTCTAATAGATCAGAAGCTCCGCTCTAAGGTGATAGGAACAAGACGAGGGTTTCCCGAGATTTTATACGCAATCGATTATCACCCAGAGATTTGGTGACAATGTTTAGCCTAAATATGACTACCTCCTATATAATATAAACGGCAATGCAGTGGTGGGTTACAGGGTTTCGCTATTGGTTTAGTTTGTCCGGTGGTTGCCACAGTAACGCCATACAAAATACTTCTTGCTACCACTCGGCACCCGTTGCTAGGCAACGTTGGAAATGTGTTCGAGTGGGTGGGTTGTCCGCAAAAAGTGAGCATCATTACTAATACTGTAATTGCTCGGATAATCCTCGGGTTCACGAGCTGTCGATAGAAGACCTATGCTCGCTTTGCTCTGTCCCTTGTGTAAAAAGTTCAAGATCAGGTTTATGGTGACTGTTGGAGATGGAACGATGATTTGAGAACGTAGTACGAATATTCATAATGGCGATTGTATGCAAGTCGCAACTCGGAATTAAACTAACAGTGAATGTAACTTATTTATTCAAATCAACAAGGAAAACATGTGATATTCGTGAACTCAGTGTGATGAGCTTGGCGGTGGGATGCTCGACGTCGGGCACGCTCCTTGCGCCCTGGCCGACGAGTACTTGATGGAGGGGCGGATTGGTTCGTAGGTTGAGTTATGATACTGTTGGAATCTCTACGTGGTATCTGTGACGGGCGAAGACGAGCGGGTACGTTACCGCTTCCCCTTCACGACAGATTGCTAGGGCGACCTCCAATCCCCTGATCTGAGTGCGCAGGCTCTGATGGAGCTGACGCTCCTCCGCCCAACCTTTTTGAGCTGCTGTTAGCCTGAGATACAGAGTTTTCATCTTCTTCGGGTCTGACCAGGTTGCTTTGATTTGTTGTACTTCTCGAGTTATCTGGATTATTTGGTTAAGGAGATCCGCATTTGCGCTCCTTGCGTGATCCAATTCAGTTTGT
This sequence comes from Schmidtea mediterranea, assembly GCA_022537955.1. Lineage (NCBI taxonomy): Eukaryota > Metazoa > Platyhelminthes > Tricladida > Dugesiidae > Schmidtea > Schmidtea mediterranea. The sequence continues at coordinate 288,633,890 of CM039679.1, forward strand.
AGGATTTGGGTAGTTGTCATCGCTATAATGAACAAAATCTTTAAATTTCTTTACGGATTTACATAATTAGTAATCATGATTATCGCAAACATAATTATCAAATGCATCTATTCATGCAAAGAATTAAAGCGAACGACAATTAACAAAGATTTCTTTTAAAACTTAATCACATTAATACACGACTTATTGTCCATGTCCTTGGTTCGAGAATTCAGGTTTCGTTGATGAATGGTCTCTTCAAGCCTTCCTCCGAGGTGAGACTGGGAATGGCCGTCGGGTATCGCGGACCGGTCGAGGTGGATAAGCCTCGGCAATACGCCCGACGCGGATGTCCTCTTCCACGTTTGCGAGATACATCCTCGCCTATGACCACGTGCAGGTCCACTTGCTCCTGCACCCTTTCCCATTGAGTGAGGAGGTTCCGCGCGTGTTCGAGGGTTTCTTCGGCAGGGTATCGCTGTCCGTTGGGCCAACAAGGGTCCTTTTCGAGGCCCAAACAGCCGCCAAGTGGTGGGATATGGCCACCTTGATTGAGGATCCTTGATAATTTCTGTTGTTGGCTGTGCTTTCTTCTGACACTGTTCGTCGGTTACCTGAGTAGAGGTCCAATCGAGCGGCATGTCTTATTCTGAAACATCATCATGGTCAGATAGTTGCGTGTAAAGGAGTGAAAGTTAATTTTATCCAAATCGTCCGCTTGATTTTAATAATCGATTAAATAATAATAAATGTGATATTGCAATTTGAGTTATCAAAATCTAAACCTTATCAAATTCCGTTAAACTTTAATTATTGCTAAATTTTCCAAATGAAATGACTACGACTGTTTCTCTATAAGTTTATGGTATAATATATTTAGTTAATTATCCGAGCCCATGACTCTCCTATATCTCCGTTTTATAATGGTTATAATAATTTCTAAATAAAGCGACATTCCGTTATTACAACTAATTGGATTATGGACATTTAAGGTTTTTAACAAAAGTTTATTCATAATCAAACGGCTTGACGTTTAGTGTGGTAAGGTACAATTATTATTTATCTAGTTTTAATTGATGGATTTCTTTAAGGGTGACGACTATAATGATCATTAATTAAAAGTTTCTAATGTTAGGAAGGGAAGTTATGAAACGTTATCTTGCGAGTTCGGCTCTTTGGATAAATCCTTTATGGCCGAAAAATCTATGTTATGAGAAAATTTGGTAATCGATAATGCCGTGGTAGGATGTTGATGCGTGTATGTCTGTTGTAATGGCGCATGGATTTATTTATTTTATATTAACCGATATGTTTGGATACGATTTTGGATTGTCGATTTCCAGTTGATTGGTTAATTTGTCGATTTGATAAGATTCTCGGTATTTATAAATGAACGGCGATAATTAAATTCGGGTAAGCTTATATCCTATGTTTACATTATTCGTACTTTATTTACAGAACTTATCGATTTGTCGTAGGTATATTCACCGAAATTTGGTTTCACTACTATGTCGAATCAATTTTTGTAAGTTAATATTTTAGCTATTTTGAATACCTTTTATCAACGTTTTTAGAGAAAATACTTGACTCTACAGCGGATTTTGGAGTGGACTCTTTCTCGGCACCTTTGTGCAATCGAATGCGTTTGGAATTTTATTACTTCTATATTATTGGAATTTTAAGGAACCTCTATTCATCGCTTTTCTCAGGGATGTTTGTACTATACTATTAGAGTTATTGAAATTCGATGTCGGCGGTAAGTCTTTCTGGTGGGTTTTCAGCCTTTTGTAACGTTAATGTAGTTTCATGATCGTTCCATTTCATGTAATATTAATATAATTTTGTGATCGTTCCTTTCTACGTTAATTGATTTATCATCATAGTTTTTATGGTCGTTCTTTGATTTTTTGCGTTGATTTTGTAGAACATTAGTTGTATTAATTCTCGGTTTTTAGGGTCAATGTTTGGGTTTTCATCTGTAGTTTAAGCTTTAGAAATTTTTAAAATTAAACATTATCGATTTGTTTTATAATGAATTAATCTATCCACGTCAACGATTTCAGGTTAACATCGATTTTATTTTTTATTTTTAACAATGATATTAATTTTCTTTACAACAATGATTTTAATTTTTATAGCAATGATCTCGTATTAATTCATTTTAGTAAATTGTTAATTTGTTTTTAAGTGACGGATTTGTACTTACTTTCCATTAACAGCTTAATTTATTTATTTTTACCTTTAATCAACCAATTAATTTAATTTTAATCAATGAATTACTTTATTTTTAATCAATGAATTACTCTATTTTTAATCAATGAATTACTTTGTTTTTAATCAATGAATTACTTTATTTTGAATCAATGAATTACTTTACTTTTAATCAATGAATTACTTTAATTTTACTCAATGATTTCATATTAATTTATTCCCCGTACCCTTACCCTTTAATAAGCCTTAGGCGCATATTGTGTTTATATTATATTTAATGAGTGCCCACTGGACTACTCGGTGTGATGAATTTGAGCCGTGTGTAATATAATTTAGGTCGATTTTACAGAAATGAGAAACGAGGAAGCAGCCAAAAGACCTCTTCCTTATTTCTCGTTTCTTCTATATGGAATAATATTGACGTTACGACCCCTGCGTTCCGCACGCTGGGTCTTCACGGGTACATATCATTGGCGATTTTCCACGCGCTTACACGAATCTGTACTGTATATATTTTACTAACTTGCGATATGTGTTGGCTGTGGGCCGGAAAAATTTCGACAGTTTAATTTAGTTTATTAAATATATAAAACAATTTATAAATATTTATTAACATATTAAAGAATCAAAATACAAAATTACTTGACCAAACAATTAATTCACAAAGGCATAAAATTGCATCTCTCCCTACGCCGAGATCCAAGCAGAGCTCTACCGAGGTTGCGAGGATGTGACGTGGAGAGAGAGCTCCAAAATAAACTATTTCTCACCTAAAATTAATTCGCAACGAAAGTTTTATAGTTTTTAAAACAGTTTCAAAATAACTTTTCGGTTTGAAAAATGGTGTGTTTTAATGTGAAAATGAATCGGTATTTATACCTATTTTCTGTCCCTAACCTTGCGTGTTAAATTTGATGTAGTAAAACAAAATTCGACCTTGTTATTTTCTAGTGTATTCTAATCTTTAATTTCATTATTTTTTGATTTATTTTTAGAATTTTTTATTTAGAATTTTTATTGAATTATTACTAATTTAAATTTTTTGATTTACGTTTCATTTTCATGAACTTTTATTAATTTGTTAATTCTCGGTCGAATTTGTTGGGTTTTCGTGTTATATTTGTGTTTGTATCGTGCGAATCTTGTTGCATTTTGTTATTATTTTAATTTATTTTTATGTTTATTATTTTATATTTAATTCTCTTTTTCCTCATATTTGGTAGGGTTTAATTGGTGTTTCAATAGGTTTATTTAAATTTGCATGTTATATTTGCATGTGTGTTGCCGATCCATTTAAACATTTCTCAAGGCCGTTTGTGTTCTGGCCCTTCAAAAACTGATGCATTTAGCAAACATTAATTCAAGCAGACGCTAAAACTGTAACAATTAAGCTATCAGTCTTGCAAGTTGATGCAAAATCTCTGTTTTTCGCGTTGATTGCTTTTTGCTAAGGCAAGGTAGTAAAAGAATTACTATTTACCTTGTTGAGAATTTTTAAACGATTTTCTTTCTAATGTGTAGTACTTTCTTTCTTTCTGCTCAATTTTATTTTGATCGTCTCAATACGATTACTCTTTTTATAGTAGTTTTGAATTAAATTTTTTCACGATATGGCACAACTTGAAATCTGTTGCCAGTTAATCTTTCAAATTATTCTCCCACTAATTTAAAGATTATTATTCTTATCGTCCACTATTAATTTCCAATCGATCACTAGAATTGAATATTTTATTTTCTCACTAATTCAAAATCAAGCTATTACTCTCTCGACTGTTTGTCAACGTATTCTTTTAATACTGATTGACAGTGTCAATTTATTTATTTTGGGTAATTAAAAATTACTAAATTTATACAATTATTATTATTTATATTATCTAATTATTTATAACTACTATTCATATTTATCTATTATTTTTAGTATTATCACTATATTTTTAGTAATTTCACTACAATTATTAGTAATTTATTTAATTTATTATTTTTATTTACAACATCACACAAAACACGCACCAAGCGAGCCCAGGGCGAACCCTAACAATATAATTAAAATGCATTAACAAACTAATTAAATTAGAATATATATTAAAATGCTATTGAAATGAGTTTTGAAAAATAAATTTTAAATGATAATAAGTAGAGAATAAACTAAAATAAAAAGCAAAAAAGACAACTCAGAAAAGGTAAATTTAAAATGCGTTGACAGAATAGAGATAAATCATAGGCAGCTGCGAGATATTTTTATGTAAATACGAATGAGAGCACTGGGAACGAATTTGACTAAAAGTCAAAGTAGATCAAATAACAAGGTAAATGGACTTGGACACCCGAGGCACAGCGGTTGTAAGAACCCGGACTGTGGTGCTCAGAATGTTGCCGGAGGAAACTATGGTGCTGAGCCTTCCAATGCAAAACCCGAATATTACAAAGAACATTAGATGGTTTTTTAATTAAGCTAGCGAGATTTGATACAACAATCCGGATGCCAACACCAAGTATTAGCTCTCACAAGTGAGATAAACTGGTAAAAGGTTTCATATCCAAGATGACGTCATTATTAGATTAGAGGCAACCTTTTTATTCCAGCTATGAGATTTAGATAACCATAAATAGATTTGAACCAAAAGTCCGGTACTTAAAACTATGATTTACAGTGCAAAATCCGGAAACCACACGGTGCACTTGTAAAAGATTTTTGTCTCAAGCAGGGGTTCGATACAAAAACCCGGAATACTCCACACCGAGTATCTAACTTACCAGTACAGCGGCGATGAGACTCAAGTTCAACCAAGACTCAAGCAACCAAGATTAGACTACGTTTTTAAGATCAAGTGAAAACGCCTTGGAGGCTTGGAACAAGATCAAGTGACGCCTGATAGGGTAATCGGTGGAAATTCCTGCAGGCAAAAGTATTTTACAAAGTGAACTAGATGTTTACTGGATTTTATTCAACACCGGAAACTGAGGAAATATTTAAGAGATATTTTTTTTAATCCAGTTGCACACCGAAGACTACCTAGTGTATTACGACAAGGGAAAGAGACATTAGGAGATAAAAATTATAAACCGATTAGAGACCGAATATTTTGTTGATTTAAATTTCACAGTACAAGAAATCAAGCAAAGAGAGTATTATGTAAAACAAATAAAAGAGATTTTGAGATAAAGAAAGTAGTGACAAAAGGAACAAAAGTTATCGATAATTTAGTAATTTGACCTATAATTACTAGATAAAGATTATAAAAACAGTTTTTCCGTAAATTCTCTTATTTAATAAACACAACGTTGAGTCAAAAGAAAACTAATTCATAATCACAATAATCAAGATAATAATTGTTTGTCTCTCATTCAATAACATTTGCTGTCAGCTTCTTCATTTGCCCAAAATTATGGCTGTTTTCAACCTTCTTCTTCTTTCTCGTTAAGCTTTTCCGGGGCGAGGCTTGTTCGGTTTTGATTTCCTTGATTGATGAGGAACGTTTGTGTCGATATTTGGGGAAGTTATCTGGATACCGGCTTGTAGAATCCATGGATTATTTGTACCCATTATCTCCACTATACTGTCATGTTGCAGTATTATTTTTTGAACCATATCTTTCAACCGCAAATGGTCATTTCCCTTTTGTAGTTTCTCGATCTTCACCATCACTTCCGTGTATTGTAGTTTCATCAACTCGTTCTGTTGCATCAAGTTCTTCGCTTGGTCCGGCCACATCCATATTTCCTCCATTAATCGGCATCGTCGGATCATGGATTTGGCGCGTTGACTTTGCTAGAGTGCTTTGTCGTGGTAATAGGCGAAATTAATTTCGAAAGTATTTGAATGAAAGATAAACTATTATCTATCAGATTTTCCCTAGTGTTCTGATTTGGAATTAAATAAAACCTTAAGGAATTTGTTTTTCGTTTGAACTAATAATGTGTGCATTAAAAGTAAAGAGTTTAAACAAAATATGCTTTACAGTCAACATATTATTCAAATCTTTTTCGAATAATTATAAAGTTAAATAGTTGAAGTTAGCGTTACAAAATATTGTGTAATTCGATTATTTTAATATCTTCAATATTGTTTCAACTAAAATGTCGATTGAGGGACCCTAAATTAAAATGAGCACAAATATCTTCTGTAGTAGCTCTTGAACTCAAAGGTTTGTCAGAGTATTTGCAGCCATTAAAATATGGGTCCCTTTTTACTTGAACCGCTCATTGTAATACATTTCCAATTTCATTTTCGACGGGTAACTAATAGTTGTATCTTTTTTGCGCGTATCTGATGGGATTCCCTTGAAAGTGGCCTCCAATCATATTTATTTTAATTCCCCAGGCTAAAATTACGACAATCAAAAGCCTGTTATCTTTTGCAAATGAGTAAAATTTCAAGTTTAAAATTCTTCAAGCCATATCTCACCCATATTGTTAAGAACAAAGTGTGGTGTCGTGACATATGTGGATATGGAATATCCCCGATTTCACAATGCCTGGCGGTAGCGTCCCGAGAATTTGCACGGGATTGTCAATGTTTTCCGTTCGCCATCCTTCCATTGGGTACCAGACATTCCTATCACCATTAAATAGCATTAACATTCATACAACTATATGTTATCATTACGAATAGTTTAACTACCTTTAGAGTTTTTATATATAATCCAGTTTTGACGTGTCTCGGGTTAGGTAGAAAACAATATATTATTCATGGTTCTCTACTGATAGGGTCGGTGGGACAAAATCCTTTAAAAAATCCAAATAAATATCAGCCACTTACGGCCGCCTGCATCTGTGATGATATAAACCAAAATTCATATTATTCTATACGTTAATGCTTACTACTAGACATTCTAAAAAATCAACATATGCTATTAATATGACACGAAATTAACCTTAAAATCAATTCATATAATGAATATAATATAAAATTACGAGAGAGAAGAAAAATTGTTAATTTAAGATGCGTTATTCCTTACCTACTATAGTATAAAACAACTACTTTTATCCCTAATGCTTATGAGCCGAAATCTTTAAAGACCAATTTACGCGATCGACATACTATAATTACAATCTTTACCTATATTGATGACATAATAAAAATAGAAAAAAGAAAAAAGAAAAACTTAAAATATATTATTTACTAAATCAACTAGATTTAAACTAAGTACTTGTTGTGGTTTTTGTCGGTGAATTCGAATAGAAATTATTGTCGATCTGACTCCAAGCGTGCTTTTAAACAACAGTAACGAACTCCAAACGATATAAACTTTATTGATTAATACACTTTATCTCCACTTTAAAATGACACAACGAATTATCAATCGATCACACTTAGTGCTTATTGCAACCATTCGGGAAGAATAGCACTTTTCGGATCAATTAGCTTTACAATCACCTGACTACTGCGGTGGGTTTCTGAGATCGGTAACTCTGATTTAGTTGCTTCGCTTTGTTTTGACCTTGCTTAATTTCTGTTTCAAATTTCTCTTTAATTTCTTTTTGTCTTTCTTTATCTTCTCCAATTCTTTGTCTCCTGCAGATTTCTTGTCTCTCACAATTTTTGACTTTCGTAGTTTTTGTCTTTCGCAAGTTTTGCCTTATTTTTTTGTGTTGTTGATTTCAATTGCGCTTCCTTTTTATACTCCATCATTCAATAACACTTACTGATGTCGAATAGAATTTCTGATATCTTTTAATCGCTAATTCATTTTGGGCCACCCTGATCACTGACGGCTGTCCAGATAAATCATTTTTGGAGATGCTTTTTCCCAGATTTTATCTTGAAAGGGCTTTCGAGATGATGTGCGAATTTTGCTTTTGTTTTTTAAAATTTGCACTTGTTAATTATAAATGACCTTCTTTCATTTAATTGTCTGTTTTTATTGATTTTCTCTTATTCCTTTCTCGTTGTTCAACATTTCTTTTTCATTCTCTTTTTATTAAGCTCCAGAACCACATCTTAATCACTTATGATTGTTTCCTCAAATCATTTTACATGTTTATTAAATATTTTACTCTATTATTTAGGTATCCTCAACATACTTATAAAATGATCTGCCTTACCAGACGCATAATCCCCTGAACATATTTCTTCCTTTTTTGTGGCACAAGATTCCTGAAAGTTCTTGACGCAATTTCCGATTTGGTTCTTGTTTGGTATGCTATTCGTAGAATAATTGCCTTGTTTTTTCCTCCGATCCGTTTCATGGATATTGACGTCATAGTTTTTTGTACGACTTTGGTTTGACATATTTATGGTAAAGTGATGGTGGTCCTCACCTGGCACCGGGTATTTATATGAGTGAGTGATTCATGCCTCACGTGATCGGATAGGCACTGAACACTTGTGGCGGTTTCTCATTGGTCGTACTTTAATTCTAAATTCGTTTCTCTAGGAATCTGGCATGCCTTTGTGCTCTCGGATGCTTGTGTTGTTTGTTGTGTGTACATTGCTAATCAATGTCTTCTTTCTTCATGCGCAATACACACCAACTTCGGAAGCATTAGAGTAGTGTGCAATTCTCTGACGCATCGGTAGTCATTGAAATGTGATTATCTCATCAAATCACTTCCAAAAATTCCTTTTCATTCTTAAAATCCGATAGTTTTTAATCTTATTTGAAAACCTTATCAATTTTCCAGCATATCGGGTAGGTTTTTGCTTATTGTTGCCCTATTCTAATATTTAAATTTTAGATATTTATCTGTTATTGGATCAATCGATATTGTCACGGGAAAAGCTATATATTATCTGCTCGCACTTTTCTATTGAATCGACTACAAAGGAGTTTCTTAGTGGATGTCTTACGTTTGTTATTTTTATAATTTTACTTTTAATGGTAGTGTTTATGGCCGAGTGATTTAATGGCAAATTTTATTGGGTCCAGATGGCTAAATGTTTCTATTTCAAAGACATGAGAATGGAGTTACTCATCGTCTTCTATCTTTACTTCATAAAAAGGTGATATATATAATTTGATGTTTTGTAATTATTTTGTATTTAAAATAAAGTATTTAATGAGTTAGTCGTTTTACTTTTGTTTCACCCTAATTTTATGTATATTTGTCCATGATTATTACCCTATTTTACTAGTGAAATGTTCTAGGTCTCCTGCATGTATTATACTCGTTGCGACGTTCAATGAATTATTATGACAATTGGATTTGGTCTTACCCCTATGCTTGGATGACAGACGTCTGCATTTATTATATTAATAAATTATTGTAATAACTCTTCTATGATCGTGCGATTTGCGAACTTATCTTGGGTTTTATTTCGTATGTTATGGCGGCTTTGGGGTATTCCTAGATCTAGTTTGGATTTATGTGTGGTTAGTTTTACTAATAAAATATTTTGGAATTTGCCTTTTGATTTGGAATGTCTGTTGCCTGATGGTTTTATGATTTACTACGTTTATTTGGTCATGTAGGTGTATTCTTAGTATGATTGTGGGGTTGATGTGCGGTCATTTTAAGGGTTTTGATTTTCTATTTTAGTTTGTTCGCAAGATAATGGGTAATTTCTATGACCAGTGGAATTATATGATCAATTATAATTTCTTAATGTGACTTTAAGGGTCGTTTTTAGGTGCCTATTTTAATGCATTGATGCTAATCTGTTGGGTTATTTTACTTGAGACCTTTTTATTGTTTTCTCAGCGTACTTTATTGTGGTGGGTTACAGGGTTTCAAATCTTGCTTATCCTTCTAGTTGCCCTCGTAACGCCATACAAAATGATTCTGATCCACTTGGCACCCGTTGCTAAGCAACGTTGGTAATGTGTTCAAGTGGTGGATTGTCCGCAAAAATTGAGTATTATCGCTAGTACTGTAATTGCTCGGACAACCCTCGGGTTCACGAGCTGTCGATAGAAAACCTGTGCTCGCTTTTGATTCTTAGGTCCCATTATTCTCCTATCTCCTTCAAATGTTAACCTATACTCTCATATCATTCATTGTTATGTCCATTTGCTTAGTCCTTCTTATTATTGTCCATGCTGATGATTATTCTTTGGCCTGTACACCCTTTGTTATGTGAAATACACCCACATTATATCTTTCACCCTTATCCCTATTATAACTACAATGTTTCCCATTATTATTACTAGCATTATTATTATTGCTATTATATATATTACCTTTATTATTATTTCTATTACTATAACTGCCATTATATTTATTGTTATTACCACTATGATTATTACTGCTATTATTATTATCATAATTATTATCATCATTACTACAAATACCATGATTATTATTATTATTACCATTATCATTATTATTATTATCAATATTATTATTATTATAATTACCATTACCCTTATCATTATCGTTATATTTATTAAGATTTTGTAGGGATCCGTCCTTATTCTTCAGCGTTAAAAATTGTTTATTGATATACAACATTAGCCGTAGTCCATCTATATTTTTTGGTTTTTGATAAAGTATTTTTGTAAATTCGAAAATTTTAGCAGCGTTCCGCCCTTATTTTACGGTTCATCCCTATTCTACAGTTTTCGACAAAGTATTTTCATTGACTCGGAAAATTTGAGCTGCGTTCCGCCCTTATTTTACGCATTCCATTTTTGCGTTACTATTTTTGTTAAGTATTTGAATTAGTTCGGAAAATTTGAGCAGCGTCCCGCCCATATTTTCCGCCTCAACTCAAATTAATTTATTTAATTCTTATTTAAAAATATTATTTTCCATGATTTTGGTCGTTCGGATTAATCTTTTTCCGATGGCTATTCATTTTAACTGTTGCAACGATTTCGCAATCTTCCCCGCTACCCATTCCCTCTTTTTGTCCTTAAGATCTATTTATGTTCATATTATAGTTAATGAGTGCCCACTGGACTACTCGGTGTTAGAGATTTTGAGCCGATTGTTATTCAAAAGTTTTGTCGATTTTGCAGGAAATGAATGATGAAGGAGCAGCCAATAAACTACTCATTTACCCTCCAATTTCCCCTATGTGCGGATAATATTGACGTTCCAACTCCTGCGTTCCGCACGCTGAGTCTTCACGGGTACATATCATTGGCGATTTTCCACGCTCTTACACAAATCTGTACTATGTAGATTTTGCTTTCTTGCGTTATGTGTTGGCTGTGGGCCGGAAAATAACAAATAATATTTTACCATAGCATTTGGAATAAAAGTTTCGATGCACTAAGGCTGTATATATAAAATATTTATTCAGCATATTACATCGGCTACATACATTTGAAATTCATTGTATCCATTCCATAAAATTTACTTCGAAAATCCCATAAATTTAATTCGATAAATCATCTATAAATTCAATTAGAAAAACAAAATTATCCACAAATTTAATCTGAAAAATCATCCATAAATTCAATTGAAAAATTACCCACAAATTTGATTCAAAAAATCATCCATAAATTCAATTGGAAAAACAAAATTATCCATAAATTCAATTTGAAAAACAAAAATCATCCATCAATTCGATCTGAAAAGTCATCCATAAATTCAATTGAAAATTTACCCATCAGTTCCCTTCGAAAAAATCAATTAATAATATTGCACCAGTTGAGAGTGATCGTGTTCAGGCAAAACACTTACCCGTGTTAATTGCCTGAATGCACGGCTCTCAACCAGCCATACAACCAGTTATACAGTTCTATAATGAAATTTTTTCTCCGAAAAATAAGACTGAAAATTTGTGAAAACACATCGGTATTTATACCTATTTTTCTCGCGTGTGAAATTTGATGCAGTAAAACAAAATTCGACCTTGTTATTTTCTAGTAAATTCTATTCGTTAATTTTTATTATTTTTTTGATTTATTTTTATAAATTTTTATTTAAGATTTTTATTGAATTATTACTAATTCAAATTTTCGATTTAAATTTCATTTTAATGAACTTTTATTAATTTTTTCAATTTCGTCGAATTTGTTGTGTTTTCTTGTTATATTTGTGTTGGTATCGTGCGAATCTTGGTGCATTTTGTTATTATTTTAATTTTATTTTTATGTTTTTGATTTTATATTTATTTATATTCTCTCAGATTTAAAGTGTTTAATTGGTGTTGTATATTGTATTTTAAGTTATCTTGGTGCTGGGTTTTCGTGCTGTATTACTGATGCATTTAAACAATTCTCAAGGCTATTGGTGTGCTGGCCCAACAATTGTCTACTTCTTATCTGTACCGGCAAGTACCGTTTATTTAATTTCACTAATATGATCGTTACATCGATTTCCGCAGGCCCCCTTCCCTTTAACCACAAGTTGACCCTAAGATGTTCAAGTGTTTATATTAGATTTTAAGAGTGCCCACTGGACTACTTTGTGTAGTGATTTGAGCCGATGTGTTAAAAATGTTTTAGGTCGATTTTTCGGGAGTGAGTGGAAATGGAGTCAGCCAAAAGACTGGTTCCCGATCTTCCCACTGCCCCCTATAAGCGAAAATGATTTGACGTTCGAGCCCGTCGTTACTCACGGCGAGGTCTCTCACGGGCACGAGCTATTGGCGGATGAACCGTACTTACATCACCCGATAGGGATGTGTGATTTTAATTACTTGCTGGTGTGTGGCTGTGGGCCGGAAAAATTTCGACAATAGTAAAATAAATTCATCTTTTCATATAATATAATTGCCCATAATACTCTTTACATAGTTGCATCATTCATATGGTGTACTCATAATCATCGTTCATGCTCACTTCAATAGTTTTCGAGAGTTTCAAAATATAATCGTTCTCGAGTCCTGTTTCCAGAAGCTTGTGATCCAATACTGTTTTTTCTGTTAAAAAACGTAAGAGCTTTTTAAGAGAAAAAGTGATCCCTCACAAGGGATTATTTTTTTATGTGAAAATGAATTGATATTTATACCTGTTCTGTGACCCTAACCTTGCGTGTTAAATTTAATGCGATAAAACAAAATATGACCTTGAAATTATTTGTATAATCTAACTCTAATTTTTACTATTTTCTTGATTTAATTTGACAATTTATCCACTCAGTTTTTAATTGAATTATTTCCACCCAAAATTATTTTATTTTAATTCAATATTTCCATTAATTCTTTGCTTTTACATAAATTGTCAATTTTTCGGTCAAATTTTATGTTATTATGTTATTTTTATGTTATTTCGTGCGGATCTTGATGCATTTTGTTATTATTTTAATTTATTTTTATGTTTTTCGATTTTATATTTTAATTATATCTTTCTCGCATTTTAAGGTGTTTACTTGATGTTTTATAGGTCTGATTTAAAAATCTGCGTGTTATGTTTGCGTGCTGTTTCCAATTCATTTAAACAAAACTTAGTGCTAGCCCAACAAAAAAATTGATTAATTTTTATTTTGAAAAATGAAAAGAACAGAACGAAAATTATTTGCTTGTCACATTTCTTTAATTAAAAAAATCGTTATACTATTATTTTATCTTAATTTTATTTAATTTTAAATTAATTTTACTCACTGGTCTGTTTTAATTAGAATTTGACTTTTAAAAATTAAAACATTTTATTGATTTGTACAATGAAAAGTTTGTTTATATACAATAATACTTTAAATAATTCGATGATAAGTTATTTAATTTTCTGTATACGCAAAACAGTATGGTTCAATAAATACAACACTATTAAAGTTTATTTACCGAATGAATTCACCTAAAGTTTTAGAAGCTTGGTCATGGTGTGATTGGAAATTTAATGAATGCATCCATCGATGTCCTGATGCAGTTGGTCGTCGAATGAAATATAGATCTTGCATTTGCATTGAAAAAGATGCCCTTAAAGCATTATTTCATAATCATTGTCACGGTTAATTTTTAGTTATGCCATTCAAATAATTTTATTTGGTTAACAGAATATCAAAAACAAATTAAATTCGAAGTGTGCAATATTAATGCAAAAAATTACACTTATATTCCGTGCCAAACTACAGATGAATTATTAGCAATGAGACCAATTATGTTAATATTTGTTATAATTGCAATTTCTTTTGCTTGTTTAGTATTTTATTTTGTTCTGAAATATCGACACTTTTTCAGTTCTAGAATTTTACAAAAGAAAAAATCAGTTGAAGACAGGTAAATCTATTTTGTAAAAATTGAGTTTTACTATATCTATTTTAGTCTAAATACTGAAAATCTTCCATCATATAATGAAGCATTATCTCATTTACAATTACTTCGAACTGTGATTTGAAAAGCTGCAAATGATTATTAAAAAAATTATTTAAAGTTTTAAACCTATTTAAGAAAAACGAAATTTAAATGTTATTTAAATATGTACAAGCCTTTTTTCTAAATAATTTTCAACCAATGAAAGTCGTATTACAAGGTTAATAAGATTTCGTGTGCCCAATGATAAAAATTGATTAGTTAGTAATATTTTGTCACATGTTGATATAAATTTCACAGTACATTGAACTGTTGATCCTCGAAAGTTTTTTTAAAATATTAAATCAAAATTATCATTAATTATGAATTTTGAAAAATAATTTTCCAAATAAAAATCGTTTTTAATATTAAATTAAAGTAAATTACCTGTGTATAATGCTTGTATTTTTTAATTCTAAATTGAGTACTTAGCAAATATTGATCTGCTTTCAGAATATAGTTTAAGTAACAAACTTTTAATATTAACATTCTCGAATTAGCAAATTTGTGGATTAAACTTAATACAGTTATGCATAACATTTTACGAATAATTTCATTATTTTTAGTCGGGAGTCGCAATGTTACTATGATACATTTTTTACGGATTTTATTTATTTGTGCTGAATTAGGTAGCATCCATTAAGGACGTCCCCTAAGAAGGGGTTTTCGAAAAAGAACAGATGGGGATAACAGGGCGTGACATGAAAGGGGCAAAAATTGCTTATTTATTGGGGCACGTCCTTAATGGGTGCTTCTTTATTAGAAAATATATTAGCGATCGTATTGATTACGCTACAGCAGGTAGATTACATTTTTAGTGCAATGAATAAGTTCATCGATAAATGAAAATATTGATACTTGGGTATTGAAATCATGGTCATATAACATTGAGCATATATAATATATCCTAATCAATACATGGTCATTTAGTAAATTCTTACTATTTTTACTAATACTAGTTAGATATTTGAGTATTTGTTAATAAATTCGAAATCATGCATGATTAATCAATTTTGTTTTGAAATTCTGTTTATTTACAGTGTAGATCTAAATATACATTGATATTTCATTTATATTTGGTAACAAAGTATATATTGTTAGCATTATTTCAGTCATACAAGATATGAATAAATACTTTCTTATTTAAGTAATTCCGAACCAACATATTTGAAAATTTATTTAAAGCAGTTTCATGATCGGAACTTATGCCACAAAGAAAGTTTTCAGCTAAACTTTTATATTATTGCTTTTAAAGTGACCTTGTGTAATCAAATTACCGTATATTCGTTGCACCTGAATTGCAATGTCTTTGTTTTTGAATAAAACTTAATATTGGTTTGCTCAGTTTTGTTATTATTATTAATAGTATAACTATGAGTTTTGAGTGTATTTTGGATTATAAAATATACTGTTACATTTTTTAAATTAAGGAAATGTGAAATAGATCTGTGAAAATTATCAATAATTGTAATTCGATATATGTAATTCAATATAAAAAATATTTAATTTTATTAACATTACAATTAACCTGAAATTCATTATTAATCTCTGTCAGACGAAATACATATTTGATTCACAATCTGTTCCTTCATTAAAATAATTTGAAAAAATTTCATGTTAAGTATTAGCTGAAATTTTAGATATTCTAAAATCAAGGGTAGGGGGTACTGTACCAAATGGGATTTTAACTAAACATTTCACATTTTTATATTTTTAAAATCTTATCACATTGAGAATTAAAAATTAGGACTAGTAGCATAAATATATTTTTGAAATACTCAAAATTGAGAAAGTTAGAAGGTGGGGGTATTGTTCCAAAGGCTCATGGGGTTTTATACCAACCCTTACAAGCTTTTCCAAATTTTTAAGGTGGAAACAGGTAGAAAACTAAAATTTAGAACGATTGACATAAACAAATTTCTGAAAATATTTACACAAACACACTTAACTTCAAATTTGAAAAATATCAATATATTTACAATAAAAAAATTTGAAAGAATTTTTATAATTAAAAGGCCAAAAAAAATTAGACGATTGCAATCATTAAATAAAGAATAATTTTACCGGGGAAAACTTTTTCGGTGACTCACATACACACATGAAAATATCCGCTGAAAAATGGCGCATCTAATCAGTCATTCATATTTCCAGACAATCAGAAGTGTTGGGCCAGCACTGGATTTTGTTCGAATGAATTGGTAATAGTACGCAAATACAACATGCAGATTTAAAATCAGATCCATAAACATCAATTCAACAACCATAAAATATGAGAAAGATGCAATAAAAATATAAAATCAAAAACATAAAAGTAAAATTAAAATAATAACAGAACGCATCAAGATCAGCATGAAATTAACATAAAAATAACAAGAGAACAAAAAATTTGATCGCCAAATGGATAATTCAAAAAATTAGCAGTGAACGCATAAAACGGAATGTTTTCAATAAGAAATATTCTATTAAAAATAAAAAAAATTATTCATTTAATATAGAAATTGATAAAATAAGAATTAGATATTACTAATAACATCAAGGTCGAATTTTGTTTAAATGCATCAAAAAGAACACGCAAGGTTAGGGTCACAGAAAAGGTATATATACCAATTCATTTTCACAGAATTTTTAATGAAAAGTGTTTAAAAACTCTTGTGAGCAAATTCAAGTTTTAGCGAACAATCTCAATTATCGAAAATTTTTCCATACTGCGTTTTGTTGGGGTTGTCGGTGAATTCGAATAGAAATTATTGTCAATCTGACTCCAAGCGTGCTTTTAAACAACAGTAACGAACTCCAAACGATATAAACTTTATTGATTAATAAACTTTATCTCCACTTTAAAATGACACAACGAATTATCAATCAATCACAATTTGGTGCTTATTACGACCTTTCGGGAAGAATAGCACTTTATGGATCAATTGGCTTTACAATAACTTGACTACTGTGGTGGGTTTTCTGAGATCGGTAACTCTGATTTAGTTGCTTTGGTTTGCTTTGGCCTTGCTTAATTTCTGTTTCAAATTTCTGTTTAATTTCTTTTTTGTCTTTCTTTGTCTTCTGAAATTTTTGTCTTATTTTTTTGTGTTGTTGATTTCGATTGCGCTTCCTTTTGATACTCCATCATCCAATAATACATACTGATGTCGAATAGAATTTCTGATATCTTTGAACGCCAATTCCTTTTGGGCCTCCATAATCATTGTCAGCTGTCCAGATAACTAATTTTTTAGAGATGCCCATTCCCCGATTTTCAAACAATATTTCTTCCCTTATCTTGAAAGGGCTTTCGAACTAACGTGCAAATTTTGCTTTTGTTTTTGTTTTCTAAAATTTGCACTTGTTAATTATAAATGACCTTCTTTGATTTAATTGTCTGTTTTTATTGATTTTCTCTTATTCTCGTTGTTCAACATTTCTTTTTCATTCCTTTTTATTAAGCTCCAGAACCACATCTTACTCACTTCTCATTGTTTCCCCCAATCATTTTACATGTTTATTAATTATTTTATTCTATTATTTAGGTATCCTCAGCAGTTTCAAGCAATCACAAGTAAGCTCTACTTGAACGCATGTATGGGGAAATATTTCATGAATGATGATGGTTAACTATTATGCAAATAATGTCTTATGAAATATATGAATTGATAGAAATCGTTATGCTATGTCGAAAATTTCCGGCCCACAGCCGAAACATCACCGCAACTCAGCAAAATCTATATACCTATCGAGATGTGTAAGTGCGGTCCATCCGCCATGTCTAGTGCCCGTGAAGGTTATGGTGTGCGCAACGCAAGAACCCAAACGTCAATACATGCCATTTATAGGGGAAGATGGAAGGTGGAGTAGTCTTTTGGCTACCTCTACTTCATCCACCTCCCAAAAACTCGACCTAAAATCACGTTATCATCTGCTCAAAATCATCTACACCGAGTAGTCCAGTGGGCACTCGTAATATCATAATATCGATATATCTAACCCTAAGATCAAATAAGGAAAGTAACTGTGGGAAAATAGCAGAGAATAGTTGCAGCGTTGAAGATCAATAAGCCAAAATGAATAATTAAGAAGATAATTAAAAAATACTAATCCGAGTAAAAGCCTTAATATCGACAACGTGAACGTTGAAAATCAATCATAAAAATGAATGATCTAAATGAATAATAATCTGAGTTAAAGGCCCTAATAACGATAATGTTAGCATAAAATGAATTATCTGACCTAACAACCCGAGTTATCAGCCTGTAGTAAGGTAGGACCATTCAACGACGATAAAGTTAAAGTTAATGACTCACTAAAACCCCAAATAACGGTAAGTAAAAAATTAGATAAATGTATTGTTTAACGATCTCAATAAGTGGCGTGAAAGTTTTGTAATTAATTAAATAACCCAAAAATTTTGGCGTGCATATTACTAAGATGCGAGTCTGAACAGAGAGATAAGTTAAATGAAATGGGATTATTGAAATAATGTAACAGTAATCTATTAAATGATCTCAGGTAAACCTAACCGAATAACATTCAAAAGTATAATTAATCTAAGGCCAAATAAAATTAATAATACAAAACTTTAACTGTAATAGAATAGCGGTGCTAATAATGAAAATAAGGTAAATTAAAATGGCACTGTACAATGCCAATAATACCAGGTTGGGTGAGATTTCGTAAAATCAGCAGCCCATTATTAGACATGGTATTAGAAAAACCCTTGTACTTGATTTTTCTGAGAGTCATACATAAATACAGATCATTGTATTTTTTTATGAATGATGGAATTAATAATAGAGAGCATAATTTTCCTTGTACGTAATTGTTAAAAATAGATCTGAAAATCATACATAAATTTAGATCATCGCATTTTCACTAGTAATTGAGTTAAGAATAGAGAGCAGAACTGTTGCATAATATAACTTAAATAAGATACTGGCTGACTAAACACAATACATTTAATCCCAAGTAATAGATTTTTCTCTTCTATAAATCTGTGGGAAGACATGGACCTGCTGTGTATCACCTAGAAATAACCACTGAGAATCTTCGAGAAGATCGAGTACATTGACGTCTTAGCAACTCGATTGAGAATAGAATTGTAGAGAGCCACGACATCCCATGAATCTTAGAACCTAGTAGACTAAAGTGACTGAGGGAGTATAAAGAAAATACTTACTAGGATTTTCAACGATTAGAACAACGACCGAAAAAACAAAATGTATTAACTAAATGAAAATTTTCCAGTACAAATAAATGAAAAATAAAATCACCGATCACGCGACTAGATATTGAATGATGTCACGACACGTCAGCAAATAATGAGTGATAATGCAGAAGAAAGGGTGCACAAAATAGCACACTTTCCAATAAATATAAATGCCACGTCGCATGAGGTGCAGGAAATTTTATTGATCGATATCGGCTAATTGCCATGCCGATATGGACAGATATATATATTCATCAAAAGTATCAGATACAGACGGAAGGGACCGAGATAAGAAATCGCACATAGACCTTCTATCGGTAGTGCGTTGGACCCACCATGAGGCCGGGCCTTAGCAGTTTTCCAGTAGAGCTCACCTTTGGCGGTCTCATAACCAGTGGTTATAGTTCCAACGTGTCCTAGCAAAGGGTAACCATTGGAGGGCAGGAAAACATTGTATGTAAAGGGGTCAAGGTAAGAAACCACTAACTCCACAGAAGCGACAATACCAGAGGGCTCATATCTCAATATTAACATAAAATTTATAAATTTTAAGCATAGCAAAAGCACAATCAAAAATCTGTTTCTCTAATTTTGAAAGAAAAACTGATGAAAGAGTTGGAGCTAAAAGTGATTCAATAGATACTCCATCAACTTCTTGAAGCCCATTTTTATATTATTATAATATCAAAACAATTTGATATTTTTAATAATAATGTTTTTGGTAAAAAATTCGCAGTGTTTCCATAGAAATAAGTCCAATTAAGAAATACATAATTAATTCTTCAAAGCAGTCAAACTGATCAAGTTGCAATATTCAAGTTTCATTGCTCATTTATTGAAAGAAGACGCTTTTGCAGTAAATGAAAAAGAACCTAAGTTCAAATGAAAATATATTCATCAAAAAAATAACGAAAGCTGGTTTCTCAAATTTTTAAAAGAGATATAAAATGAATGAAAAATATATCATATTGCCAATTTGGAAAGTAGATGATGGACGAACTTCCTTAGGATTGTAATGTAATAAAGGTTTAAAGTATAAATCTTGGTAAATGTGTTTGAAAATTAATTTTTGCCAATTAGTATTACTTGTAATAGTACACTTATTTTGATAGTGTTATTTAAAAAGAGTATTGCGTAAACAAAAAAATTGTATTTACAATAATTGGGAGCGGGGTTCTTTTGTTCTGGAGTACACACATCTGTCTACTTCCTAGTTTTCCCTACCCTCTTTGTAGTAAAATTGGAGGTAAAGACAATGTTAAAAGTAAAACAATGTATAGTCAGAATTTAAAATGGTCATTTCAGAATTTAAATATGTTGCAAATATTAGTATACACACGTGTTTTGAGTTTAATTCTTGTAAAATGATATGTATAACTTGTAATTTCAGAAAATCTTTTATGTGAACTTGTAGAGAATAAAATTTTGTTTATCCATTGTTACACTGAAAATTTGTCTAGTCTTTTAAAACGATATGAAAGGAGTCGAGTTATACCGTAGAAAAATATTTTTCACGAAATGTTCAAAGTTCGATCCTTTTTTTCGATATCTAGCATCGTGGATTTAATTATGGCACTTTCGTTTGGTAATACAAGCCAAAAAAATTTCGATTAATACAAAATTATGGTCTTTCGTTTGTAAATTCAACAATAGTTTAAGTTCTTTTCTTTATTTTATTATTTCGCCACCACGATGGATTTTCGATTCAATATGGTGATGCCTATGTACTACCGCACTTTATTAATTAATTTTATTTTTAAATAAACATTTTTTAAATAAATTTTCCTTGCGTTTTTAAATTTATTAAAATGTGTTTATTTATTATTCTAACTGTCTTGAGTTATTTTTTTCTTGGTGTGGGATAATAAATTTTAAATGATCTTGGTGCGGTTTTCATGCAATGCATTTTTGTCGCATTGAAAAATTGATTATTTAAAAATTCCAGCTTTGAGTCGCAGTAGAATTATTTTAGTTGAATGGGATTAAATCAAGATTATCATTCTTTGAATCATATTTCTTGATAGCATTAATTTAAAGAAAGGCTTTGACAAATTGGGGTCTGTAATCATCTAAAATATTTGTCATTTCGAAAAATTGTTCTACTTACAGAAAAAAGTCATCTATATTTGCATACATGTCATATGTTTCAGGTGGCTTCATGAAATTTGAAATCGTAGTCACTTCTCATATTGATTGTATCCATAAAGCAAGATCAATTCAAATAATGTTTATTTAATAACAAATATTAGAACAAATGTCAATTTGAATTTTAGCCTCATACATTTAAAACAATTCAACTTAGACTAAATTCTATTAAGACCAGAGCCGGCTTTAGGCCCAGGCAATGCAGGCAGTTGCCTAGGGCGTCAAAATCTGTGGTGCGCCATTTTTATAACAAAAACGTGTTTTATGTTTATCGCTTTTTTAACCATTTATTAATTGCATGTTTTATTTTCATTCGTGATTCATTTCAAATTCAAACCTGTTGCTTAGCGCTATAATAGTTCTAACAGGCCACTTTTACATACAAGCAATTCTTATTAAACGCCATCATTCAGAACGGAAGAAAATTATTATAATAATGCTCGATATCAATATATGTTATTTTATAAATAAATAAATTATTCTTTGAAATCTATACTTTTATATTTTAATTAGTTTTCTTAAATTTTATTTAAATCTTTAAAAAATATGTCAAACCCTATGAACCGTCAGAAGTTATCGAGTGAAATTTGGATGGATATGCTTTGTGCGATGAATTAATGTCAATTTCTTGCATGTTGCCAGAAAAAAACGCCTTTGCAAGTTCTTATATTTATAAAATCAAATTATTGCCTGGAACTTTTTCCAAACAGCTATTGCACTCGGCATTTTGCTACATATTCCAGTGAGTGTGGAAACTTGAGAAAGAGGCCTTTTAAAGTTGAAACTTATATAAACATACTTCCGAGCCTCTATGACACATGACAGACTTACCTCTCTAGCTTTACTGTCTATTGAGAAAGATGTAGCCTAAACATTAGATTACGGAAATATTATAAGCAATTTTGCAAGTGTTAAAGAAAGAAAGGTATTTTTAATGTAAAAGCAGACTTCAAGAGAAGTTGAGACATTTCACAATAACATAATATTTTGTAATAAAAATTCCCAAACTATTTTTAAAAATTCAGCTTACGTCAATGTATTTTTAATACATTTACAATTTTTCTCAATAATTTAAATTATTCAGTAGCTAATTGACATTGTAAGTGTTTTTTGATTTCCCAACAAATGTATATTAAAGGGCTGACTGTACTTAGAATTGCCATAAACATAAATGATTCGGAGTAAAACATGGGTTTCTTATGTTCTGGGCCACTGGCTGATTCATCATTTAATTGTGCTGTGTCAGATGTTTGGTGGTGTGGAGCTCAGAGGACGCCAAAATGTATGCTTTGCCCGTGGCGCCATTTGGGCTTGGGCCGGCCTTGATTAAGACAATTCAACTAATTACAATTTGACTGAATCAGTTTATCTACAAATGTTGAATTTATCTGTTGAACCCGTCATCATTGTAAAATGTATAATGAATTTGTAGTTTTAAAAAAGTAAAATGTTTAAAATATATAATGCAATTTAAAAGTTTAATTGCTATCTAGTTAAATTGTTTTATTTTTATTGAATTATTTTAGTCGAATTGAGTTTTAGTCAAAATGTTGTTAGTTGAATTAGTTTAGTTAAAAAGGTCGGTAACGGTCAATTTATTATTCTTAAATAATAAATAATGAATAAGTAAGAATGTCAACATGCAATTTTACATTCATACAATATACTATAATAAGTGTTTCAAAACACCTCAGAGTCAAAACAACATCTTTTAATTATGCTGGCGTGGATAAATCTACTTAGCCTTGAATCGTTTTGAGCTACATTGTCAAGGTAAACGAAAATAGCGAGAGTAAAATAGAGACTCATTCTATTTGCAAGAAAATTAACTTGCAGATCTGATTAGCGAATTATTTATTTTAGCGGTAAAAGGAATTTCGTGTCAATCTATAAAAGAGCAAGAAAATTTTGAGCAAGTAACCTAATTAGACTGGCAAAATTTTTACAACTCTATTGAAACCAATGTTTGGCCTCGACTCAATGATCACTCTAGTGGTCAATTTAAGGAAGACTTTCTAATACTTTTCTAAACTGAAATTATAAAATAAATTGGCAAATAGTCAATTTCAATTAAGCGCTTTATTAATCCAATACGATAAATGAAAGGTCAACTGACATTTGACATAGACGCGTTTACAGATATATATATGTGGACTTTCAACTTTATACCACTTTTATCTATTTAGTACCGACAAGATTTGTTTGTAAAATTGTTATTTTACAAATAAGTAAATAGACACTTTTGACTTACATATGTTTTTTAAAAAATAAATAGTCTTTTTTTCCTTTGAAAGGTAAGTTCTTGGTGTGAGATACCTGGAACCCGGCACATAGCAGCCATATTTCATGCTTAGCAAATTCTCCGTAAAATAAATACATTTATATTTTGAGATTCATAAAATTATGAAAATTTGAATCTAGATCTAAAAATACTGGAACCAAAGTCTTTCGTGGAACTGATTTAGGCTTCATTTTTCCTTTTGAAGGCAATGCAAAAAAGTTTATTTTTTGATGATAATTCTCTGAATACTAAATGTGGATTTAATAAAGTTTACGTACGAAAAAGGCAATAATTTTGAGTCCACCTGTTTACTATTTAATTACTAGGACTCAATGATAATGAAACTTTATTTACGGTACAATTTCACTCAAAAATTATATCCAATAAATTGCACCAGTGCGACATTCACTAAACATTTGGGTTATAATTCTATAGTTAGGTAAAATTTTCTTTGGTGTTTGATGCATTTAACTTTCTCTTCCATTTTTTAGTCATCATAGTAACTTCTGGCATAATACCTAATTTTTTTGACAAAGAAATGGTAAATCTGGATAAGGTTAATTATTCTTAATGCTTTTAGGTTTACATCAACTTTCCTCTTGCCATTATATATTTTGATTCGTTCTTTTCCATTCTTTTTCAAATTCTAAAATAATTCTCAACTTTAATTAGGTAGGGCGGTGATATTCATCAAACAATGCGTTCACTTATATATTTCTAATAACATCCGCAATATTAGTTAAGCAATTCTTAAACTAATTCAACAATGCCTTTCTGTTGATCATGATCCACTATCACTATAAAGTATTTTATTCTTTATTTACCATTTCCTTTTTTTGTTTCTGGAAACTGATCTAGGGTGTGTTAATGTTTTGCAGACCATATCGTCAATATACTTATCTCGTTTTCCATAATGAATTTCCAAACGATACCTGTCAATATGAATCTTGTTTCCTTCATTGGGATTTCATTACACGGAAATTGTATTTTGCTCTGCAATTTTCTTTATTAGAATTTTGAATGTTTTGTCATCATCTATTACCTCAAATAATTTTAGTCTTCATGTTATTTTATTTGCTTAACTTGTCTGAATACTTCAGCTAGTTCTTAAATCAATTATTGAAAGTGTAAAATGTATTTCACATTCTAGATTTTTTCAAAATTGATGCATAAAAAATAGTTTGAATTTATTTCTTAATATTTGATTAAATCTTTCAATGTGAGTGGCTTTGTTTTGGGAATGAACAGTGTAGTGATTAACCTTTAAATAATTAGTAACTTGTTTCACTTTAGTATTGTTGAATTCTTCATCCAAATCTGTTTCAAGATTATCAGGGTGACCATCTTTGAACAATGTTTTTTAGCTCAAACCCTTTCATCGGCCAACTTTGACTTGACAGGTATAACTGTTGCAAAATGACTGAAAACATCAATACAAGCCAAAATATATTTATACTTCTTATTTATTTACTAATATGAAATCATTTCCATAAAATCCATTTGCCATTAGTCGACAATTCCAAATTTATTATATGCTTTTGTTGGGAATTTTTTTAACATCGGTTTGTTTAAACTAGCTGCCACGATAACCACTTTTGTGACTTTTTCCAATTCAGAACTCTTGTCTTTAGCTTTGCGACTCCAACGAAACCTGTTTCGTCCATTAGGTTGGCCTATATTTTTTTCCATTACAACAAGAAGATTTGAAATTTAAGTTAAGATTAGACAATGATTGATCCATTGTTTACTGTCTATTAATAAACCAGGTCATTGTTTATATAGGTGCGCCTAATAGACCAGTAGTAATAATACTGCGATTTTTCGATTTTTTTGAATTAACGAATAATAGTAAGAGTATCTTGAGTTTTTTCAACAAAAGTTCTTTAAATATACTGATTGTAATCTTCAAGTAAATCATCAAAATTAGGAAATGATTGTAAAATATTTATTCTTTTCATGTTTGAAGCTTTTAACAGTGCGGTGAAAATGAAAATATTGAATGATTTTTCACAATTTTAACAGTTTTGACATGTTTTGACCACTGAGTTTAGTTTTAAAATATGTAAAATATGATTTGATGATGAAAAGTCTTTTGTAATGAACCTATTTGAAGATGTGTAACTGATTATTGGAAGTATTGCTAATTTCTTTTTAAATAAATTTTTAAGTTTTTAAAATTTTTGTTTTAACAGTTTTACAAACTTTGGTTTAATCCTTGCCTTTAGAAACATTGTTAATAACACAGTTTATTTCAGCTACGACTCCTTTTTATTGAGAAAATCTGTTTTAACATGTATTTCATCCGGACATTATTGAGAAAAATGCAGAAAACATATCTAATTGGGTATTTTGCAGCATTCTGAAAAGCACTGATCAGAAAATTACGATTATTCGGATATGGATACCTTGCAATAAAATCAATAATTGTCACTTCCCTCGAGTTTTGAAATCTATCAAATATTGTAAATTCAAATTACGTGTTCAATGATTATCAACTTGATGAAAAAGATTCTGAGTTTTAAAAACCACTGTGATTCTTACATGTCTACTTATGTTTGTGAAAAAATTATTGAAATCTTTTTCAATAACATGTCATTTGTTGATAATGTGATAATGAAATCATGCGATTTGTACAAATTCGATTGGCTGAAAATAGTATTTAAATATGTCACCTTTTCAGTTTTCTCTCATTTTTCAATTATCATAACGTTTTTGTCGTAAATGATAAGCTAAATATTTTGAATTTTAATTTTTCACATTTTTAAAAACTTTACTGATTAGCAGAATAAAAGAGCTTTTTCTGAAGGTACTTCCAGAGATGACTTGTTGCGCGTTGGAGATAATCCTATTTCACATGAGTCTCGCAACAGGAATGTATGAATTTGGTTGGTCAGCTTTTGTTAAAAATAATAGAGATTCATTAAAATTAGTCACAATTTTAAAATGCCGAAGAAAATAATGAATGAAATTAAGACAAAATGGTACATCTAAAAACAGAACAACTATTATACAATTACAAAATGTATTTCCAAGGTGATTAACTAGATATTAAGTTATAAAATCAAATGAAATTATGCAAAACTTCTTATTCATATCTCGTGGCAAACTTGACAAACGAAAATATAGATGTTTTGAAACAAGTTTTTAATATATTTAAGTGAATACTAAAGTGTTTTCAGTGTTCATGAAACTAAATTTTATGATACTTTTCAAGAAATATTTTTTGAAGAGAATGAAAACTGGTATATAACAATAAAGATTCGAGGCTTCTAAATTGAGCAGAATAATATATATATATATATATTCTCCAATATAGATATTAGGATTTTCTAGACTTGTCATTAACAATCAGTTATTGATTTTAATTTTATTAAAAAAAACATGTTCAATGCAACTGCATATTGAACAAAAAAATATGCAGTACAACTGCATGGTTCTTATAAGAAAAAATATACGCATA
The DNA here is from genome assembly GCA_022537955.1 of Schmidtea mediterranea. Classification (NCBI taxonomy): domain Eukaryota; kingdom Metazoa; phylum Platyhelminthes; order Tricladida; family Dugesiidae; genus Schmidtea; species Schmidtea mediterranea. Next base: position 288,661,281 of record CM039679.1, read on the forward strand.
AGTATAAATAGCATACCCGTGTCGTAAGAGTAATAAAGATAATAATATTAATTAACATTTTAGTAATTTTTTTAAAAAATCTATTTAAAATATTTTTAAAAATATTCGAAAAAGTATGTCATAGTGTCTTTGTTAAACTCTCCTTGGCCTATTTGTTTCAACATAACCGAGTTTTTTGAAAAAAATGTTATCACCCATGCTTTACATCTGACATATCGTCTTTGAAAGCTTGCGTGAACCATACCGTGGGTCATAAAAAAGACGCATAAAATTGATCGCTGACTCATGTCGCATCAAATGAGTCATCACTTTAATGAGTCAAGGATTCCGTCTGTGCTTTACCAGCGGCCTCACACCTCCCTACTTATATTTGATAACTAAAACATAGAATAATTTATTTAAACATTTAGAAATTATAAAATTAAAGCTTTGAGTTTAGATTAAAATATTCCAAAGGAGTAAAGCAATGTAATTTTAATTTATCGGTGTTATTATGTATTAACAATTATCAATCTCACTACGAGCGTGTCTTCTTAATAACAATATTGACGAATTCCAACGACGTAAAACTTTATTGATTATCCCAATTGATTGCAACGATGATATGTTAATTTCAACACACTTCAAATGTTTTGGTGCTTATTACAACCCTTCGGGAGGAATAGCACAATAACAATATTCTGATCACTACCGCTGGTGACAGGTAATCTAGGGCAATTGATTTGGATGATTTCTTGTCTTGATTTTGGTTTTTTAACTACTTCTGATTATTATATTAATTTCTACCAATTAATAATTTCAGAAATCAGATTTCTCCCTTGTTTCACTAAAATTTCTTTTCCTTTCTCTTTGCTTCTATATTATACTAGGTTGTGTCCAGCATTTTATATTTTTCCATCTAATGGTATTAATAATAATGCATTCATTTTTCAAACAGTTCAATTGGACATTTTGCAATCTCTTACAGTTGTCAAGATAAACATTTTTTGACGATGCTATTTCTCGATTTCAGTCTCCTTTTTTTCTCTTTCTCAAATATGCTGTTGAGATAATACGATAATTATAAATTTGTTTTTCTTTTTAACTTGATTAAACTTCTTTATTCAATTGTTTCCTTTTGGTGGGTTTCTAGGGGTTAATATTTTTAAACTATATAGTTGTTACCCAGACAACCCCATACAAATATTTTTGCTTACCACTCGGCACCCGTTGCTAAGCAACGTTGGAACTGTGTTAGAGTGGGTGGATTGGCCGCAAAAAGTGAGCGTTTTTGCTAATGCTTAAATTGACCGACAATTTCATGGGTCCAACGAGCTGCTGATAGAAGGCCTGTGCTAGATTTCGATTTTTAGTTCCCACTATTGTCCTGTCTCCTTCAAATGTTAACCTATACTCTCATATTATTTATCTTTATGTCCATTCGCTTAGTCCTTTTCATCGTTGTCCGTGTTGATGATTTTTCTATGGCCTGTAAACCCTTTGTTATGTTAAATATCCACACAGTATCTCTCTTACCCTTAACACTATTATAACTACTATGTTCCCTATTATTGTTACTAGTATTATCATCGTTAGTATTATATGTGTTACCTTTGTTAAATTTTACTGCTATTACATTTATTATTATTCTTATTACAGTGAAGACCCGCTATAACGCGCCCCGCCATAACGCGAATTCGGATTTAACGCGGTCGTAGCATGGCAACCAAAATTTTTTTATTCATTTACATTTAGAAAAAAATTTGATAAAATTAAAAGAACCAAAACATGAAATTAAATTCATTTTTACCATAAAAAACTGTTCTTGAAAAAAATAACAAAACTTAATAAATATAGTGTGATAAAATTGTCAAAATGTATGCCGTGATCAAACTTGTAGTTAAAAGCAAATAAATTTAATATATTTTTTTTTGAAATAAAATGATTGTAATTGTAGATTATTTTTAATACCTTTATAATGAAAAATGATTCGTAATATTTAGGTCTTTATTAATTTAAATCCTTTATAAGTGTATATTGTTTGTTTATATTAAAAAATAATTATATGTTATGGAAAAGCAAGTTCAAAAAGCAAGTTTTAAATATTTAAAATCTTTATTTGACAAAACAGAACCAATACGGCACAGTAACCTTCTATGTTGATACACTTTTTATAATTTTATGATATTTTGGTATTTTCGGTTAATACGTATTACACAAACAAAAAAATTAATAAATGTTATAATGCACGGTAATAACTTTTATATATTGGCATCGATGCTTTAAATTTATCTAAATTTTAATCAAATTTTTATAATCATCTGATGATAAGCCGACTTTTGATTTTTACATGTGTACACGTATATCTTGCCCCAAAAAAAGTTCAATATTGTAAAACCCGGCATTTACGTGACCCCACTTTTAACGCAACCCGATTTAATGGACCCTGATTTTCGCATATTAACGGGGTTTCACTGTACTACCATTACCATTATATTTATTATTATTATTATTATTATTATTATTACCATTATTCTTACTATTATCATTATTATTATTAAGTTTTTTGTAGGGATCCGTCCTTATTCCTCAGCTTTATAAAAATATTTTACTTATATGAAAATTTAGCCGTACTCCATACTTATTTTAAAGTTTTCGATGAAGTATTTTTGTTATTTCGAAAATTTTTAGCAGCATTCCGCCCTTTTTTTCCAGTTTTATCGGAATATTATACAAACAATTGAGCTCCGCTCCACTTTTACTTTACAATTAATTCGGAAAATTTGAGCACCGTTCCGCCCTTATTTTACAGTTTTATGATAAATACTTTAACTATTTCCAAAAATCTGCGCAGCGTTCCGCCCATATTTTCTGTCTCAACTCAACATAAATTTTTTAGTTCTTACATATTTTTTTAAAAATATTTCTTTTCATGATTTTGGTCGTTTGGATTAATCTTTTCCTGATGGCTATTCATTTTAACGATTTAAAATTTCGCAACGATTTCGCAATTTACCCCGCTACCCTTTCCCTTTCTTTGTCCTTATGATCTATTTATGTTCATATTATATTTAATGAGTGCCCACTGGACTACTCGGTGTTAGTGATTTTGAGCCGATTGTTGTTAAGAAAGTTTATATCGATTTTATCGAAATGAGTGCAAGAAAGTTGAGCCAAAAGACCCACCCTCGAGCTACCTTCTTTCCTATTTAGTTTTATGATTTGACGTTTGGTTACGCACGCCAGAACCTTCACGGGCACGAACTATTGACGGATTAACTGCACTTACACAGTTCGATAGGGTGTTTGATCTTATTGCCTTGCAATATGTTTTGGCTGTGGGCCGAAAAATAATAAATAAATGTTACCATATAAGTTGAATAAAAGCTGCGAATGCATAAAATTGTTTTTTCGACCTGTCATATCTCACATAATTGTCGGAAGTTCATAAATAAACATTGTCGATTCGCAGCATCACAAATCATTTAATCGATATCAATAAATTCATGGCGAAGTCATTCATATAGCAGGTACACGTTTAAATCATAAGTCAATGCACACCAGCTGAGAGTTGTCGTGTCCAGACAAAACACTTACCAGTGTTAATTGCCTGAATGCACGGCTCACAGCTGTAACTCACCGACTGAAAATAAGAATGCAAAAATAATACTGCAAAACAAGACTGAAAATTTGTCAAAACACATCAGTATATGTACCTACAATTTGACCTTAATCTTGCGTGTTATTATTATTGCGGTAAAACAAAATTTGACCTAGAAATTATTTGTGTTATCTAAATTAAATTTTTATTATTTTCATAATTTAAATTGGCAATTTATTTTTAATTGGATTTATTCAACCAAAAATATTTTATTTAACTCATTTAATCCAGTAATTTTTTACTTTTATATAACTTGTCGTTTTTCGGTCAAATTTTCTTGTTATTATGTTATGCATTTTGTATTTATTTTACTTTTGTTTTTTTTATATTTATTTATATTCTCTCAAATTTTAGACTGTTTAGTTGATGTTGTATTTTAAGTTATCTTGGTGCTGGTTTTTCGTGCTGTATTACTGATACATTTAAACAATTTTCAAAGCCATTTGTGTTCTGGCCGATCACTTTTATTAATTTTCTTCTATTACCTCATTTTTCGATCTCTTTACCTCTTATTTTCTTGAGTTCCAGAACAGCACCTCTTTCATTTATCATCATTATCTTAAATCACGGATTTCATGTTGCAGTTCTAATTCTATCGAAAATTTTAACCAAAAAGATCAATTTGTTTATAAACATTACATATCATCACTGTTGGATAACTGTAAATAACAGATATTCTAAATTATAAAATGTTTCATAAAATTCTGCTTTGATTTATATCCAAACTGCTACTCAATTAACTAAAGATTTCTTGTATAATAATTATCATTAATCTACAAATGTTGATCGTTTATATATTATTAATATTGATTCAAATATTATTATTAATTATTTGGAATTCATTATTTACTTTGGAATCATCATTATCAGAGTTCCGGAATCGCTTATATGAAACATTCGGAAACAAATAATAAAAATTAAGGTTGAAAAATTTTATTAACTTTATTTTCAAATAATCACTTTATAAAAAATATAAATAACATAATAAATTAAAAACAAACGAAGGTAATGAATTATGATATGTAAAACTGTGAAAATTGAAATAATTAAACTCGATTTTCCATTAATCCTCCCGCGTCACTTTCGGAACTCGTATCACTAATTTCACTAGAACTATTTTCCTTTTTAGCAATTTTCATACGCCTATCAACTTTCATTGGTTGTGAATTTGCGGGATTTGGTTTTTGTATGCTCAGTGGTCGATTATCTTTTACACTTTCTTCCCGACTGACCTCCGGTATCTTGGCTCTTGCACTTATTACAGGAGCATTGGAATTCCCTGGTTTCGGTTTAGGAGCGGTTGCTGGTGCTCTGGGATTTGTTGGTTTGATAATTTCGGGTGGCTGACTTAATCTATTGTTATGAGTCACCACTTCTGGCTTTTCTCTCGGTTTCGGTTCTGGTTCTTCCGATTTACGTGAAGTAGAATGCTTTACTCGTTTCTCTTCTTTGTGCGAAGTAAGAGTAATTGATTTTTTAATAGTTGGTGATTTCGATGCTTTTTCCTCTTTTTTCAAAGTATTATTATTATCTGATTTCTTGGAGCTGGAATGTTTCAAAGATTTATCATCGGTCTTAGAATTTGAATGCTTGATTTGTTTATCGCCGGCTTTAGAATCAGAATGTTTCATTGGCTTGCCGTCAACTTCCGAAATCTTAGAAACTGACGATCTCAATGGCTTTTCTTCGGTTTTATTAATGATCTCTTCTGGTTTATTGGAAAATTTGATTGATTTGTTGACATCTTTCGGAATATTGTCATCAGATTTCCGAGAATTTGATAAATTGATCGGTTTCGCATTAACTACATTTTCTTCGGAATCCGACTCGGATTCATTTTCAGATTGGGAACTTTCACTCCGATTATCAATAGGCATACGGCTGGAATTCAACGAAACTGAAGGCTTTTCTGATCTTTTCTCATATCTTCTCCCACCGACTGAGTTGATTGTTGACCGGTCATTTTGCTTTGGGATGTTTTTATTATTTGTGGATTTATTTATCGCTAAAGGAGCGATTTCAAATTCCCAAGAGGCAGGAATCCAAGAACTATTATTTTCAAAATCAGAAAGCATTGATGATATGTAGGTTGCAGTTTGATTTATATCTTCATTGACAATGGTTAAATTTATGAGATGCTTATACATTTGTTCATAGTCTTCAGATTGAAAAATTATCTCTTGCAGTTCGGAAGTCTAAAATTCATAATAATAATAATAATAATAATAATAATAATAATAATAATAATAATAATAATAATAATAATAATAATAATAATAATAATAATAATAATAATAATCATAATAATAACAATAATAATAATAATAAAAATAATAACAAAAATTAATAACAAAAATAAATATTAAAAATAATAATAAAAATAATAATATAATTAGGACATTTTTTGTTTTTCACCTCTGATTTCTTTATAAATGACATAATATTTTCTACAAAATTTGACTATGAATCAGATTTATTTAAGGTATTCACGAATTTTCGGCACAGCCTTTTTCAAGTGATTTCGATCAACACTTATTTATTTTAAAAAATATGAGTAAAATCCATATATTTTGTATTTTATATTGATTTTATTGGTTATATTTAATTTTAATTAATATTGAGTTTTAAATTTATTTTAAATTATCCCCCCCCAAAAAAACAAAGTTGAATATTGATGGTTGGTTTGTGTTTTTTGATAAAAAAAAGTTTCTGCGGCTTGTCTTTGTAATGTGTTTTTGAACGCGTCTTGTAGTATTTGGCATTTTGTTTAGTGAATTAATGGTGCTGATTTGTGTACTTTTTCCCAGTGTTCGTGATAATTACTGGCTTTGCTTTTAATATGTTTATTGAGTCGTGATCGGAATGTTCTATGTGTTTCTCCTATGTATATTGCGTCACATTACATGCAAGTGATTTTGTATACTATGTTTTTAGAAAAGCAAAAACATTTGGTAATAACAAAAATTAATAACAAAAATAAATATTAAAAATAATAATAAAAATAATAATATAATTAGGACATTTTTTGTTTTTCACCTCTGATTTCTTTATAAATGACATAATATTTTCTACAAAATTTGACTATGAATCAGATTTATTTAAGGTATTCACGAATTTTCGGCACAGCCTTTTTCAAGTGATTTCGATCAACACTTATTTATTTTAAAAAATATGAGTAAAATCCATATATTTTGTATTTTATATTGATTTTATTGGTTATATTTAATTTTAATTAATATTGAGTTTTAAATTTATTTTAAATTATCCCCCCCCAAAAAAACAAAGTTGAATATTGATGGTTGGTTTGTGTTTTTTGATAAAAAAAAGTTTCTGCGGCTTGTCTTTGTAATGTGTTTTTGAACGCGTCTTGTAGTATTTGGCATTTTGTTTAGTGAATTAATGGTGCTGATTTGTGTACTTTTTCCCAGTGTTCGTGATAATTACTGGCTTTGCTTTTAATATGTTTATTGAGTCGTGATCGGAATGTTCTATGTGTTTCTCCTATGTATATTGCGTCACATTACATGCAAGTGATTTTGTATACTATGTTTTTAGAAAAGCAAAAACATTTGGTAGGCGAACGGCACAGACAATCTTGATGATAAAGGTCTGATGTTTGGGCTTTTTGATATTTTTTGAAGTTGTGATTTCAAAGGTGCTGCAGTGGTGAAGGTTGGACGAATATGTACAGGTAAATATGTGTTGTGAATGAAAGATCTGATTACATTACATGTCTTATTGTTCAAGAAAGGGAAGCGTAGGTATATTATTGGTTTGTCGTGTTTCTTTTGTGTTGTGATTTTTTTTGTTTTTTTGGAGCTGTATTCATTTAAAAAATATTTCTCTACGAATTCTTTTGGATATCCATTTTGCAAAAAACATGTTTTGAAATTATCGAGGGTTTCTTTTGTTTGTTATTTCAGAACAGTTCCTCATTGCTCTTTTGCTCTTTCCTATTAAAAATGCTATTTTTCGCTGGAGTGGAATGTGGCTTTCCCAGGGGAGAATGTGTCCACTGTGTAGATTTTTAGTGAATAGATCTGTGTTGAAAGTGAGTGTGTCAGAAACTTGAGAGGAACTTATCAAGGTATCTAAAAGAGGAATAATAATAATAATAATAGTAATAATAGTAATAATAGTAATAATAATAATAATAATAATAATAATAATAATAATAATAATAATAATAATAATAATAATAATAATAATAATAATAATAATAATAATAATAATAATAATAATAATAATAATAATAATAATAATAATAATAATAATAATAATAATAATAATAATAATAATAATAATAATAATAGCATACACTTCGCTTGTTTTTTGTAAGATTCTTTTGTAAACCTTCTTTTTGTATTGCCTCAAGAATGGTCAGTGATGGAGCAGCAATTAAAATAACATACGGATTAAAGAGTGGCGTTTTAAGTTTGTAAACTTCCTGGAAGGATAAAATAATAACGCGTGAGCATTTCGGATAAGTTTACTTTAGTTTGGCAATCTAAAACGACAGTTTTCCCTTGATTAATTAACTCTCGTATTGAGGAAAACTTAATTCCGTATAATTCTCCAGATTTTTCTTCCAAACAAACATATAAAGAGGCCTTAGTGTCATTCATCATTGCATTTCTGTCAACATGATTGAATAGTGGTTGAGTACGGTTTTTCTTCGCTTCTGACGTATCTTAAGAATAGAAATAATTCATAAATCGGCAAATTCAGAGAGCTCGTTGATATTCGATGATAAATCAATAACAGAGTTTACACGAATTGAATAATATTATATAAAACAACCTTGTATAGGAAATGAAAACCGATTAGGCTCTTTTTGAACGAGAAGATGTTTAATAGCTTTCTTTCCAATTCCAGTAGGTCCGATTAATAAAACACATGGAACTCTTGAAGGGGGAAATTTTACAACTTCCTCATATGTGTGTAAGTCAGCTTCACTTATAATGTCTACAAAAACGATTGGTAATTCTAATTATTTCTATTGGAAGGTACCTGCAGCATCTTTGGCTCTGAAAATTTCGTTTTTCTTTGATTTTTTTAGTTTAGATTTTTTAAGATTTTCATCTTTAATTAAAATAAATTTCTAGATTCTAAATTTAAAAACAATTCACTTGATTTTGGTCTTAAATTATTTTGCATTGCAATAATTCGTTCCTGGAGAGATTGGGAAGGTATTAGGAATGCTTGATTTTCCGTAGAATCCAAAGGAAGTGCCTAAGTGGAATGAGTGGAATAAAATTAATTTTTTTAATTTTTTAATTTACAAATCTATCTGAATAGAATACGTCCTTATTATAGTCATTTAATTATTCAATTTTAGGTCATCTTTGATCTATTTTTTTTTAAATTCCATTAATTTTCATTTTGACAAGAGTTATGCTTTTTTATAATTAATACAAATTTTCGGATTTGCCTTTATCAAGTATTGTTGATAAAAACCAAAGCTGAAAATTTGTTTTTGATCTGTTTTTGTTTTCTTTTGGCATTGTATTATTTTTCATTGCGACTTTAGATCAATTTTTTCACTATATAACACAAATTGATGGAATTGAATTTGATCACTTGAAAAAAAATGTGAGCTATAATTGTAATCAAAATAAATATAATTACTCTTTTACAAACTATCTATTAATATTTTATATACAACATGAATTTTCATCACTACCTTTTAAAGTGAAAAAACATTTGTCAAACACTTGGAATAGCCAATGGCAAAAATTAAGTATAAAATAAAATATTGGTTGATAGTCGATAAAACGAATGAAAATAAAGGAAATTGAAAAAATATATCTTGATAAAATTTTTAATTTAGCAGATTGCAACACAAATCTGAAATTATGTAATGCTTTATCAATATAGTTTTATAATAAAAGATTTAAAATCCAATCAAACTGCCTCCTTTATTTCTCGCGATAAAGCTCAATAAGGGTATTTTCTTTTAAGGCCCTTTCAATTATACTTCTAATCTGCTATAAGCCTGTCACCGCTTTGTGATATAAAAAACAGCAAACTTTCTACCAGAAAGATGCATTTTGTCAGCGCCTTTAAATTCCTCTACAAACAGCACGAGAAGCGATTGTGGGTCACAGAAAAGAGAGAAATATTGTGGTGTAATCTTCGTTCTTATAAATACGAATGCTGGTTGTATTTGAACAGTTGGTTAACCGAATCGAGACTGTTATTTATAAATTGTTCACCTGAGAAACCAACTTTCTTTTATTTCGAGAGCACGAATTGGTGTTCAGCATCTAAATATTATGGATTTAAACAACTATCTGCAAGAAGAATGTGTTGCCAATTTACTGGGAGATAACCATTGAATCAGTGGCAATGAGTTTACATGGAAATTGAAGAGAGCTCATTCAGTAGATGGAAATACGAATTTGGTCGTATTATTACGGTAGAAATTGGTTTTCAATGGAAGCCAGAAGAAAAATGAAAAAAACATGCATATCTATAAAACTACAAATTACTCTGGAAATGTTATTAGATCCAATGAGAGTATCTGTACACATTTCCATTGATTTTAATCATTTTAAATATTGTTATACAAATCGAAAATATTCAATGTAATACTTAGTTAAATATAAAATGTCAAAAGAAATATTTCTCAATAAATACGGATTAAATAGCAACTAATTTTTATCAAAATGCTACTCAAATTTAGTATTTATCAAAGAAAATTAGCTATCAGAGCTTTCTCATCAAGTTCTTTTCTTGAGTTACCTGAAGAATAAGATCTATAAATGCAAATTGCAAAATCAATAACCAATGATTGAATCAATTGCGGATAAACGCCAAAAATTATCCAATCAATACTTTGTGCAAAATATGTAAAACTGGTCAAATAAATACTTTAATAACAATTGGTTAGCAGCCATTTTATTAAAATATTTTTGTTCGCTTTCATCCTTTGACTTTTTATGCTTTATGATATTTTTTAAAAGCAATTATATTTTTTCTAAGAAAATTACTCAAGTAATAAATTGTATATTATTTATAAAAATAGTTAAAAAGAAATATTTTTTTAATACCTAGTTTATATAATTTATTAAAGTTTGACAAAAAAATGTACATAAATTGACAATATTCCTACCTGCCAAAAGTTAATATCGTTTCTATTTAATACTTCAAATATATCGCCAGCCTTAAATGCCATTCCAATTTGTTCAGATGGAAGTAATTTATCTTTAGACGGATCGTAATCAAACAGTGCTCTCATATAAACCTAGATTGCAGTATTATCGTCATATTAATATTATCATTGAAGAACCTTTTCAAGATTAACTGAATTTGAAATCGGACGTTTTGGAGATTTGAGAATTTTGAAAGTAATCGTACCCTTACATTTTCCCAATAGAAATAGTAACTCATCCGGATTTTCAACTGGTTTCTCATTTACCTCTAAAATGACGTCGCCAACTTGCAAAAGACCTGATAAAGAATTAAAAATTTGAAAATATTGCAAAGTTAGCTAGTGGTTGTTTCAACCAAAAAACTGGTATAACATACAAATTTATTAAATATTAATGCCTGGAATAAATTTTAACAAAATTTTCTTAAATTTTTAATGTAAAGAAAACTTCCAATCAACCGAGTCCTTATTGTTTATTTATTAAAAAATATAAATATGGCATTTAAAGATTTAGAGGTTTTGTTGGGGAAATAAAAAATAAATAAAATTCTTAACGATAATCAGTTATGTCGACATTATCGGCATTGTCAACTAACACTTGATAAAGGCAATCCCAAAAATAAGTGGTTATCTTAAAGAATTTCTTAACCTATAGCCGTTTAACAACAAAATCTCACAATATTATCAATCAATGACGAAAATTTTGACTGTTTTGTTCATTTCAAAAGTTAAGAATTATTATTTTTTCATACTCAATCTTTTCATATCATCAGCATTCTCAAATATTGCATTAATTACACCAATTAAAAAAATATTGATATTTTCTTGTGAAATTTGTATTGTAGAATATCAATTAAATCAACTTGTATCAAATATTAAAGTGGCATTTTTATTCAAATTATATGCTTATGACATTAATTATGCCATCTGTTTCAAATTTCCCTGGAATTTGAATTTGAAAGCTCAAAAATAATAATTTACAGAACCAAAATTCCAAACTCATAAAATCAATTGGTGAAAAAACCACAATTCAAATCTAACAACAATGAACTTTAATTGGTAAAAATATTATTAAAAAAATCATTGAATGTGAAAATATTAAATAGTGCATATTTGACATTAAAATTTAAATAGAGCGTGACTCATAGATTTTATTGATCATTCGTGTTGACTAATAATTTGAAATTTTCACCAATTGCAATTGTTTTGCTGCGCTGAAACTTCATAAGCACGGCCTGGCAACCAATAAGTTAGTTTTGTTTTCAATGCTTAATTGATTTGTAAAAACATTAATACTTAATAAAATAACTACGTATTCTAAACAAAATTTAAACATTTCTAACAATGGCCATTAATAAATAAATTATCATTCAATTGTTCCATATTATCAATTTTCTGGATTGCAAGTTGCAATAAAAACGTGAAATTTACTAACAAAAAAATTTTTATTTTCAAAATTTGCATTTGCACCCAGGCTTCCTAGCCGAAATGGTCAAAATAGCTAGGGTTCTTAAGCGAGACTTTTTCTGTAATTTCAGAAGTTGTTTATTTACCTAAAAGATTTCGACCATTTAAATTTTTAAAGTTCAATAAAGTGTTCGATTATTGAACAATATTAAACTAGTGCTCAATTTGACTAGTTTCATATTGCGTCATTGTCTTCAGGAAAAAGTAACTAAATATTCTTTCTTCGTTTTCATTGAAAAAAAATTTTGCGCCCACTCTTTGAAATCCTAGCTACGTCGATGATATGTATATGTATATAACAAATTTTTCATTAAACTTATTAACAATTTAATTTTAATATTAATCAGCATTCCATAAATCGAAGCATAAGAACTTAAAAACCACAAGCCATTAGATGATAAATTCAGTGTATGTATATGTATATGTATATAACAAATTTTTCATTAAACTTATTAACAATTTAATTTTAATATTAATCAGCATTCCATAAATCGAAGCATAAGAACTTAAAAACCACAAGCCATTAGATGATAAATTCAGTGTATGTATATGTATATGTATATAACAAATTTTTCATTAAACTTATTAACAATTTAATTTTAATATTAATCAGCATTCCATAAATCGAAGCATAAGAACTTAAAAACCACAAGCCATTAGATGATAAATTCAGTGTCTCACTGGCTCCAACATAAGATTTGACAATTAATTTTGTCATTTTCTGATGATTTGTTACGAACAAATTTTCTTAGAATTTATGAAAATGCACTCATTAACAAAAGATTCAGCAAATCTAATAAATAAATTTCAAGTGCTGAAACTGAAAAAATGACAGTATAAAAAATAAATTTAATTTAGTATTTTCCTTATAATATATCAGTAAAATATAATATAAAATAAACCAAATTGTTGTTTGGAAAAATAAAATTATCTTTGTTAGTAGTTAAAGAATAATGTATTGTTATTTACTTAAGACTTTGATATTAAAAATTCAGTATTTGAAATTATTATTAGTAGTAATACTATTAATAATAATAATAATAATAATAATATAATAATTATAATAGTAAAATAATAATAATAATAATAATAATAATAATAATAATTATTATAATAGTAAAATAATAATAATAATAATATAATAATAAAATAATAATAATAATAATAATAATAATAATAATAATAATATCTCACCTTGTTTATCTACTATAGAATTAAATAAAATTCTTTCGATGCTGCAGCGATTTAACGGCTTACCATCAAAAGAGACAGTTGATTTTACAACAGTAATTCCCAAGTTTTGATTTGGTTCTTTTTGTATACTAATAATTTGAAAATCCAATTCATTCGCGAATCTATTATTATCACTGTATCCGATCTCTTGGTACGTAGGAAGAATGGAATTATCAATGGAAATATCTTCCGTGCCTTCCGATTCAGACTCATAGGATGATCGGTTTTCAGAATCTGAATAACCATCATGATAATCTTGGTTTTTAACATCAATTTCTATTTCTTCCAAACTTCCATTATACGATATAGGAATGTATTCTTCGTTATTTAATTCTTTCATACAGTTAAATAAAGTCTAACAATAAAAGGGTTTTGAAAAATTGATTATATAATCATCTTAAATTAAAATTTTAATAAATAATATATAATACGTTTAAGTGATTCATATATTTTTCAGTCACTTTCCAGTTATTTAGGAATTATTAACATAAACTTTTTTTAATGAAAAATAAACGTCATTTTAGAAATAAGTACTGTAAAAACTGAATTTAGTGTACCTTCCGAAATCCAATAAAATTATTGTAATTTTGAATATTATAGAGAAATAATGAAAAATATTTGCTGTTTTGCCCATCAAAGAGACAAAGAGAATAAGGAATTTCACGAAAGAATTTTTATCTTGATATTAAATATCAAATAATCTTATTTTTTACTTTTCATCAGTTTCATTTTATTTAGACAGATGATTATAAAATGTATTTATAAATAATTAAATATTTGTTTTATACGAACAAAATTTTATACGAAATGTCTAGGTACCAAAATTGAATAATACAGCTCAGGATATTATTTACATTTAATTTTAATTTCACAATAACATTATTAGGAAAATAATTTACTTCATAATATATATTGTTCAAGTTCCATGTTATTATTAAAAAATTTTTGATAGTGATAATAGATAAATAAATTCTTAAGGATAACTACAAATTTTGGGCAGTTAGTCAAGCGACTTTTCACTTTTATACAAGAAAGCGAGATAGATAACTAATTTACTGATTAATTATTACATTTTAAATTGTTATGCACCTTTCCAAATGTGTGAAGCGACATTTGCTCGAGGATTTGGATCGATTACAGATTTAATTTGTGCTAAAACTTCATAATTAGTTGGGTTTTGATCAGTTTTGTTAACATTCAACGATTTAATAGGATCATTAGCAGTTACAAATAAATTTGATCAAGAATACAAAATACTAACTGAAAACCATTTTTTTCTAATCCCACAAAAATCATTTTAAGCTATTTATAATATAATTTCGAATCAGGATAAAAGAAATGATATTTCGAAATTCCAGGAAAACAGATTTTTTTATATTCAAAAGAAAAACAGTTAGCATATTATTTAAACAAACGGTCCAAAAAATATAGAAATGTTTCAATTCATCCCGAAAATCACTATATTATTCAAAATGTAATATTTTCCATCTGTGGTTTTTACAAGTTTTGTTTTAATGTGGTAATTGAACGGAATATTCTATAAGTTTCACCTATGTAATTTACATTGCATTTTAGGGAAGTTTGTATTTGATATAAATAAACTAGCCTTTCCAACTAGCGGCATTAATAAACTCGATAAAAGACATCTTTTATTGGATGTTTAAGAAATTACGGGGTTTTTTACATAAGTGATGAAAGATGAAACTATATGGAGAGATAAGATGATGTCTCGAAAGGAATAAGTGGTATCATTAGTTAAGAAAGGCACATATTGTAGATTTATCAACAGGATTTTTGAGACTGTTTTAAGGAAAGATTTAATTACAAAGTTTTCGGAAATTACATAAATGGAACTACGATTTGGAAAATGTTCTGTGATTTTTTTTTGAAATAATTAATTTTTGCAATAAATCTAAATATATAATATTGTAGAAATGTGAAATTTATTAAATCAATTAATTAAATCAAACATGCAAAAAATGCCTTTAAAAAACAGTTCAAACTAAGCATTATTTTAAAATTATATACGTCTTCAACTTTTTATTTGTCACTAGTTACAACTTCCCCCCCCCCCGAAAAATATTGATTTCACATTTTTTGCATATTCAATTAGTTTTTAAATAATTTGTAACAATTTCCATTTTCCCCATTTTATTTTATACATTTTGCAAACCCTCTCATTGTAATAATATCAAATAATTTTGCATAACTTAATAAAAACCCCCGGTAATCGTTACCTTGAAATGAATTTTTTTTAAAATGTGATATAATTTTCCAGCATCTCGATTTTTCTTTGAATTTCTCCTTATGATATTAGTTACTGCCTCTAGCGTATCAGTGTCGATAGTGTTACTATATTGAATTGAATCTGCTTCTTCCAAAGTCTCTTTCATCTGAAATTAACGTGCACATGTTAGGAAAAAGAAAAATATCTCAGATAATGAAGTTAAAGATTTAGTTTTACATTTTATTTAAACTGTTTTCTACCAAATATTGTTAAAAATAATACATTATATAATATTGCTATATTTTAACATATAATAAAAGATATGAAATTAGAAAAGTCATATTTTTCCAATAGAACATAATATTCACTTGATCAAAATGTTGAAAAAAATAATTTCTGTATTTTTGACCAATAAAATTATATTTAACTCAAGTAACTTTGAATCGAAATATTATTAGTTTAAAAATTTTATATAATTTAAATATGGCAAGAAATTATTGTTTGAAAATTTCTTAGCAGTAGGTGACCACCACTCATAGAAGATATTAATAAAAGTAACTTTAAAATTAATAAGTTTCGTGATTTTGCAACCGAAATCATTAGAAATTTAAAATTCTGAATTATAATTCATCTTATTATATTTGCACTGCAGATGGACAACTATTTTGCAATATAATTAGTCCAGCACATTTTTAAATGCCAATAGATATTTGCAAGGATTTATACAATGCTGAGAACTGTATCACGAGATGCTATTTACGTGGTAAATATCAGGTGGCTTGAACGAAGAAAATTCAATTATCCATGAGTATAATAGGAAAAAAAATCGTTATAAATATTTAAATTTCAAAAATATAGATATTGACTTATAAATACAAAATCTATACAATAAATTACAATTTATAAAGATGCAAAACAAAAAAAATTTCATTCTGATAATCGAAGTAATATTTTATATAATTTTTTTTCAATATATTAAACACTATAATAATTAAATTCATAAGTCTAATAGTGCTGCTTCCAAAGAGATAGTCGCTATGCTTTCATCCTAAGCTCTTTCTACTTCACTTTCTCTCTCCTTCAACGAGAAGATAACCGACAGTTGAACGGGTTTTTTTGTGTTGTACTCTTGGAAAAAATGTTTTCTACTTTATAACTATATAATTCAGTGCTCTAAGATTCGTTTTGGATATTTGTTTAGGTTATTGCTAAACTGCTTTCACAGTAGCATTTTTATAACCCAGATGTTAAATAAAATGTTAAGTAAAAATTGGGAAAAGTCAATAGTTTTAAAAAATATTTGAAAAATCAATAGTTTTACAAAATATTTGAACAGTCAATAGTTTTAAAAAATATTTGAAAAATCAATAGTTTTAAAAAATATTTGAAAAATTACCAAAATTAAAGTTTGAAACCGCCGAAAGAATTCATTCAAAAACGTAACATCAGTATCATCGATGAAATCATATTTATCTTCCAATTTCGAAAGACCGTGCAAGATTACATTGATATTATCTAGAAATGATTATTTGATTGCCATTGGCTCGGTTTTATCAAATTTAAATTACCATTGGTTGTCATCTTAATTCTGATATGTCTGATTGGCTATCTAAAATATGGAGAAAAATTTTTATTGAAATTGAAAAATTTATTCATCAAAATAATATTCTAAACAAAAAATTATGTCAATTCGAAAATTTTCAATCAAAACCAAAAGACAAAAAATCAATTGAAATTCAATTTAATAAAAGCAATGACGACAGATTTAAAATATCCAATAACTATCTTGTAAAATTGTTTGCTTTTTATTGTTGTAGTTGCTGTAAGTTTCCATATTATCAACAATTTTATACAATCTTGAAATTCAAATCAATAAATATTGAAATTAAACCGAAAATGAATACTGAAAAACTCAAATAAAGGTAAATGTGAAAATCGATAATTGTAAAAAGAGATCATAGAATCGAACGATATTATATATATAATTATATCGATAAATCGTTGGAATTACGTCAATAGTCGCTTATAATTGGTTAAATTACAGATTATAATTTCCCTTTTCCCACTGTGAATTTTGGATAATAAATGATTGGTTTCTTGAGAGATGGAGCTGCAGAACTATTGGACGATGATGATGATGATGTGATTGGGATTTTAGTTTTGGTTGGAATCATAGTTCGCACAGGTTTCGGTTCTGTGTCGATTTGAGAACTCGATTTTAGTCGACAAGAGTCTTGGAATTTGTTGGACGAATTAGATGATGATGATTGATTCATGGTAGATTTTTTCAGAGATTTCACTGATGGAGTCGGTTTGAGATTCATTACCTTTTCTTTAGTTTGACTAGATTTGGTTTTTGTGGAATTACCGTAAGGTAATCTGTCTAATAACTGGAGGTTCGTGTCTAGATCGGCATACAAACCTTTGAGATTCGTGTTGACTTGTCGCAAGAATGATTCTTTGGAATAATTATTTTTTAAGAGATTTTCATTGTTAACAAGATCATTAAACCATCTTTGTAATAATTTAGCACTAAAATGAATGAAAAATTTATATTATATTTATAAACTTGAAAATTCAACTTAATTAAATGAGATATGAAAAACTTGAATCGGTTCTTTTCATTTGTAATTGGAATTTTTTTCACAGCTTTCATTATGTCATTCATGTATTCAGCTGAAAATATATGATAAATACTATATTTATCTTTATTATTATTATTATTTAATAATTTTTTTTATTATTTAATTTTAATTTTTATTATTTTTATTATTATTATTATTATTATTATTATTATTATTATTATTATTATTATTATTAATAATAATTATATTATATCTGTCCAAAAATAAAAGTAGGGAAGCTAGTCCTAGGTTCGAATCCAATGATGTTTCTAAAATTATTATGATTTTGTTCCTTGAAAAATCACAATTAAGCCAATTGCCTGATGTGATAATAGGTGCTTGAATAAGCACATTTTTTAGGTTATTTTTTTGACAATACTTTTTGATGAGTTTTAGCTAGAGATTGTAATGAACTGTTTTTACCAATCTGCCAGTAAAATTAAATTTGATATAAAATCATTATTAATATATACATAAATGAATTTTAAAACAGTACTCATCGGATTAAAATCTACCATTACCTAAAGCAATCAGTCATTTTATACGATCGATTCACGGAATATTAAAACATTAAAAAACATTTTTACGTATTTTTCTAATCATAAAAAAATGCAAAAATTATTGTGGAAAAAATTGGACAAGTTATCATATGAGAATAAATTTTATAAATTCTGGAGCAAAATCGACCTATTTCATATCAGTGATAAGTTTATCGCTTATAAAAGTCGTCGAATTTCATACTGTCATAAACATATTGTCAATTGCAATTTCAATCTTCAAAAAGTGTCATTTTTTCTTATTTTCTGCGACTTATATTTTTGGATTGTATAAATTATAATTATTAAATATTTAATTATTTATTATATTATTATTTTAATCATTATTATCAAATAAACATTTAAAATTAAAATAAATTAATAAATAATAATAATACCATTGATTATTATTATTATTATTATTATCAAATAAAAATTAAACATAAAAATAGTTAAGAATAAAATTATAACATTATAAGCTTTTAGTTGCAAAAACTTTTATGCGGCTTAGCACTTAAGTGCATATAATAAAGTATAAATATTGTGAATTAGATTTGCCAATGTATGACACCGATTAGAAATCACTTAAGCATAAATTTTAAGGTAAGGAAAGCGAATATGCCAGTGTATATTATAAATATCGAATTTACTGATATTGGCATTAAATAAGTACACTTGATTTATGTAAATAAATTTAATTAAATAAGAAAATCAAATTTAGATAATTATATAGTAGATAAAGCTGAATAAATCAATAAATATTATGACTTACGAAAACCATTTAAAATCTAAATATTATGTAGTCATAAAAGCTTAAGGAATCAAGGTTAGCATTTGAAATTATGTATTTACCAACAACTAAGAATTCTTTGAATTTTCCAAAATTAAGAGGAAATACAATTCATTACAAATTTCTTTTAATTGGAAAGCAGCACTTGATGCGCCACAAAGGCTAACCAATAGTTTGTCATGTTATATAACCTGAACATTTAAAAGTTCTTATTTATAATTCATAGATATTATCTGAAAATTTTAGTTTAATTTTGATGAGACACTAGAATTAATAAATAATATAAATTATTTTCTTTAAAAAATACAATTAAAGTGATATTCTGATTCAAGTCTAAAAAACTTGTAAAATATGGGTTATTTATAATTTAGCATTCTTAATATGCATTATTATATGAATCGTTTTTCTTCGTTAAGTTAAACGAACCTTATTTCTTGTCTTTGTAAATAATTAAATAGTATTTTAATTGTAAATAAATTGATATAGATTTTAAATACAGCTAATTTAATATAATAATTATAATTAATATAATAAATATACTAAAAAATTACATATAAATTATATGAACAACATATAGGCTCCCCTTTTAAACGGAGTTAAGCACCATAATGACACGAATAAAGAAGGAAAGATAACAAAAGTAAACATGTCTAAAGAATGAATTATAAAATTAATAAGGAAATTAACCATTTATGGTTGCTTCAAAAGACAGCAATTTTTTATCGCATAAAAAGAGATGAGGTGTTACATCAGCGCTTAAATTTAACAAAAAGCAAGTGGAAAGTTGATCAAGATCAAGTTTTGAGTTTTTTAAATTTAAAACATTGATACTGATAAACTAAACAAGAAGTAAATAAAGAAATTTTAGAAGTAGAGAAGAAATTCAAAGAAATATCAGCCATTATTTCCACAAATAGCCAATTTAATAAAAACCATACCTAATTTTTGTATTAATGGTTTGAGCAATCATTTTTCATTGATGAAATTTATCATGGAGCTACAGTCATTGTTACAGACATTATGCAATTTAGATTTTGAAGAATTCAATGAATTCAAACCAGTATTCAAAATACTGATAAAATTTTCTAGTGAAAAATATATTTAATTTACATTTTTAAAGTTTATTTGACCTTTTCGATGCGTTAAACTAAAAATAATATTGATTGTACTTTAGTCGACTTAAGCGTCCGATGGGCTAAAAGAAGCATTCTTGCATCGACTTTTAAATGCAAATTCGTCAATATTGTTGTTTCAATTATTTCTATTTCTTTGATATTGTGGTGAGCGTTGAGACGACAAAATGGAAATTTATATACAGGGTTTTCCACTCTATTTTAAAAACGTTTCACCAAATTTTGAAATCAATTAAAAAATATTAAATGAATATATTTAATTTTTTAATTACTTTTTATATAAACAGACAATATTAGGCCAAATAATAATGTTCTTACTTAAAAATATTTAATAACTTTAATAATTATTAAAATTTATGAAAATAAATTAACACATTAAAAATTAATTATACTGTTAATTTTAATAATTAGTTAATTTTAATAAAATATTAAAAATTTTTAAAAAGGTCATCAAGAGTCGACGCTATCGAGTCTGGGTCACAAAATGTGACAGTCAGTGATTGTGAAGGTTATTTTAGGAATATGTGGTCTTATATTCCAATATACCTTAATAACGAAGAAATTCTCAATTAATAAAATTAAATATTGGCGTTTAAATCCTAGTTACATTTTACTCACAATTTTTAAATACACAGTTTTTGATTAAATATTTTTAAGTAAAATTACTGTTTTTAAAAAAATTTTAAATATTTTTGCAGTAAATAGGGTGTTTGAATATTTATGTAAACACTTATTTTTATTTTTAGTATGACTAATTATTAAAATTAACAGAGTATAATTAATTTTTAAAGTGTTAATTTATTTTCATAAATTTTAATTAATAAAAATTTTTAAGAACATTATTATTTATCGTAATATTGTTTGTTTATATAAAAGTAAACAAAGTAATTAAAAAATTATACATATTTATTTTTTTAATATTTTTTAATTAATTTTCAAAATAGGTTGAAATGTTTTCAAAATTGGATGAAACGTTTTCATATTACGATGAAAAACCCTGTAAATCTGTAATATAATTTCTTCATAATTTCTTCAATGCTTCAAATCCACATTGTAAATCAATCTCAATAAAAAACAAACATTGGACAAAATCCACAATCACATCTCTTGGTGTATAAACCTTGAAAACAAACATCTATTCGAAATAATTCGTCATGAAAATTTTAACTGTATTTAATAAAAATCAAACGTTTCAGCCAAAATCTAGCAATATTTCAAATTTCAATGAAATGAAATCATGATCCTCAAACCAAACTTATAAAAAACATTAGGCTAATTTTATTTGAATGCATATTTTATGCTGATTTTTATAAGTGAATTTTTGTTAGTGATTTAAAAATATAAATAAATTAAAAGGTTGTAATTATTTATTGTAAATTAGATTACTTTTTATAGGTTTTTTGTTGTTTAAATACTAAGTGTAAATTAGATTTTTTTAAATTAAATATTAAATAAAATAATCCGGAGTGTACGTTTATAAATAAGAGAGTATGTCCTTCCGGAACTCTGGCAAAAAATATTGACGACAGGAAATGAAAATTGAGAAGAGAAATAGCAAATAAAGTTAAACAAAGAAATATGATAAGGTCTTTCTTAATTAATAAGTGCAAATAGAAAAGAGGAAAACCAGTTTGGGAATGGAATTCCTTTATGTTAAGAGTTTGCATATGATAATAAATTGATTATTAGGGAAGTCGGAAAATGGAAAAGCCGCTTATCTTGACAGCTGTAAAAGATGCCGAAATTGAATGGAAATGGCAACTTGTCTAATAAAGAAACCGAAAACAAAATGTTAATTAAAATAACCACATTACTGAAGTAAAGCAGAGAAACAAATGGAAAATAAGAATAAAAGTTGAAGGAGAAAAGACAGCAAATAAAGGCAGACTAAAAATTGATTGTGAGAACTGAGAAGAAACTGAACTAGGACAGAAACAAAGAAAATATACATTGAACCTTCGGAGAAACTATAAAGTGTAAATACAGGGAAAGAAAGCAACAGAAGTTAAAGTAACCCATCGAGTGATACGTATATATTAAGAAGTTTGAGTAAAGAATCAGTTTGGCAGTTATTGAATGGGCCATTACTCGCTGTTTGATGTAATAAGCCATGAGTATCAAATTTTGGGTAATCATGTAATTGTGCTGACAACAAATATTGAGAATATCGAGAATTTTTAATTGTTATTAATATTTCAAGACACGATTGTAGTCAGATCAATAAACGTCAATTGCATATTTCACTGACAACTAATTTACCCCATGAATTTTCAGTTTATTAAGACTTTATTCAAAATATTAATTCGTGTGATTATAGGTTAGAATGATTTAACCAAAGCTACAAGTCCTGGTTTCGATAAGCATTTAATATTTCCTCTACTGGAATTTGTTTGTGGAAAAGAAATATATAACAATGGAGATGTCTTGAAGTATATGCCAGAATCGATTCAGAAATCAAAAATAGCTGATTGTGCCATAAATGTTTATTAGCAATTGTATGATAGTGAAAAATCAGTTCAAGCTTGGCTAATATCTATTTTGACAGTATTTTTAGATAGGATTTTAGAGAAATTATAATAATTATGAACGACCCTAAATCATTTATTGATGATTGTTATAAACTGCAATTAATTTTGACCAGAAGCACCCAAACCATCACAGATATCTTCTACTTACATCTATTCTAATTTAAAGGAGATTTTCATATGAACTGTCTTAATTAAGAACCCAGTATACTTCACGAGTTCGACAATTCCGTTTAGCCTCCCTTTTTATTTATGTCAGTGATTTAACTTTTTATATATTACTCCGGTTTTTTTCATTTTAAATGATCAATGATTTTGATTCACACATTAAAATGTGCGTGCCTTATTAAAAACGAAATCACATTCTGTAATTTTCAAATCAATTATTTGGTCACACGTTATTAATTCAATAGCAATACTCATATAGTGGATCTCACTATAAAATATGTTGGCATTTATCCAATTAAAATAATGCTTAAATGCATTTTATTGGTTAATTTAAAAATCAATAATTAACATAATATAATTAATTTGCAAAAATACTGTTAGTGAAATAAAATTCAAAAAATATAAGGTTTTAATATTGAATTATTGATGAAATATATGTTTTGTTTGTTTTTCTTTCACAGAAACTCTACCAAATGTTTTTTGCATGATAGCAAACTTTCCAGCTCTTTCAAACATGAATTTATTAAGGTTAGAAAAACTAAAATACAAAAGTGTAGTTACAAACTACTAAAAGATTAGTAGACTTGTGTAGAAGCGAGTAACATTCTAAATGCATCATCCAAGAAGGCAACAAATGTTCTTAGAATATAAAGTATAAATTTTAATAAAAAGCTTATTAAAAGCTTGCGTAATAAGAAAATTCAAAAGCGCATGGAATTATCCAGCAGTAATGGATCGATAAATATGTATATGGATTACATAGGATTAAATACTATAGAAAAAGAATCATTCCAATGCCAGATATACGATTATTAGATTGTCTTGCTACTTAAAAATATTTTTCGTTCATAGACTTAGAACAGGCTTGTTATCGAGTAGATGTAGACTCAGAAATGCAAGATCGAACAGCTTTAAACCCTAAAAAGATCCAGTTTCTCTTAAATAGACTTCAGTTTCGATTGGAAGCATAAGCGTCAACCTTTTGGAGGTTGATGTTGGAAAGTTTAATATTCTAAGTATATAATATATAGCTGTAATCGATTCAATTAATATTACTAAAATCAATTCCTAAATTATGAAAAAGATAGATTAAGTAAAAATTAATATAATTATATAGTTTTAAATGAAGAAAATGATTATTGTTTTAAATACAACGACAAAATAAATATCTACTATGGAAAATGCCTATTGGATTTTACTCTTCCAATAAATTTCAAGTAAATTTTAACGGGAATCGATGCGGATTTATTACTATAACGTCACTAGTTTTGAGAAATTCCGTATAAATCGTTGAATGATACAGAGAAAACGAAAAAGATGCTTACCATTGTTAGAATTCGTTTCGAGAACATTCCACAATCGATATCGACTTTTGATTGTAATGACATTCTTCTGATAAGGAAGGATTCCATCTGTAAGCAGGACATACAGTGGATCAACAATCATAAACGGGGCTTTGATCGTTTTTGATTCCGGCAATGTTTTATTTTCCTGTGCCTGATCGGAACAATTTGCAATGGTTTCCTGGACGGCCTTGATAATGTCTCGCACCATCACTGATTGGATAGGAGTAATGTCGATAATAAATACTATCAAATAATATAAAGACCTTTATATTTCAGGTCCTCATTTGACAACTCATTTTCTTTGCTGTATTTCAATTGGGCGCCCAGAACAAATTCCGAAATCATCACACTGCCGTTGCCATAGAGACCCCAATCTCTTGGAATTTCTATATAAAATATCAATAAATAGCCGTAAGTCAACAGTTTACATCACCTTGTGGTTTGAGAGACATTTCTAAATCGTTTTTCCACAGAGTCAATGACGAGCCATAGTATTTAATCGGTGACATCGGTTTCTTGATGATTTTCTCACTGAAACTCACACTTTTTTTCGCTTTGTTAGTTTTGTTGCCTTCGAGATCAGACACACTACTGCTGACGGATTCAGTAGTATAATCGGGATTGTTTTTCGAGTTGCCAAAATCCGGCTCCGATATCGATCGATCGAGAGATTGCCGCTGAACCCGAGATTTAATAAATAAATCTTTCGGCTCCAAAAAACAAAATATTTACCAGGCATGATTTTAATGGAGTTTCATTTTCATTAGAAAGAGGAGGGTCTTTTGAATTGCTGGAATTGTCTTTTTTTCTGATTGGAGAACCGGTTAATAAATCTATCGATTGAAAATTCGGAACGCTGCGATGGTGATTAAATTTAAACGAATTGGATTTTTCGTCTAATTTGATTAAATCATCTGTCACTGGAGGATCGTAGAATATCGATTGACATTTCATGCAGAACTGATTTGAATCCTTTAATTTGTCATTATTGCTCGTTCCGCTGTCGAAACCAGAATCTTTCGTGTAGTTGCTTGATTTCAATCGTTTTGTGTCAGTTGATTCCATGTTCGCTAAAAATGACAAATCCGGCAAAGTCCTGCTTAGAAAAGCTGAATTTGTCAAACGCGTCGATTTAGGAGTCTTGATCAATCCCAATCCGGGATAATTTTGAGCTTTCTTTTCTAATAAACTGTTTGAACGTTGACGAGGAGGAAAATCTGTAGCAGCTGTTGGTGGAAATTGAGCTCCGAAATTAACTAAAGTTTTAGTGCTTTCATTGTGAACTTTATTTTCACATAGTTCAAAAAATTCTTGGGAATTTTTACTTTGATTTAATCCACGAGTTCTAGAATATATTTCCAGAAGAGTCCCGGAAAATCGATGAGACTTTCTCGGTTCTGAATGAGCTCTGTATTTTACATTTTCATTTGACGTAAATCTTAATGAATCATCCATTTTTATAATATTAGGTTTTATAACTGATCTACTCCTTGAATTATTATCTTTCGTTTTATTCAATAAATTATCATCAGGCATTTTAGTTGCATTTTTTAATTTATTCCAAGAAATGACTTTATTACTGGCGTTATC
This sequence comes from Schmidtea mediterranea, assembly GCA_022537955.1. Classification (NCBI taxonomy): domain Eukaryota; kingdom Metazoa; phylum Platyhelminthes; order Tricladida; family Dugesiidae; genus Schmidtea; species Schmidtea mediterranea. The sequence continues at coordinate 288,687,713 of CM039679.1, forward strand.
TTTTAATTGCCGCCAAGTTGTAGAATTTCCTTCGATATTGTTTTCATCATTTTTTGTTTTTAATAATGAATTATGGTTTTTATTACTTATTTGATTCCAAGTAACTTTATTAGAACCTAAATTTCCATTTTCATTGCATGAATTTGAACAATTTAACATTGAATGTGTTTTTCTATTTAAATTGGAATTGCATTTTTCTTCAAATGTTATTCTATAATCTCTACTCAATTGCTTAGTAAGCAACTCTTTTAATAATAATGATGATTGACTAAAACTACTTCTAGTCATGGACTCTTTAATTTCCATTTCTGAACTACTTTGTGGTGGTGTAAATAAAATTTCTTTATTCAAAATTTTTCTGTAGCTTACATCATCTAAAATATCTGGAAATGCCTGATAAGAACTATCTAAATCCGAATAAATACAAGACTCAGAAAACGATTGACATAATTGTGACATATTTTTATTAATATCTAATGACAAATCATTAGATATATTATTATTTTCTTCTTTTAAGTTAGCATCAAATGGTATACTAAACTGATCATCAAAAAAATATTCCGATTCCGATTCTATAGATAAATCGGTAATGATTTTATTTTGTGCTTTTATTTTATTCATAACATCTAAAATTTAATAAAAAACTAAAAATCAAATAAAAATTAATAATTTTAATAATTAAGGATTTATGATGACGGAAGACTACTATTTACTAAAATGACATAATAAAACAAAATTATTTATTTATCACAATTTCAACTCCAAGTTTCAATTTGGTATCTTTTATGCTTTTCCATAACATTAAGAATATTTGCCGCTTCTTTTTCAGAAATACCTCCCTCTTTAATAATAATATTTTTAATTTCATTATGTACCTGCTGAGGCATATCTACTGATCGTCCAGATATGAATAAGAAACCACTAGGTTCTTTTATAATTTTCCAAATCAATTCTGATTGTTCTTTTAACTTATCTTGAATATACACTTTTTCTTCTCGTGAAAATGCAGTTAGCAATTTAAAATTATTATTTTTGCAAAATGATTTAAATTCTGAAGCAAAATAAAAATCCCTGTTTTTATAACGACTTCCAAAACATAATAACGTTCGGCCTATATTATTTGCCAACATTCTTTCAGATATGTAGCCTCTAAATGCTGCAATTCCAGTTCCAGGGCTGATCAATATTAATGGAAAATAACTGTCAGGAAATTTTAACGTACCTTTTTTAATTCTGGAGAATACGATATCAGACGGTTTTAGGTCACAAAGAAAATTTGAGCATAATCCTATTCGTGAATTAAACATCTTTGTTTTATATTTGACTCGTGATACTAATACTTGAATTTCCCCATTATGAACAACATTTGAAGATGCAATAGAGTAATCTCGAGGTCTGATGAAAGGTATTAAGTTTATCCATTGAGAAATATTTATGTATTTAGAAGTATTGGGGAAATCCTGTAAAACTTCAATTATAGTTCTTTTAGGTTGAAAACAATATGAATACAATTCATCAATATTTTCAGCATCTGATAATTCTTGCAATCGTTCTTTTTCAACTTTATCATCTGAAATAAATGCAAAATGTTCAAAAAAAGATTTGCGAGGAACAGAATTTAAGTCTAATCCGTAATAGACAATATTTTCAAATGATAATGAATTTGACACAAAAATTGACGGGATTTTGAAATTTAGGTTACGTTTAATTGTAAGTAATGTGTTTCGACATAAATTGGTAAGTTCAAAAAATAAATCCACTTCAATTTTGCTATTTTGAGGATAAATTGATAAAACATCACCAACATCGTATTTTAAATTTTTATTATCAAAAGCTATTAATCTAGTATCTTGAAAATGAGATATTGGTGTCATAGGAACATTGTATTTAACTGTAAAAACATCATACCCCAATGGACAAAGACTTGAAATATCATAATTACTGTTAGTAGTTTGAAGTTTTCCATTTAAACAACCATTATCTTTAACAACAATATTATATTTTTCTAAAATTGCATTAGTATAGCAGTTTTCAAAAAGATTTTTGACTGTAATAAATTTGTTTAATCGATCTTCTAAAACTTTCCAAAGTAATTTAATCCATAGAGAAAACTCTCCGTCTATTCCCAGAGAGTGCTGATCATCAGCTAACCCAATATTAATCATAGAATTTGCTTTTAATTGAATCAAACGACGATAAAGCTTCTTGGCGATAAAATTATATTTATTATACTTAGAATCACCTAATCCAAACACGGCGAAATCTAAGCAACTTAAATTAGGATTAAACGACCTCTTCATTACACATTGCCAAAAATGTTTCATGTTATCAGGTGGATCACCTTGGCCTGTAGTTGAACATATAAATATAAAAATATCATTTTGAGATAAAGAATCAAATGCAACATCATTCATTTCGCCAATTTTTACAGAAGCATATTTTGGTGGAAGATTTTGTGAAAATCTGTAAACTTTTTCCGCAACATCTTGTGCATTTCCTGTCTGACTACCATAAAATATCTTTAAATTAATCATTTTTTATAAAACAAATGTAATAAATAATATTTAAACAACTATAGGTTTTCATCTAATACATTATTAATTTCAACAAATAAATTAAATTTATTTATGATTTAGTTATTTAAATTTATCCAAAATTATGAATTAATTTTAAAAATGTTTTTATTTAGTTCAGTTAAACCAGTGTCAGGCAACCGGTACGCCCTGAGAAAGCTTTATTTTGTCACGCAAAGCTTTGTAAAATATTTTAAAATGCAAGCGTTTTTGAACTTGAAAATATTGTTGGGCTAGCACACAACTAGCCTTGAGAATTGTTTAAATGCATCGGTAATACAGCACGAAAACCCAGCACCAAGATAACTTAAAATATAACACACAACACCAACTAAACACTGGTGGGTTACAGGGTTTCAAATCTTGTTTGTCCTTCTGGTTACCCTAGTAACGCCATACAAAATGATACTGATCGCCACTTGGCACCCGTTGCTAAGCAACGTTGGTAATGTGTTCAAGTGGTGGATTGCCCGCAAAAATTGAGTACCATTGGCTAGTACTGTAGTTGCTCGGACAACCCTCGGGTTCACGAGCTGTCGATAGAAGACCTGTGCTCGATTTGCTCTGTCCCTCGTAACTATTCAGGATTAGTTCTTAATCGACTGTGGAACGAATTGGCGATGTTGGCATACGGTTATATTAAAATAACAATTCAACTAAGTGGTGGGTTACAGGGTTTCATTGTTTGTTTGAACTAATCGGTGGTTGCCCCCGTAACGCCATACAAAATGACACTAATCGCCACTTGGCACCCGTTGCTAAGCAACGTTGGTAATGTGTTCAAGTGGTGGATTGCCCGCAAAAATTGAGTACCATTGGCTAGTACTATAGTTGCTCGGACAACCCTCGGGTTCACGAGCTGTCGATAGAAGACCTGTGCTCGCTTTGCTCTGTCCCTCATGATCGTTCAAGATTAAGTGCTTATCTGCCTGCGGAGAGATGAAATTAAGGTTGAGTAACATGATGCGAGTGTTTAGTATAAGCATTACTGTTATTAGGTTCGATTGATTTACCATTCTAAGTTATTAGCAAGCAGATAGTGTCTATGTTACTAGTAAGGGTGTCATACGCGTGACCATTGCCTTCCTTTATGCGATGGAACATTAATAAGCAGGTAGGGTTACTTTGTGGGTCTGGTTCTCTAAGGTGCACTCCTTTATAGGGGAACTATATAATTAATCGTATGGATGTGGTAACCAGATGTTTAACTTATTCGATATATGCGTCTTAACATAAAAGTTTTTCATGTAGGCGGATACTCGTACGTTGACTTAAGGGAATTTGGACATTGATTTAAAGTTTGTTTACTAACTTTAACTACAGTTGCTCGCATTTTAAGATTTAGGCCGGATGTTGATCCGAGATAACTTGGTCGCGTGTAGGTGTATCCTGGTGGGCGAATGATTTCCGGCGGATTTTACCATTACAACTTAAGCGGTTGACTAAAGGTGAATTACGTTGTTTACATCCGGTGATTGTGTGATTCGTGTCGTATTTTTAGAATTACTGGTCAAATGTTCGCCTACACCTGATTATCTCAATTTCCGGTAAGTTATTTCGTTGACTAGTTTAAATGTACTTTATTAGCAACTTTTAGGAAAACTTCTACGCTTACCGAGGTTTCTAAACAGATGCGATACCCTTTTATTGGAATAACTTCGCTATGTGGAATTTTGTTTGTTCAATACAAATTTTTGCTTGTCTTAAACTTTGGTGTTTTCGATTATATTAATTCAATTTACGTAAATATTCATGCACTTTACCGCTAATTAATTTGCTATAAATCCTGAATTTATGATAATTGAAGAAACCTATTTTATAAATTTATGGATTGTTTTAATTCTAGTTAAGAGATGATATTATCGGTAATTAATATCGACATCTGTTATTCCGATTTCTAATAGTCTTCCCTAAGGCTGTTTGGATCAACTATTACTACGAAGTTATTTTAATGCTAATCGTTTTAAATCCGTGAATCCAGTTTTACTTTAATTTACATTTTTACAGTTATTCAATTCATCTCTAATCTTAATCTATGAGTTTCTTTAATCCACTAATCATAGCTCGTTAAGGAACTTATTGTGTTTATCCTTATTCATTATTTTACTTTACCAAAACTAGATTATTTGGGTTTTTCCTTAATAGTTATTTGCGCTAATTTAATCATTTTTACTGTTATCAATAAATTGTTACAATTTAATAAACGATATATTTATTTGTATTCGTTTTATTTTTAATCAATAATTTAATCTAAATACTTGATTTGCTCAATCACTTTTTCAATTTTATCAAAGTGAATTAACGGTGAATTATGTGGGGTGACATTAAATTTTAATCAACAATTAAGTTAAGGGATTTCATACTGTTATTCGAAAGTCGTTTTACCTTTAATTGATACGTTTCTTTATTTGAAACCAATGAATTCGATTCTTAACTGCTTTCATTTTTATCGGGGTTGATTTGGATTAGATCAACACCTTACTCGTTCTTACCCAAAGATCAGATTACTTTTATTGAAATGAATTATAATAAATTAACTGATGAAATTATTTGCTAATACCCTAATCAATAGTTTACGAGCATTTAAATTATCTTTACCCAATATTTACTTTAATTTTTAGCCATAAAACACTTTACTTTTACAATCAATGGTTACTTTAAATTTTATCAATAATTTCAATTTAATCGAATTCAATGACTCCCAATAAATTTTATTTATTTCAAAATATTAATCCAAAATAGTTATAACAACGATTTCAGTTAATTTAACCCAAGTACCCTTTCCCTTTAATAGGCCTTAGACGCATATTGTGTTCATATTATATTTATTGAGTGCCCACTGGACTACTCGGTGTGATAATTTTAAGCCGTATGTAACATAATTTTTAGGTCGATTTTACAGAATTGAGAAACGAGGAAGCAGCCAGAGAATTCTTCCTTATTTCTCGCTTCAGCTACCGGGATAATATTGACGTTCCGACCCCTGCGTTTCTCAACGCCGAGTCTTCACGGGTACATATCATTGGCGATTTTCCACGCACTTACATGCATCTGTACTATGTTGATTTTACTGTCTTGCGTGATGTGTCGGCTGTGGGCCGGAAAAATTTCGACATTTCAATTTAGTTTATAAAAAAATATATATCAAATAATTCATGTATATTAATAATATTTATTAATTAGGACAAAATAACAGAATTACCCTTCATAACCATTCCAAATATTTCAAACAATATCATAAAATACCATAACAGAAAACATAAATGCCTCTCTCCTCACGTCGCCGTGGAAAGAGAGCTCCAACCAAAATATTTCTCACCTAAAATCAATTGAAATAGCTCAAATAGCTTGAAATTAATGTTCTAAAATAGCTTCACAACGATTGGAAAATAAGATTTCAAAATAGTCTAAAATCAATTGAATTAGCTCCAATAGCTTGAAATTAATGTTCTAAAATAGCTTCACAACGATTGGAAAATAAGATTTCAAAATAGTCTAAAATCAATTGAATTAGCAATAGAATAATGTTAAACGATTTCAAATAGTTTTACAATAGTTTCTAAAAATGGTTTTTAATCAAATTGAAAATAGCTAGTTTTCAAAATTGGTTAAAGTCCAAAATTGGTTTGAAAAAATGGTTAATGGGTTTCAAAAATGGTTAAGTTAAATGTGAAAATGGATCAGTATATATACCTATTTGTGTGACGTGTGAAATTTGATGCAGTAAAACAAAATTCGACCTTGTTATTTTCTAGCAAATTCTATTATTTATTTTTATTATTTTTCGATTTATTTTTATAATTTTTTATTTAAAATTTTTATTGAATTATTACTAATTCAATTTTTCGATTTAAATTTCACTTTAATGAACTTTAGTTGATTTTTTTCAATTTCGTCGAATTTGTTGTGTTTTCTTGTTATATTTGTATAGGTATCGTGCGGATCTTGGTGCATTTTGTTAATATTTTAATTTATTTTTATGTTTATTATTTTATATTTAATTCTTTTATTTCTCAGATTTTATCGGGTTTACTTGATGTTTCAGTGGGTTTATTTAAATTGCGTGTTATTTTTGCATGTGTGTTTCTGATCCATTTAAACATTTTCCAAGGCCGTTTACGTTCTGGCCCAACATAAGTTTAAAACTATTTTATTCGATCTAAACACATTATCATTTATTGCTTGATGTTTTGGAGTTGTGTTGCACGACGTCGGGCACGTTCCTTACGTCCCGGTCGACGGTTGTTGGTTGTGGTGATGGATTGTTCTGCTGGCTTGGTGGTTGTCTGTGGCAGTTGGGTTGGGGCGAAGATGAGCGGGTAAGTTACCGCTTCACCTTCTCGGCATACCGCTAGGGCGACTTCGAGTCCCCGAATCTGCGTGCGCAGACTCTGGTTGAGTTGCCGTTCTTCTTCCCAGCCTTTCTGGGCCGCTGTGAGTCGATGGTAGATCGTTTTCGTCTTTGCGGGATCCGTCCATGTCGCTTTCGTATGTTGTATTTCTCGCGTTAATTGGATAATCTGGGCGAGTAATTCCGTGTTTGCTTGTCTCGCGTGGTCCAATTCCGTTTGCAAGATTCGTAAGGACGACATCGCTGTAATTAAATAGATTATTTTATTTTCTCCTTGATTAAGTTAAACAGTCACTCATCTCATTAAACTAATTCATGCACGACTCTAATTATAAGAAGAAAGTAACACACAAATTATTAATATTTAAAATCAACCACTACACAAAACTATCATTATTCAGTCATTCCTCCGGACAGTATCGCTTCAGGCTTCGTCTGAGAGCCTCCACTGTGTAGGGTCTTCGGGTATCCCGGACTGGGCGAGGTGGATAGGCGATGGCGATCCGCCCGGCGAGGATGTCTTCTACCACGTTTGCAAGGTACATCCTCGCCTTAACCACCTGCAAATCTACCTGCTCCTGCACCCTTTCCCACTGGGTGAGGAGGTTCTGTGCATTTGTGTAGGTTTCTGCCGCTGGGTATTGTCTTTCTGGGATATCGCAGGGCTCCTTCTCTACGTCTAACATTCTCCAAGCAGTCGGATACTGCCATGATTGAGGTATCGGATCTACTGACATCGTGGTCGATGGAGTTAATGACTGACTTTGCTTTCCTACACTTCGCCTGATGTTTTGTTCGTGTGGCATGCCTAAAACGCTTTATTAATATCTCTGTTAACTTTATCATGTTAAATTGTTAAACAAATAGGGCTTATGTCACTGTTGAGTGTGTCATCTGATTTAATCTTATTGAGTTCTAGTGGCTTTCTATCTGGTTGGACTACCTTCGAAACGGGCGAATTATGTTGGTGAGATTACATTTACTACATTTACGTGTGGTGAGTCTATTGATCAACTCATTCTATTCGATTAAGCAAGATGAAGTCAAGAAATTGTCGAATTGATTTTAAGGATAGCGGCTATATCGATGGGGTAGCGTCGAATGTAAGTAGGGCTTCTAAAGGTTTGGAACTTGCATTCCATTTTATTTTGTTCATTTATTTAACTTTCATTTTTAGGTTCCCCAATATAAAGTTTGTCATTAAACCTAGCAACTTTTATCGTCACATCCTATGATATAAATTTGTGGATTTTCTAAATCCAATATCGACGTCAATTTTGTTTACCGAATGTTATAACCAAATGATCGTCGGAAGGCGAGAGCGGATGTCGATTCACTGAAGCGTCGACGTATGTGTGGCGTAGCTTCCGGCGGATATCGTGACTTGAACGGTTGAAAGGAAGTAAGATCATATAGTTGCATCCGGTATTTTACAATATCTCCTTTTAGAATTATCGATTGGCGAATTCGTCGAAAATCTATTCGAGTAAGTTATTCTGCAAATTGATTTGAATATCTTATCGCCATTTTTTTTTAAGGGAATCATTACATTTCGGGCGAAACCTGGATGAACTTTATGCTAATGGAGTATTTTCTCTTTATGGATTTTTATGCATTCGACATTTTCGTGAGTTAACGATTTGTATGTTTTTAAAATAAAAGTTTTTTCTCATTTTTAAAACGCTGATTTTTATAATGATGTTAATTTAACTTCAACGGTAATTCATGTATTTTGTTTTCTGTCTCTGAACTTGTTTCATTTTTAGAAAACCTTATCACAAACTTATAAACCATTTCAGTTAGGTTTAGGGATGATTGTAATAACTTAGTTCGGTTTCGTTACTCAGTTTTTCGCCTACCTTTTATTTCACTAATTGATTCAACCTTTACTTCACCTCTATAAAACTATATTGATATCATTGCTTCAACTAATTTATTCAACATTTATTTTAATTCCGTGAACCTACCTTAATATTAACATCATTGCTAACTTATTCTACCTTGATTTTAATTCTACGAAACTATTTTAACATTAACATCATACTAGTGACTTCATGAATCTAGTTTGATCTTTACTAAGGGAACCATTTGCTTTTATTCGAGTCGTTTAATTTTAATCACGGAATGACTTGGTTGTTCGGCATCGCCCTTTAATTCAATTAAGGTATTTTTATTAACCGAGGAACTATTTAACCAATAAACCAATATATGAAAACTCTGATTCTAATCTATAACTACGTTAACTTTAATTGTTTCAATCATTTAACCATAAAGTGTGTATATTTACGCAAGATTCCTTTAATTCTCTCCAAAAGTGAAACAAATTCAGTTTAATTCAGAAGTTATTTGTCTTTAATTATTAATCAATCATTTAATCGAATCGAGTTAATAAATTATTTATTGAATAATTTTCCCATTTAATTTAGTATACCAATGATTAGTTTATTACACGTTATAGATCTCAATTAGTTATATCAACGATTTTAATTTGTTTTACCCCCGTACCCTTTCCCTATAATAGACCTTAGGCACATTTTGTGTTCATATTATATTTACTGAGTGCCCACTGGACTACTCGGTGTGATAATTTTAAGCCGTTGGTAGTATGATTTTAGGTCGATTTTACAGAATTGAGAAACGAGGAAGCAGCCAGAGACTTCTTCCTTATTTCTCGCTTCAGCTATAGGGGTAAATATTGACGCTATGACCGCTGCGTTGCGCACGCTGAGTCTTCACGGGTACATATCATTGGCGGTTTTCCACGCACTTACATGCATCTGTACTATGTAGATTTTACTATCTTGCGTGATGTGTCGGCTGTGGGCCGGAAAAATTTCGACATTTTAATTTATAAAAACATATAAAACAAGTTATATATATTAATAATATTTATTAATTAGGACAAAATAACAGAATTACCCTTCATAACCATTCCAAAAAGTTTCACACAATAGCATAAATATCATAAAAGAAAGCATAAATGCCTCTCTCCCCACGCCGCCGTCAAGCAGAGCTCTACAGAGATGCTATGAACGTGACGTGGAAAGAGGGCTCCAACCAAAATATTTCTCACCTAAAAATTCGGATTTTCACAATAATTTCAAATCGAAAATATAATCTGTGTCGAACAACAGTTTAGATTTTCAAAACAATTTTCAAAATGGTTCTAAAAATAGTTAAATTTCGAAAACGGTTAAAATGGTTTTAATCAGTTTGAAAAATGGTTAAGTTAAATGTGAAAATGGATCAGTATTTATACCTATTTTTCTCGCGTGTGAAATTTGATACAGTAAAACAAAATTCGACCTTGTTATTTTCTAGTAAATTCTATTCTTTAATTTTATTATTTTTTGATTTATTTTTATAATTTTTTATTTCGAATTTTTATTGAATTATTACTAATTCAAAATTTTCGATTTAAATTTCATTTTAATGAACTTTAATTGATTTTTTCAATTTCGTCGGATTTGTTGTGTTTTCCTGTTATATTTGTGTAGGTATCGTGCGAATCTTGGTGCATTTTGTTATTATTTTAATTTATTTTTATGTTTATTATTTTATATTTAATTCTCTTATTTCTCAGATTTTATCGGGTTTACTTGATGTTTCAGAGGGTTTATTTAAATTGCATGTTATTTTTGCGTGTGTGTTTCTGATCCATTTAAACATTTCTTAAGGCCGTTTACGTTGTGGCCCAACAACACTTTAAAATCTGAGAGAATATAAATAAATATAAAATCTGGTGGGTTACTGGGTTTCACTATTTGTTTAAATCATCTTATTGTTACCCCGGTAACGCCATATAAATATTTTCTAGCTACCACTCGGCACCCGTTGCTAGGCAACGTTGGAAATGTGTTCGAGTGGGTGGATTGTCCGCAAAAAGTGAGCACTATTACTAATTCTGTAATTGCCCGGACAACCCTCGGGTTCAACGAGCTGTCGATGGAAGACCTATGCTCGCTTTACAATGTCCCCTGTGTAAGAAAGTTCAAGATCAGACTCATGTTGACCGGTAGAAATAGAACGATGTTCAGGTGACGCGGTGTGAATACTCATGACTTTTCGGCAGCAATTCAATATTATTTATATTTTCAACATACCACTTTATATAATTTAGCAATAATTACAATTTTACATTCAGTTCATAAGACAAAACCGATTAATTCAGACAATAATTGTAAGTTAATTCAATGTTAAAGCGATACAAGACACATTAAGTTAATTTGTTTGCCAGGCGTGCGGCTCTGCGTCGGGCGCGTTCTTTACGTCCCGGCCGGTAATTGCTCGAAGGGACTGCCGATGGAGTCGCCAATGGTGTTGAGCTGCTGGCTGAGTCCCGGTACGCCAATTGAGATGGGGCGAAGATAAGAGGGTAAGTCACCGCTTCTCCTTCACGACTAGCCGCTAGGGCAACTTCCAACCCCATTATCTGCGTCCGGAGGTTCTGATTCAGTTTTCGTTCCTCAGCCCAACCCTTTTGAGCAGCTGTGAGACGATGATGGATGGACTTGAGTTTAGCTGGGTCCACCCAGGTGGATTTTACCTGTTGGACCTCCTTTGTGAGCTGAATTATCTGCTCATATAGAGCTTTGTTGGATTGCTGAGCGCGGGATAGTTCCTTTTGTAGTAACTGGACCGGTTCCATGACTAGTAAAAGAAAATAGTTAAAGGGGAGAGGTTTACTGAAAGAGCGTAATCATATGACCTATATTTAACTCAAACAAACTAATGAAAATCATTTAAAGATAATAAAAACTCTAAACTAATCAAAAACAAAAACAAAACAAAAAAATTAGTTTTAATTATCATTAATCAATGTTCATCAAAATTTGTGTCCTTCTCTGTTCAGGGAAAACACTTCACCACCCATTCTTCGGGTGTATAGCCCGAGATTGACATGGTCGGCCTCCTTGTATTGCGGGTTCGGACCAGGGTTGCTTGCGGGGCCTGTATCAGGGAGATTTGTTGGGGGTGCCAATAATTGTCGGCGATCCGACCCGCCAGTAAATCCTCCTCAACGTTCGCCAGATACTGGCGAGCTCGGATCACCTGTAGGTCTACTTGGCGCTGATGTGCCTCCAGGTTCTCGAGCAGATGTCGAGCCTGCCGGTAGATTTCTTCGGCCGGGCTCCATTTTTCGGCCATCTCCTGGCCCAGATTGTTTCTGTCGAGGAACTTTGATGGAGGAAATTCGGGACATCTTTCTTGTCTATATCGGACCCAGGCCCATCTCCATCGGTCAGAGAGAGAAATTGGCAGGCGATTCATTGGACTAGCTACTGAAATAAAAATCGTTAACGACAGATACTAAAACTCAAGTAGATGATCGACATGATCCTAATCTATTCCTTTGTGAAACTCTAAATCTATCTCAGTCCGTTATGGAAATCGAGAATAAGTCTTATGGGTGCGCGGTTATGCTACTTCAGCCGTAAAGTCGTTGCTATCTTTTTGCCGGAGGGTTTTCACATCCTGGGCTTTTACTTGATTTTTTCAATATTAATTTCCGTGTTGATTGTTAGAATAACTCGCCTTTAATTAACACATAAAATAGCCAACTACATACCACTGTTGAGAAAATATTACCAAGAATTGTCCACCACAATCTCCTAATTCCCGATTACATTTTTAAAGAACATATTTATGTTTTCTTATAGCTAATCTGATAAATTCCCAACAAACAGATGGTAATAGTTTTATGAGTTATTCATTTCACCAAAAAATCATGTTGAAAATATAATCGATCACTTTACAAAAGGGTCTTCTGGCGAGTCAAGAAGTTCTAAACATGCGGCAAAATTGTGAGTGACCTGTGAACGGGTTCGAATGAAAATCAAGTGGCGATAAAAATGATGATAGTGGTGGGTTACAGGGTTTCAAATCTTGCTTATCCTTCTAGTTGCCCTCGTAACGCCATACAAAATGATTCTGATCCACTTGGCACCCGTTGCTAAGCAACGTTGGTAATGTGTTCAAGTGGTGGATTGTCCACAAAAATTGAGTATTATCGCTAGTACTGTAATTGCTCGGACAACCCTCGGGTTCACGAGCTGTCGATAGAAGACCTGTGCTCGCTTTTGATTCTTAGGTCCCATTATTCTCCTATCTCCTTCAAATGTTAACCTATACTCTCATATCATTCATTGTTATGTCTATTCGCATAGTCCTTCTCCTTGTTGTCCATGTCGAAGATTATTCTTTGGCCTGTACACCCTTTGTTATGTTGAATACACCCACATTATATCTTTCATCCTTATCCCGATTATAACTACAATGTTTCCCATTATTATTACTAGCATTATCATTGTTGCTATTATATATATTACCCTTATTAATTGTTGCTACTGTTACCTTTATTATTATTTTTATTACTATAACTACCATTATATTTATTGTTATTACCACTATGATTATTACTATTATTATTATTATTATCATAATTATTATCAATCATTACTACAAATACCATGATTATTATTATTATTACCATTATTATTATTATTATTATCATTATCATTATTATTATTATCAATATTATTATTATTATAATTACCATTACCCTTATCATTATCGTTATATTTATTAAGATTTTGTAGGGATCCGTCCTTATTCCTCAGCGTTAAAAATTGTTTATTGATATACAACATTAGCCGTAGTCCATCTATATTTTTCGGTTTTCGATAAAGTATTTTTGTAAACTAGAAAATTTGAGCAGCGTTCCGCCCTTATTTTACGCATTCCATTTTTGCGTTACTATTTTTGTTAAGTATTTGAATTAGTTCGGAAAATTTGAGCAGCGTCCCGCCCATATTTTCCGCCTCAACTCAAATTAAATTATTTAATTTTTATTTAAAAAACATTATTTTCATGATTTTGGTCGTTCGGATTAATCTTTTTCCGATGGCTATCCATTTTAACTGTTGCAACGATTTCGCAATTTTCCCCGCTACCCATTCCCTCTTTTTGTCCTTAAGATCTATTTATGTTCATTTCATAGTTAATGAGTGCCCACTGGACTACTCGGTGTTAGAGATTTTGAGCCGATTGTTGTTAAAAATTTATGTCAATTTTACAGAAAACGGATGGTGAAGGAGCAGCCAATAAACTACTCATTTACCCTCCAATTTCCCCTATGTACGGATAATATTGACGTTCCAACTCCTGCGTTCCACACGCTGAGCCTTCACGGGTACATATCATTGGCGATTTTCCACGCTCTTACACAAATCTGTACTATGTAGATTTTGCTTTCTTGCGTTATGTGTTGGCTGTGAGCCGGAAAATAACAAATAATATTTTACCATAGCATTTGGAATAAAAGTTTCGATGCACTAAGGCTGTAGATATAAAATATTTATTCAGCATATTACATCGGCTACATACATTTGAAATTCATTGTATCCATCCCATAAAATTTACTTCGAAAATCCCATAAATTCAATTCGATAAATCATCTATAAATTCAATTGGAAAAACAAAATTATCCATAAATTTAATCTGAAAAATCATCCATAAATTCAATTGAAAAATTACCCACAAATTTGATTCAAAAAATCATCCATAAATTCAATTGGAAAAACAAAATTATCCATAAATTCAATTTGAAAAACAAAAATCATCCATCAATTCGATCTGAAAAGTCATCCATAAATTCAATTGAAAAATTACCCATCAATTCTCTTCGAAAAAATCAATTTATAATATTGCACCAGTTGAGAGTGATCGTGTTCAGGCAAAACACTTACCCGTGTTAATTGCCTGAATGCACGGCTCTCAACCAGTTATACAACCAGTTAAACAGTTCTATAATGAAAATTTTCCTCCGAAAAATAAGACTGAAAATTTGTGAAAACACATCGGTATTTATACCTATAATTTGGCCTTAACCTTGCGTGTTAGTTTTACTGCGATTAAACAAAATTCGACTTTGAAATTATTTATGTTATCTACATTAGATTTTTATTTATTTCTTAATTTTAAATTGGTAATTTATTTAACATTTTTAATTAAATTTATTCATCCAAAAATATTTTATTTTTATTCATTTAATTCATTTATTTTTTTAATTTTATATAAATGGTCATTTTACGGTCGAATTTTCTTGTTATTATGTTATTTTTTATGTAGATTTCGTGCGGTTCTTGATGCATTTTGTATTTATTTTATTTTACTTTTGTTGGGCCAGAACGTAAACGGCCTTCAAAATGTTTAAATGGATCAGAAAAACACACGCAGATACAACACGCAATTTAAAATAAACCTGAAAAACACCAAGTAAACCCGATAAAATCCGAGAAATACAAGAATTAAATATAAAATTAAGAAACATAAAAATAAAATAAAATATTAACAAAATGCATCAAGATCCGCACGATACCTACACAAATACAACAAGAAAACACGACAAATTCGACGAAATTGAAAAATCAATTAAAGTTCATTAAAGTGGAATTTAAATGAAAAAATTGAATTAGCAATAATTCAATAAAAATTTTAAATAAAAAATTATAAAAATAAATCAAAAAATATCAAAATTAAATAATAGAATTTGCTAGAAAAGAACAAGGTCGAATTTTGTTTTACTGCATCAAATTTTACACGTCACACAAGTAGGTATAAATACTGATCCATTTTCACATTTAAACACACCATTTTTCAAGACACCATTTTTCAAAATACCATTTTTCTTGAGAACAAAGAATCGTTTTGAAAAGCGTTAAATCTTTAAAACTAATTTAGAAAATCTTCAACTACTTTTCAATTATTGTGAACTACATCAAATCTATTTTCAAATTTTTTAGGTGAGAATCATTTACATTGGAACCCTCTTTCCACATCACGACCTTGCATCTCAATGGAGCTCTGCTCGGCGTCGATGTGGGAGGAGAGGTATTTATGCTGTTATGCTATTTTATGCTTATTTTATGGTTGATGATTTTGGAATGGTTAATGGGTAACTTATTTGTTTCATGATTAATAAAATTTATTAATATGTATTTATATGTTTTTATAAATTATAAAATTTAATTATCAAAATTTTTCCGGCCCACAGCCGACACATCACGCAAGTTAGTAAAATCAACATAGTGCAGATGCATGTAAGTGCGTGGAAGATCGCCAATGATATGCACCCGTGAAGACTCAGCGTGCGCAACGCAGCGGTCGGATCGTAAATATCTATCCCTATAGCTGAAGCGAGAAATAAGGAAGAAGTCTCTGGCTACTTCCTCGTTTCTCAATTCTATAAAATCGACCTAAATTTATTTAACAAACGGCTTAAAATCACCACACCGAGTAGTCCAGTGGGCACTCAATAACTATAATATAAACATACTATGCCTTAAGATCAATTAAAGGAAAAGGGTGCGGGGACAACGTAAATTGAAATTGCTGATATAACCCCTTCCGTGTCAATGCCATGAAATTTAATAAAATTATGATTAATATGAAGCAAAATAAAGTTATGATTAATAGGAAATGAAAGAAATTAAATAAAGTTATGATTGGTATGAAATAAAATGAAATCATGAAAAATGAATTTAATAAAATTACGATTGATAGGAAGAGAAATGAATTTAGTAAAGTTATGATTAATTAGAGATTAAATGAATTCGATAAAATTACCCTTAGTAGGAAATAAAGTGAATTTGAATAGAATGAATTTACTAAAATTAGGATTAGTAACAAACAAAATCTCAATGGTACAGTGATTTGATAGAATATACGAGATATAAAAGAAAATCTTAATTGAAACAAAAAATATTGGTAAAGTTAATAAAGAATAAAATCTTGTTTGTAAGGAAAAAATTTAATAAAACTTTCGATTAATGAAAATAAAATCTTGTTGATAAAGTAGGTGAAGTTTATGTTTGAGACGAAAATAAAATTTTATTTGTTAACTCTGCTACAATTGACAATCATAGGGAATAAAATCGTACCTACTAGGGTATAGGATTAACCACAATCCGAGATCATATCAGTGAGGTAAGCAAAGATTGTAATCCATAATAAATTCAAATCCATTGGTACAGTGTAATAAATGAAAACAATCAATTCGAGAATTGTAGGATTAGCAATAAAATTTGGAACATTTTAGATATCATTCGGCAAGTAGGATTATGTATAATTGTGCAAAGATTAGAAATTGACCAACAGATCAGAATCATGTTTAGCCAAATTAATTGCGAAATTAGACAGGGATTTTCCATAAAATCCAACTTAATCCGACCTAGCACGACTTGTGAATTGAACCGTCAGGAGATCAAAATCTGAAAATAGCAAAAATCCATGTTCACCACGAAAAGTCGCCTCGATGAGATGTATTATTAACAACACCGACGCCCCCCAAAGTTCAATGATATTGGAAAAGGTCCATTCGAGGAATGTTAATAAAATCCAAGATAGAGGTAGCCCAATATTGTGACGAGAACGAATAACAACTATGTTCATAATCAAACTAATTTTGAAATATGTTAATTAAAAATTCCGAGACGATCGGATCAATCGAATTTGTCGAACTAATTAACAAGCACAACAACAAATAATTTGATCTTCATCGACGAGACTAATTTAAATACCAATCTACTTTGATTTTTCTTTTTAAAAATTAAGTCGATTTTGTCAATTTGGTTAATTACGGATTAAATCGAATTAAATCTAAAAATTGTAAATTCTTAAAACTTTAAATTAGAAATAAATTGTAATAGTGTATAAATTTCAAGCTTTAAAATTAATGTTTTTTTTTTTTTAATACCTTACTTGACAGACATCACAAAAATGAGATACCTCATGAATTTCACAGAACGTTTGACTCACCTTTACCCTAAACTATTTTATAGGTGCACGTACATATTGCAGACGGATCGAGCCTAGAAAAACCCCAATAATAGTCACTAGACAGACCAAATTTCGGGCCTAAACTCTCTTAACTAATATAGCCAAGACCCTATTCCCCACACTGTTAACTTTCATGATTTAAATTTCAATCATTACAGAGCATGTCCAACAATCAGATTACCACTCAGAAGAAACGCTCGGAAGTGAGATTACGAACCACCGACGCAATAGAAAGACCCCGGTCACAGTGGCCATATTCTATCCTTCGGAAAGCACGGGATCCGAGTAGTGACCCTCTCGAACCAATGAGGCAAGAATACCCAGCCGCTGAAATTTTTGCAAATGCGCAGGACCTCCTCACCCATTGGGAGCGGGTGCAGGAGCAGGTGGACTTACAAGTAGTCAAGGCAAGGATGTACCTTGCAAATGTGCTGGATGACATCCTTGCTGGGCGGATCGCCGTCGCCCATCCACCTCGTCCGGTTCGAGATACTAGACGTCCTTATACGGTAGAAGCTCTCAAAAGGAGTCTCAAACGATTCTGCCCGGATGAATGAACTGACAAAACGTTATAGTGATTAAAAATAATAATTATAATTAGCATCGCGTGTATTTCTTTTCTTCTTATATAACTGAGAATGAGTGTTGAGTTGTTTAAAAGAGTTGAAATATTTAGGCTGACCATAAATTGACGAGTAAAAATCCATTTAATTTCAGCAATGGCTTCTCTACGGATCCTGCAGACGGAGTTAGATCGCGCGAGGCAGGCGAATGCCGAATTACTTAGTCAAGTCCTGCAACTAACCCGTGAGATGCAGCAGATCAAAGCGACGTGCTTAGATCCTAAACGAACCAAAGTCCTATACCAACGACTTACCGCAGCTCAAAAAGGCTGGGCCGAAGAACGCCAGCTCAATCGGAGTTTGCGAACGCAGGTACGGGGGCTAGAAGTCGCTCTGGCGGTATGCAGGGAAGGTGAAGCGGTCACCTACCCGCTCATCTTCGCCCCAACTCAAATGCCACAGACAGTAAGCAAGACAGCAGAGCAACCCATCGTCACCAACAATCGCCGACCGGGACGTAAGGAGCGTGCCCGACGTCGAGCAACCCAACTCCAAGATACCAAACCATAGATATGCATCATGTGATTTGATTTAATAGAGTAGTTTAGCTTTAGTTGAGTCATTTTCTTCTGAAGTCGCACACCCGAACGGTCATAAGCAACCCTATTACGTCTCAGTTTTCCGCAGGCAATTAAGCACTAATCGTGAACAATTATTATGAGGGACAGAGCAAAGCGAGCATAGGTCTTCTATCGACAGCTCGTGAACCCGAGGTTTGTCCGAGCAATTACAGTACTAGCCAATGGTATTCAATTTTTGCGGGCAATCCACCACTTGAACACATTTCCAACGTTGCTTAGCAACGGGTGCCAAGTGGAGTAGTAGCATTTTGTATGGCGTTACTAGGGTCGCCAGGAAGATAAGCAAGACTTGAAACCCTGTAACCCACCACACAAATTTGGGGGCTCAGCCGGGATAAAGCTTTGTTAATTGGAAAAAGCAAAATAACCAAGTCAAGAAACCACAGAGAGTCTGTCAGTACACCCTCAGCCGGGATAGAATGATTGTTTTTGCGAAAAACCAAAGGAATATAGACAGGCGTAAAGAAAATGTCGGGACGACATTTTGTCGAACCGCGGAGAGATGTAATAGCAATGAAACAAAACCCAGAGAACGATCGACGGAAAACGAACAACCTTACTACAAGATAAGAGGAAATGTCAAGGAAATAGACGACTGGCCCACCAAGTACAAATTTGGGGTCTCAGCAGGATTGAAGCTCTGTTAGTTAGAGAGACCAGGACAATCAAGTTAAGAAACAACAGAGAATTATGCCAGTACACCCTCAGCCGGGATTGAAGCTTTGTTTTCGCGAAAAACCAAAGGAAATATGGACATAGATTAAGGTTTAAATTGGAAAATGTGAAACCTAACAGTTGTAAAGATCGATTGTAAAGATTGATGGGAAATTGTAAAGATCGATGGAAAACAAACAACCCGACTACAAATTAGGACGCCAAGACACTCAACATCCATCAATACTTGACGACATGACACCCTTGTAAGACACCAACAACAATGACAAGACGCATAAGTAATTAAAAGGGTAAAATTCGGGATAAAATGAAATGGGGTAAGTAAGGGGAGTAATGATAAACAAGAGAAAGACACCGAACCCAACAAGAGGAAGCCAACGGTAATAGAATAAAGCACAACAGGTAATGAGTAAATAGTAGTAAATAAAACGACTCAAAACATATTAAAAATTTAGTTAATTAGTATTTAGATAAATTTAAAGGGTAATTTGATAATTTTAGATGGAACCAGCAAAAATTATAGAAAAACTAAAGGGGATCCTAAACATTGAAAATGACAATCTGGAGGAACTAATTAATAAACAAAAGTTAATTAAAAGAGCTAAAGAGGATATATCAGCAATCACTAACCTGTACTCCGATGAACATTGCATATTAATAAAATTGATCGATATTGATAAAGATGTAACTACTGAAAGAATATATGAAATTCTATCTATGAGATTAGAGATAACCAAATTTGGGAAAAGCTGGTACAAGTTAATGGAAAAAGTCAAAAACATTGAGGACGAGATTACAACAACAATGAAGGAGCAAACTAAGGCTTATGTGGAATGTTATGCGTGCAGAACAGAGGAAGCACGAGTAATGGTGATACCTTGCGGACACCTGAGTTATTGTCATGGATGCGCACAAGAGTCGCACTGTATGTTATGCCAGCGAAAGATAAAGGAAAGACTAACGGTTTACTTCCCATGAAATTGTTATGATGAAATGAAATAAATGTGTATTATTTGAATTATTATTAGACGATAAGATGAATATAAAAGAAATATGCAATGTTTATAAATAATAAAACAACCCGACAACGACAAACAAAGGTAATAGACCGAAAACATAAAAGCCGAATTAGGGAAATAATCAAAACACATGCACAGAGACACAAAATATTGGACGGAAAAATTTCGACAACCGAGTTTTCCTAGTATATAATCCTTTTTTTTGTGTTTTATTGATATTATATTTATTGATATTATATTGAGATAGGACGAGGAAAAATGGTTAAACCTGAGCTATCTAATGATAGTACGCTCACCCAAGGGAAACCCTGATCAACCCTACTGAGAAAGGAACTGGTAGGCCAAGTCGCGTATGTCAGCAAGTAACCGGCGAGAGATTGATCACCTCTTTTGGGGAGCTTGTTGATGCGATTACCACAAATTTTGAAGGGGGGAGTGAAGAGATAGACCGAGAGGTGAGAGAAAGAGTGTACACGGAACAGAATTAATAGTTAGAGTAAAGGTACCTAGAGATGACTTCTTTTTCCCTAGCTGGTGGTGAGGCACCAGAGGACAGCTACGGACTGTCGTGCTCAGGTTGTTATCAGCCAAGGGACTGATGACGCTGGGCCGTTCGATACAAAAACCCGGATCACACACCGAGTATCGGACGATTCTTTTTTTCGCTGGGAGGCACTCGATACAACAACCCGGATCCCACACCGAGTATCGGGGCCAAACGGTAGGTGAGATGTGAACTAACCGGTAAATGGTTCATACTCAAAATGTCCTACTAAAGCCAGATGAGAGCGCTCGAATTGAGCCGAGAAATCTGAATGGATGGAGCGGGCAGAGATTTGATAGTTTATTCCCCGCTCCCACTTTTGAGCATTTCCTTTTCTTTTCACTATTCGGGAAATCAAGTAAACCGCTTTTGGAGCTTGATTGAACGTCTAGGCATTTCCATACTTTTATATTCTTCGAGGTACACAACCCGGATCCCACACCGAGTACCGAGGGAATGTTTTTTTGTTGCCCAGCGAGGAGTTTGGTACAATAACCCGGATCCCACACCGAGTACCAAATATCCGAATGGCGGTGAGTAAAGCGTAACCGGAAGAATGCGCGGCCAAAAGACGCCATGGCTTGAGAGTCAGTGTGAGGCCTCAAACATACCCAAAAGTCACTGATTGAGCTCAAGTCCGATATAAGAGATAATATGAAATAGAGGGCCGGATGATTATAATCAGATACTTGAGGCAATAGAGGGCTGGATGATTATAATCAGATACTTGAGGCAATAGAGGGCCGGATGATCATGATCAGATACTTGAGGCAATAGAGGGCTGGATGATCATGATCAGATACTTGAGGCAATAGAGGGCCGGATGATTATGATCAGATACTGGAGGCCATAGAGTACCAGATAAGATAGGATATGAGTAAAGATGAAATATGATTATGAATAGATATTAAGGTCACAGATGACCAGTAAAAGAGTTAAAGCCGAAGGCCGAAGAGCCAACGGAAATCATAGAGGGCATAGAGCGCCAGCGATTGAGGATTAAGTAAATAAAATTTTTTGGGGACATAGGAAAAACAATTAATGGAATGAATGAAAGTATGAGTATGATGATTATTGATATTATGATATAGATAATTGATACGACTATATAGATAACTGATAAGACTATATAGATAATTGATACGAGATTAATAGATAATTATTACGAGGTATAGATAATTAAAAATGGACTTAAAATGAGGGGGGTGAGTCAGATAAAGAAGACCACCACGATAAATGCGAACAGGGGATGATAATATAGATAGTATGGTAAACGGAGGAGAAATTAGTATAGAGTATAAATATTGGAGTGTTATTTATTTTTAGGAATCGATAGTCAAGCAAACAATCCAAGTCAAGCACAAAGCAAAGCAAAGGAGAAAATATTTCAGAGCAAACGACAAAGCAAGCGATAACAAAGGAATTTGAATAGACGAGCAGAAAAGATTTTGGAATAAACGTCAGAGTAGTTACAAGCAGATAAGCAACCAGAAGTTTCAAAGCAACCAAAGCAAGAGAAGAGAAACCAGTCAAGCAGACGAATAACCGTAAACATTGATAGCATCAGCAACCACACGAGAAGCAAAAGCCAAGAGAATAGAGAAAAAAGTTTATTAAAAGAAGAAGAAAAGAGAAAAGTTCGCAACAGTAGAAGTGTTAATACTAAAGTATCAACTGCAACTGGAACCGGCACAGATAGCGGATTGACCGATTTTGAATTTAATAGCAGCGAGGAGAACGAATTACGTAATATCGAAAACCAGTTGACAACGATAGAATCAGTAAACGAAGAAGATCTGGACAACAATCCAAACATGACGACTTCAATAAACTCTTCAATTCCGGATGCAAATACAATGTTGAATAACAATAATGCGATGATAGGAGAGTTCAGAGAAAAGTTTAGAGGAGAACCGTTCGACGGTAGTCTCAACAAATTGGATACGTTTATAAAGGAATTCGAAGTGTATAAAAATATCTGTCACTGGACAGATCAAAAAGTAAAAGAGCGACTACCCTTGTATTTGAAAGGGAGCGCACAAGATGTATTCGTAGAGGAAGCGAGAGACGATACAAAATTGACAACATGGACAGAGATTAAAGAGTTCTTAATAAAGATATTCGGAATAGAGAAAAAGGGAAATAGGAAGATATTGGACTTCCTACATCGAAAACAAAGACGAGATGAATCAAATGCAGTGTACGCATGCGAATTAAAGAAACTATGTAAAGAAGCCTTCGGAGAACATGATTTGCCCGAAGATAAAATGGTAGACGTCTTCATAAGAGGAATCAAGAGGGAAGACATACGAGCCAACCTTGGATGTTTGGCACCAGAAACGTTAGATAAAGCAGTAGCAATCGCAAATAGATGTGAAGCCCATCTAGGACTGGGATATCAAGTGGCAGTCTTGGCCACGGAACCAACAACATCAACAGTCAACGCCAACAACCAAAACAACAATACCAATCCAGCTATGAATCAATTCATTCCAAGAGCACAACAGATGTTCAAGCCACCAACAACGAGAAATCCGGAGGATAGAGGTAATAACCAAGTAAGTTATAATAATAATTTCAGAAACAATCCAAATACAAATGAAAAATGCTCCATATGCCAAAGAATAGGACATCGGTCAGAGAATTGTTTCCGAAATCACACTTGTCAAAAATGTGGTAGACGAGGGCATACTGAGAAAATATGTAGACAACCTATCAACAAAGCATGTTACAATTGTGGACAACAAGGACATTTCGCAAGGCAATGTAACATAAGAAGAGAACCAAACCAGCCAAGATCAAACAACTCTATGGGAAATCCACAAATTAACGTGATGCAAGAGATAGACATGCTACGAGAAACACTACAACGAATGCCCATGGAATTAAAAGAGATGATACAACAGATGCCCACCAATATACAACAACAACGAATCAACGTAATGAGAAGCAATGAGGAGATTCAAGAGCTGCGAACTAGAGAATATCAAGAGCAACAACAAGCTGAATGGCAAAGACTACAAACAGAGGAAGCCCAAGAAATCCAGCAAAGATGGGAAAATCCGAAAACAAACCCCGAAAAGAATTAATATGATGAGAATGGAAATTCCAGATGAAATTCACACTGCGGAGCAGTGTGTTGAGAACGAAGGGGAGGAAATATGATAACTGCTAACGAGAAAACAGTTGAATTAAACACGATGGAGAAAATAGAGGCCATCAAAGAATTTACAGAGGAGGAAAAACAAAGACGTCGACAGTTAAAAGAAACGATAATAGAGAAACCGAATGAACCGGAAACTCAAGAGATTAAACGAGCAGAGATGATGATAACGGAAGATCAAAACGAGGGAACACTAATGTACGAGATAGACGAACTCGAAGAAGAAATTATGATACAAAAGACAGAGAGTACACTCGAGAAAATAAAGCAAGAGGAAGCTTTAGAACAAGAGGAGGATCAGTTAAAAGAAAAAGAAGCGATCCTGAAACAAGAGAAAGCCGAACTAAGAAAGAAGGCATTAATATTAAAAATAGACGGAGCGTTAAAACATCTAGAACAAGAGCAAGCACTAGATCAAAAAATAGAAGTGATGGCAAAGGAAGTCTTATCACAAGAAATGGAAGAACCAAAATTAGAACTACAAAGAGATGAGCAGGAAGCATCAACGTCACAAGGAAAAGAAAAGATATTAGAACCAATAATAACAAAAAATCGAATCCAGAGGATACTGCTACAAAAAATAGAAACAAGAATCAGAAAAGAAAAGCCCACGTGGAGTGAAGCTCAAATTGAGAATAGAATAAAAGAGATATGGTTCCAAACAAAAGGGCCAACAAAGATAATGAAAGAGGAGGAACAACCACATATTAATATGATGAGACAAATACCAGACGATCAAACAGATGAGGATGAAAGCGAAATAAGCAGTCTGGGTGGAGAAATATTTCAGTCATGCGAGGAAAATAAACCATACAAAGATGAATCAAAATCCGAATTAGAAGAAACGGAAACGAACGTGCCAAGAGAAGATGAAACCGAGATATTAAAAGAAATCAACGAGATTGTAGAAGAGGTAGATCGAAACCAAATGTTCCTAAACCTCAGAGATACAACCGCATACAGCAGAATAATGAAATTAATTGCGAAAGGATATCAACAGGATAATGGTACATTCACGGCATCATGGAAAGACATGATAAGAAAGTACCAAGAGAATCTGAAAGAATATGATAGAGAAGAGTATCAGGTAATTATTGATTTTCCAGAAATACCGAGACAGATAATAGCCACAAGAGGCGAAAGCACAAACGAGTTGTATGATTGGGTAGTGAAAAAGCTAGGACCCAGCTACAAAAATAAACCTTTATATTATCAAGGAAGAAAAATAAAGCGAGATATACACCTAGCGGATGCTCTAATATGGCCAAAAGGAATAAATGTGGTAACATTAAACAAAAATGAAACCGAGGAAACGACAGCAGAAATATGGCAGAAAATTCAAATATTGTACAACAAAGAAATAAAACCTGGATTGGAAAAAGAGAGACAAAAGATAATGAGGCAAAACCAGATTAAAATGACAGAACAAGCAATAGACCAAGCTAGAAAATATATTAATCGATTATCACTAACAAGACCGATCTCAATGAAAATATTTGTAGAAGCTGTACGAGATACAGACATTATGAGATTTGACAACGAGAGAACGGATGAGTTGATAGCCAAATATGGAGAGCATCAAAGAGATATGAGAGGAGATGAACCAATAAAGATAAAAATAAAGCTACCAATGATGAAATAAAAGAAATATCGGTAGACCCCGATTGTCAAATGCACGAATTATACCGACGGATAAACGAAGAAATTATCCAACCTATAATCGAAAGTAGTGACGACGGTATGGTGGAAGACGTGGCAATAATGTACCACAAACGGCAAATAAGTCCGCGAGAACGAACCCCGATATACGAATTAGGTATATGGGAAGACGGACAAACCATTAATATCATAGCCATGGATGAACCAGAGAGAAAAAATACAACAAAAAGGGAACAACAGATCCAAGAATTTCAAGAGGAAATGAAAAGAAAAATGGACCAAATACTAACCATCTACCAGTTATGGAGACAAGATGCGAAATTAAGCACAAAATTCAACCGATAGACGACTCGAGATGCCGATCAACACCATGGAAAAGGGTGTATGATGAAAAGACGAAAGGAGTGGGAAATGGAAAATGGAGAGAACTGAACCAAAATGGAGAAAATATATACCAGGAGAAGCGCCAGAAGAGGCAGCAACGAACAACCTTGGAGCTATATGAAGACGAACCATATGAAAATCTACCAGAGGAAATGATAAACGAAATGGAATGGCAACCAGAAGAAGACGAGGAAATAAACGATAGAGCTCGACTAGCCCCATACACATGGAAAATAGCGGATGGGCTGAAAAAGTAAAATCGGCTGAAGAAGAGAAAATCATCGGTATTCACAAGTCATCAATTCTATACAGAGATCGGAGGATATCGGATGAAATTGAGAGTGTACCCAAACGGAGATGGGGTAGGAAAAGGAAAATATTTATCAGTGTATTTTCTATTAGCAAGAGGCAGATATGACGGCAAGTTAGAATGGCCATTTAATCGAAAAGTCACGAATTTCAATCGCTAAACCCGGAAAATGGGAAGAGCGACATAGCGAAAATTGGGAATGACCCAAGATCTATGATAAGTCAGAAGCCAAAATCCTACCGAAAATGTTGCAGGAGGAGTACCACAATTTCTGTTGAAAAAATATGTAACACCTCAATTCGTGAAAGATGACACGATATATATCACGATCGAAGTAGAAACAGAACGAGAAATGAAAATACGAATTCAACAAGAACAAGCGAGACCGCGAATTAGCGTACTGAGAAACGAATTCCAGGAATAAAATACTTGCCCACAGATATAGACGATCCTGTGGAGGAAGGATTAACACGATTAACAGAAACGCAAAAGTGTAGAGAGTTAGCAGCAATATTGAGAACTGGGGCAAAGAACCAAAGACGAACTGTAACAGATTTAGCAAAATGGATAATCGATTCGTGTAGTAGGGTGGAAAATCTGCGAAATATCGTAAAGGAAATAGAGGAGTATCGGAGAATGTATGCGTGGTACCCAGAGCAATTCCGAGAAATCATCCGAAAATGGAAACATACCGAATGGGCAGCCGAAACGATAGAAAAGTACAGCCTAAAAATTATGACACCAGATTTCGAACCAATTGAAAGAGAATTTTATATCACTGCCAAGGTGAGTGAAGTGAAAAAGAGAATACCATACGAACCGCCATTTCATTTACAATACGAAGGACGATCATTAGATGACGATCTCGAAATTGGAGTTACGCAAATGCAATTGGGATTAATAAATATATTAACAGTAGCAAAAATTGCGGGTAGAGAACTCAATAAAAGAGAAATCAAAACGAAAACGCCAATAGGACGACAGGAAAGTCTAAAGTACGCCAGAAGTTCCACCTGCAACAGATGAAGTAATCGTTATCACAACAGGAGATGAAGAGATACTGAATGATCTAAATGATATTGTGGATGAGGAAACAACCAGGAGAATACCGGAATCAAGAGATTTGTTTATGACAGAAAACGAAGATGATCTGATAACAGATGAACCAGACGAGCCAGTATGTGGTCAAAGACAACCAGTCGAAATTATAGAGCCAGATACCGAAGAGGAAAATAAAAAGAAAGAGAGAAGACGCCGAAGCTCGACAGGAGACGAATGGGACAATTGGATAAATGAACGAGGAGCTACAACATCCAAGAAAACGGCAGACGAACAACCCAAACGAAAAGAAACAGGTACGGCAATGGAAAAGAAATCCAGAGGACGACCAAAGACTGATAAACCAGCTCCAGAAAGGAAAACCAAAGAGCAAATGCAAATGGATCAATTGACAACGAAATTGAACAAGCTTAGTCAAGTAACGAAGCAGTTACAAGGAAAACTGAAAGGCCAAGAACAAGGAGCAAAGTGGATCAACAGACTAATAACTGAGATGCTGGGATTAGCAAATCCAGAAATAAAGAGAAATTTAAAACTTAATAATATCGGCGCAGAAGCAAAACAGCTTTGGGCAGCAATAAAACCAATAATAAATAAAATAATGGATAATAAAGTACGAACCACAACTAAAGATCCAGAAGAATTGCTATTGATAATAAATCACCTAACGAAACGATCTGATGACCCAAATAGATATTTGGTAGGAATGGCTTATCTAATGTATAATACGATAGCGATATACAGAAAACGAACTCCAAGATACAACCCAAACGGATATGAATTTGCGATAACAGACATTATCAGGAAGGTAATCGAACCATTCATCTTGACTCAAGGTGGATGGCAAGCCTTTATAAATCTAGTAAGCAAAGATGATCAAACTGAAATAATGCAGACAAAGTTGAAAGAGTTATTAACGGAATTCGAAACAACAATTAATGCAAGCGATCCAAAAACAGCTAGAAAAGGAATGAATGCGATAATCACTACAATACTCATATGGATGATGTGCGTAAAAGGAGTAGAACCGTTTGTAGTATATCGATTGTGATAACATAAAGATTGGTGATAAATATTCACTAAAAGAAACGGAAGAGTGCAAAGCAGCAAATCCCGGTAGATTACAGACAACGGCAACAGCAGTATCTTATAACGTATATCAAGAAGTAGATTTCATTAAAACAGAAATCAAAGAATGCTCTGTAACAAGGAAAATCGTAGCATTTCCATTGCGGACATCACTCACACTCAACAATTATAGAAGCGGGAACGGAAACAACAGTAGTATCAGTAACGCGGAACGAATGTGAAGAAGGATTCACGACAGGACGTATCTCAATAGCTGGACGAGTGAAT
The DNA here is from genome assembly GCA_022537955.1 of Schmidtea mediterranea. Taxonomy (NCBI): domain Eukaryota; kingdom Metazoa; phylum Platyhelminthes; order Tricladida; family Dugesiidae; genus Schmidtea; species Schmidtea mediterranea. The sequence continues at coordinate 288,716,849 of CM039679.1, forward strand.
GTAGCAGCCGAGGAAGGAAAAATAAAAACTACCCGAGTATACGCTGCAGGAAGAATAACGGCTGGAGACGGAACGTGTCAAGGAGGAGAGTACACCTTATTGAATCAATTAGTCAAAGGAGTAGTAGTGATTGAAAGCTACCAAGTAAAATTAGAGAAATATCAAGGATATTTTGATCCAGACACACAAGCGATGAAAAAGTACCCTCAATGTCTAGCAACAGATAGATCATGCAATACGGGAATGTCAACGATCGTATATCACGCCGATACCAGAACTTGTAGACTCACCTTATTGAAAAGCGCAATATTCGACGAAGTGCAAGGACGAGTGCACAGTGAAACAGAAACTAACACGCAAAAAAGCGCATTGGACGAAATACGAAGAACAGGAAGAATCGGAAAACCCACAATCACCACGACTATCGGATCAGAGGTCACACCAACGGTAGTAATATCAACGGATACTACAATCGGAATGAAATTCATAAAAGGGCGAATGGTGAGTAAATGTGACGAAATGGTAGCTAGTACAAATTATAAAGGAATATTTTATCGCGAACAGCAATACCGAACGCAAAAGTGCAAATAGACCCCAAAGATGTAAAACTATATCTCTATATAAATAACAAGATGGATTTCTTATATCACAAAGGATTGGCATCAACAGAAAAAATATACTACGATTTAGTTAAAAATGATTGTATCCTGAACAGAGAAATATTAAAAACAAAGTTGGCAATGGCAATCACGAACCCAGATAATGCAATTCCATTACTACCACTACAGGAAGGGTATTTTGGAAGAATCGTTGGAGAAGTTATGTATACATACAAATGTGAAAAGACAATTGCGAAACTGCCAGAGAATTCAACAATTCCAAGAGATAAATGCATAAACGAATTAGAAATAATGCATAAAGGAAAAATCAGATTCGCTCAGCCAGTAACAAGGATGATAAACCCAGAAAAATTCGTACCCAATATGTTTAGTTGTAGTAATGTATATGGACCGTTATTTGAAATAAGAGATGGAAGTTGGTTACAGTTCCCAACCCGAGTAATAGTAGCACCACCAAAAAATATTTGGACTTACAGAATTGGCTAGCGAAGCAGAATTCAAACCAGTTGATATATCACAGAGTGGAATATACCAAACGAAAGATCTGGAACGAGCCAGAGAACATTTATTATTCCCAGCACAAAGGCAAGCAATACTATCTAATATTGTAACGATAACGGGAGGTAACAACTATGGAGAGAAACCCAACTACGAATTGTTACTATCACCAGACCATTTTCAACATGCAACAGCAAATATGATGAAAGCCATGTGGGGAAGATTCTTAATCTTCGGACAAATGATGGCAGGAATCTTAGGAATAATTCTTATTATTCAAATCGTAAGAGTGATCTTAACACAAATGTTAGCATGTTTCGATATCTACAAAAGAGAGAGAAAAATCAACTGGAAAATGGCAATTGGATTTTTACCGTTTTTAGCAAAAACAATGGTGTTACATGGACACTCAAAAGATATTCACAAGATAAAGAGATTGGTAGGAATTCTAACGAAAATGAATGGTACCGATGAAGAAGTCGGACGAAAATTTAAGGCGATAATGAGATTAGAAGCCGAGAAAACCAGAATGAAGCGACAAAAAACGAGTAACTGGAGACGATGGATAAATTTCAAAGATGATAGCAGCGATAACAGCGACAACAACGAAAATCAAGGAGGAACACAGATGCTAACTCAAGAGCAACTCAAACAATGGGAAAATCGAAAGACAAGACATAGTGGACATTATCAATCATCCACCACCAGTATATGAATGTTAAAGAAACAACAAAATTAGAGTAGAACCGAAAAAACGTACCGATACCAAGACCAACAACATTACGAAATATTTATCCAGTACCATACGAACCAAATTGGGCAGACTTAGTACCAAGAACCAGCCAAAGATCGAGAAGTGTGGATCAGGATCCAGAAACTCGAACTATCGCTATGTTACAAACATTAGCTGGACCAACATTAACGGTACCCATAGAGATAAATGGGGTAGAAATAAAAGCAATGATCGATACCGGAGCAAACATTTCAGCAATAAAAATGGATAAAATACCCGGAAGACTATGGCCATGTATAGAAGAAGCTAACATGGATGTAATAACTTGCAGTAAAGAATCAGTCGCAGTCATCGGAAAAATCTGGTCAATAATCGAATATAAAAATGTGAAAATCAATACGTATCTAGCGGTTATCAGGAGATTGAGTGCGGATTGTATAATTGGAACGGACCTCATGCCAGAATTATTAAAAGAGATAATAATAGATCTAGGATCGATGGAGCTGAGAGATAAAACTGGACGAATATGTATGTTGAAATCAGAAGTGAGATGTTCAGAGAAAATAGTAGTGCCAGGGCGCACACAAATGATTTGTTATGTAAAAGTGAATGAAGAAACCAGAGGAGAAATGATTTTCGAACCTAATCACAAATTTGAGAAAAAGAAAGAACTGCCATTAGCCAGAGAGATAGTGTACGTAAACGACAACAGTGAGATTCCAATCAATATTACAAATTTCGATGAGGAAGATAAAGTCATTTACGAAAACGAAAGATTGGGAAAACTAACACCGATGATGGACATCGAACTTCCAACAACAAAAACTGAAGGAAATGAAGAAGAATTATGGACAATCGACAGTCAGCTACTAAACGAAAACGAGAAAGAACAACTACAAAAACTGCTAATGGAATTTAAAGATATATTTGCAGCATCTGACTTAGATCTCGGTACAAGCGATGTAACGCAACATACGATACCATTAACAGATGATACCCCAATAACACTACGGCCATATCGATTGGCAGAAGCTCAAAAATCAGAAGCAGAAAAAGAAGTTCAAAAGATGTTGGACGCAGGAGTAATCGAACCAAGTTGCTCGCCATGGCAATTTCCAGTAGTCATGGTAAAGAAAAAAGACGGAACGCAACGATTTTGTATAGATTATCGACGACTCAACGCGGTAACAAAACGGGATACATATCCGTTACCGGACATAAATGAAATGTTGCAAACCCTACACGGAGCAGCTTATTTTACATCACTAGATTTAAAAAGTGGTTATTGGCAGATAAAGGTCAAAGAGGAGGACAGAGAGAAAACTGCCTTTACAATTGGAAAAGATCTATACCAATTCAAGAAAATGCCTTTCGGATTAACTAACGCACCAGCTTCATTTCAGAGATGTATGAATTTTGTAACGCACGGCATTAAACAATGTATGGTATATATTGATGATTTATTGATTTATTCTAGCACCTTCGAGCAACATTTAAAAGATATCCGTAACGTATTTGTTCGATTGAGACAATGGAAGTTAAAATTGAAACCCTCCAAATGCGATTGGGCAAAAGAAAAAGTTACCTTCTTAGGACATATTGTGTCAGCAAAAGGCAAAGAACCAGATCCAAGAAACATCGAAAAGATAAAGAATTGCCCAGTACCCAAAACAGTCACGCAAGTGCAAGAATTTTTAGGCCTATGTGGGTACTATCGAAAGTTCATCAAGAGTTATGCAACCATCGCAAAACCAATACAAGAATTAACCAAAAAAGATACCCCGTTTATATGGGAAAAGGAACAACAAACAGCCTTCGAAACACTCAGAGATAAACTGATATCAGCACCAATACTCGTACACCCAGATTTTAAGAAACCGTTTTTATTAGCGACAGACGCAAGTGGATATGCATCTGGAGCAGTCCTAGGACAATGGGATGACGAGAAAAGAGAGCGAGTTATTGGATATTACAGTCGAACATTCAAGAAACATGAAAAGAATTACTCTGTGACTGAAAGAGAGGGCACTAGCAATAATTCAAGCTATTAAACATTTCAAATATTTATTATGGGGTCACGAGATATATATCACTACTGATCATCAACCATTGGTATGGCTAGGCCAACACAAAGAAGCCTCGAGTAGATTGATGAGATGGGCGATGCAGTTGCAAGAATACTCGCCGTATATAAAATTCAAATCAGGAAAAGCCAACGCTAACGCAGACTGCATGTCAAGATTTGTATTTGAGGAACTGATGGATCATGATGTAAGACGAATATGCATGATCATCGCAGAAGATATAGATTTTACAAAACTGAGAAATGAGCAGAAAGAAGACGATGAGTTGAAAACAATAATCGAATTTATGAAAACGAACGATATGAAAATCTTCGACAACAACAGCAAATTAAAAGAGCATATGGAAAAACACAGACATCGATATACCATAGAGAAAGGATGGTTATTATTAATGGATGGCGAGAAAAGACTTATGTGCTTACCAGAAAGTAGACGAAAGGAGGTATTGATGCAATACCATGATGGAAAACTTGGAGGACACATGTCAGCAAAAAAGACGGAAGCAAGATTACGTCAAAAATATTATTGGCCAAATATCGGAGAAGACGTGAAAGGATGGATAAAGAATTGTCTGATATGTGCAACGAGGAAAAGTACAGGAAGTAAACCTAAAGGCACCATTAAAACCAATGCCAATTCCACCAGAACCAATGACAATGATCGCAATGGATGTAGTAGGACCATTACCCGAAACCAACGATGGAAATATCTATATATTAGTAGTAACAGATTATTTATCAAAATTCCCGGAAGCATTCGCAATACCAGATCAAAAAGCCAGAACAATAGCGAGAATCCTAGTAGAGGAAATATGCTGTAGATACGGAACACCCAAACAGATCCTGACTGATCAAGGAACCAACTTCATGAGCGAAATCATAGAAGAAGTAACGAACTTACTTCAGAATTGCGAAATTGAGAACATCGCCTTACCATCCACAAACAAATGGTCAAACCGAACGATTCAACGGCATATTAATTGAAATGATGTCAAATTACGTAAGCAGACACCAAAAGGATTGGGATAGATATATAAATCTATGCCTTATGGCCTATAGGATGTCAATACATTCAGCAACAAAAATGAGTCCATTTAAATTAATGTACGGCAGAGAATGTAACATGCCGATCGACTTAGAATATCAACCACAATATTCACATTTATTATGAATTTGAATGATTACGTAAACGAATTCAAAGAGCGAATGCAGGAAATCTGGAAACGGCAGGTATGAATATTAGATTAATCAAGAAAGCTACAAAGCAATTGCAACGATAAAAAGAGAGAACGTACTGAGCATAAACTTTTCAGGTTGGAGACTGGGTAAATAATTGCGACGCCATCAGAAATATCCAGGAGTAGCCCGACAAAATTTACAAAGATGTGGTAAAGGAATTATGAGATAAGTATTAAAGAGATAATGGTGTGCGAGTTAAAATTGGTCAATACGCCACATCACTAGACCTACTTTACGTAAACGTTAGCAGATGTAAAGAGATACCCAGAACAATAAAGAGAACCAGAGAATCGAGTATGCAAACAGATACAAACTCAACAACTGAGTATAAACGGACTAACGATGAGCGAAAATAGAAGCGCATCAAATAATAATGTAGAGGAACCTAAACCGGATGAATCCAAAATTACGTTAAATGCGACTCAAGATAATGTAGACAAGATGGATATATATAGTGGAAAGCATCAGAGAGATAATGCAGAATGGGTCGAAGGAAAAGGATGGTGAGAAAAGTAACAAAGCGGGCAAAATCGCATGGATACGACTAAAGGAGCTAGAAGTCCAACGCAGAATGGACCGTATTAAAGAGAGTATACCATGATTTCACTATGGCAGATTGAAGGAAACGTACTTTACATATTGCAGTACAACACAGAATACTCAAAGGATAATGGATATAATCCAACTTATGCAGAAATGCGACACACACTCAAATTTATACCAAACGAAGAAGGCAACACCATTAAGTTCGCAGTCGCAGCAAGATCTTCTACACGTTCTGAGAGAACTATTTAAATCATACAGGATCATCGTTTCTAAAAGATAAATAGACATATGGAGAAAATAATTGTACTACATAGCGGCTGAAATCAAGACAAGCAAGTGCATAAAATTTATAACCATTAACGCGACAATCAGAGAGAGAGAATTGATGGGTAAAACAATCCAAACATTATGGGAAAAACCAATACAAGAATTAACCAAAAGGATACCCCGCTTTAGAATCTCATGCCGGAATTATTTAAAGAAATTAATAATAGATCTGGATCGAGGAGTTGAGAGATAAAGACCGGACGAATATGCATTGTTAAAGTTCGAAGTAAGATGCTCAGAGGAATATTCAGGCGCACACAAATAGTTTTACGTGAAAGTGAACGAGAACAGAGGTAAAAATGATCTTCGACCTAGACCATAATTGAGAAAAAGAGGGAGAACCATTAGCCAGAGAAAATAGTGATATGTAAACATTAAACAGCGACTTCCAATCAACAGAGTATTTCGATGAAAAGACAAAATAATTTACGAACGAAAGATTGGAACTAAACGCAATGATGATTTGAACTCCCAGCAACGAAACCGAGGTGAACTGAGGAGAATTTATGGACATCGACAGGTCAGCTACTAAACGAACAGAGTAAGCAATTACAAATGCGTAATGGATTTCAAAGATAATTTTTGCAGCATCCGATTTAGATCTCGGCCAGCGATGTGACGCAAACAACTATTACCTTAACACGATATACCAATAGCGCTCGACTCATATCCGATTAGGCATGAGGTCAACATCCGTTGCAGAAAATGTAAGTTCAAAGTGTTAACGCAGGGATTAATCGAACAAGTTGTCACCATGCAATTCCAGTGTCCATGGTGAAGAAAAAGACGGAACACAACGATTCTGTATAGATTATCGACGACTCAACCGGTAACAAAACGAATACATTATCTTACCAACATGAAATGAAAATTGTTACAAACCCTAACGGAGCAGCTTATTTTACATCACTGATTTTACAATCAAGTGGATATTGCAAATCAAGGTCAGGAGATGGACCGAGAGAAAACTGCGTTTCATCGAAACGATTTTATTCAAATTCAAGGAAAATGCCTTGAATTAACAACGCACCAGCTTTCATTTTCAGATTATGATTTTGTTTAACTAGCGGCATCAAAAATGTATGGGTATATATTGCATGATTTACTAATTTATTCTAGCACCTTCGAGCAACATTTAAAAGATTATCCGTAATGTATTCGTTTCGACTTGAGAACAATGGAAGTTAAAATTGAAACCTTCCAAATGCGATTGGGCAAAGGAAAAAGTCACCTTCTTAGGACATATTGTGTCAGCAAAAGGCAAAGAACCAGATCCAAGAAACATCGAAAAGATAAAGAATTGCCCCCGTACCAAAAACGTCAGCACAAGATTGCAAGATTTTTAGGCCATCGGATATTAATCGGGAAGTATCAAGCTATGACCATCGCGACCATACAGAACTTAAACAAGAAGCACCCCCTTTATATGGGAGAAGACAAAAACGCGCCTCTTCGAAACCACTCAAAGGATAAACTTAATCAGCCACCAATACTCGTACACCCAGATTTTTAAGAAACCGTTTTTTGTTACAACAGACGCAAGTGGATATGCATCTGGAGCAGTCCTAGGACAATGGGATGACGAGAAAAGAGAACGAGTTATTGGATATTACAGTCGAACATTCAAGAAACATGATAAGAATTACTCTGTGCGAAGGGAAAGACTACAATAATCCAATCATTAATTTCAATATTGTTATCGGGTCATGAGATATATACAACCGACCATCACCATTGGTATGGTTAGCGGCACAAAGAGCCTGCCAGTGGCTGAGAATGGGCAATGCAGGTGCAGAATACTCACATCATCAATTCAAATCAAGAAAGCAACGCCAACGCGACTGCTGTCAAATTTAGTCGTTGGGAACTGATGGACACGACGCGAGACGAATCTGTATGATAATTAGCAGGGATTGATTTCACAGAAGCTGAAAAATGAACAGAAAGAAGAGTGGAGAATGAGCAATAATCGAAGTTCATGGAAACAATTATATGAAATCTCAACACAACAGTAAATTAAAAAGAGCAATAATTGGAAAAACACAGACACCGATATACCATAGAGAAGGATGGTTAATTACTAAGGATGGGAAAAACGACTCAATGTGTTTACCAGAAAGTAGACGAAAAGAAGTTGCTAATGGCAAATCATTGATGGGAGCTTGGAGGACGCATATCAGCAAAAGACGGAAGCGATAGCAAAAATTACTATTGGCCAAATATTCGGGGGATTAAAGTGATGGATAAGAATGCTTGACATGCGCAACCAGGAAAAGCAAGGCAGTATAAACGGCACCACTGAGCCAATGCCGATTCACCAGAACCCAAATGTACGATTGATGCATGGATGTGTAGGACCATTTGCCAGGGAACAAAGATGGAAATATCTATATACTGGTAGTGACAATTATTTATCAAATCCAGAGCATTTCGTATACCGATCAGAAGCCAGGAACAATAGAGAATCTTGGTAGAAGAGATATGTTGTAGAATATGGAAACACCAACGATCCTAACCGTCAGGAACCAACTTTATGATGAAATTAGGGAGTCACAATTTACTTAGAATAGCAAAATTGAGACATGCGCCATACCTCACAAACAACGACAAACCGACATTCAACGGGCATATTAAGTCGAAATGATGTAATTATGTAGCGACACCAAAAATGGGATTAGATATTAATCTATTGCCCTTTATGGCATATTAGAATGTCGATGAATTCGCAAACTAAAATTGCGCCCATTTCAAACTGGTACGCAGAGAATGCCATGCGAGTAGACTTAGGATATATCATCAACCGACGATTCACATATATGGGAGATTGGCGTTATGTAAGGATCGTCAGGACGTGCCAAGAGATCTCTGGAGATAACGGGTATGATAGTTCATTTAACCAGACAGTTATAAGAATTTACATGATAAACCGAGGACGTTACGTGAGCATAATTTTCAAGTTGGGAGACTGGTAATTAATTGCGACGCCAGAAATTATCCAGGAGTAGCCAGAAAATTACAAAGATGTGGTAAGGACCTTATAGATAATTATGGAAAGAGAAATAAACGCTCCGAGTAATAGTCATCAACCGCACTTCACAACGTATTATACGTAACGTGAGCAGATGCAAGCGATACCAAGAACATTAAAAAAGGAACAGACCTAGGTATGCAACCAGATCGCAAACTCAACTGAGTTAATAACGCTAACGATTCAGCGTAAAATAGAAACGCACCAAGTTAATACCGTGAGGGAACTAAATCGGATGAATCCAAAATAACTCTAACGCGACCCAAAGATAATGAGACAAGATGGATGTAATAGTAAAAGCCATCAGAGAATAATGCTAGAATGGTAGAAGAAAGGATGGCATGAATAGAAAGGAGGGAAAAATCGCGGATGGATTACGGTAAAGGAGCTAGAGTCCACCAGAAATGGATTCATCAAAGAAGATACTCATTATTGCACCATTGGCAGACTGGTAGAAGGAAACGTACCCCTACATTTTGCAGTAACAAAGAAATTTCAAAGAATAATATAATATCCATTATGCGTGAGTGCGGCAACTCGAATTACCAATTGAGAGGGCAAACACCACTATGTTTCCAGTTCAGCAGATGCTTCTACAACAGTTCTAAGAGAACTACTAAGAACGGTATATATTCAACAGGGAAAAAGATAATGGAGGAATTAATGTAACTAATACGGCCCAAAATTCCAGACAGCAGTTGAAGAAATTTTCATAACCAGCAGACATTAAGGAGAGAAAAAATGGGTAAAACAATTCAACAGTTTGAGACCTATAGACCAAACAAGACGAAGCAGCAGCCAATCAATGGAAATGACCTCGACGGTTCATTTCGACTTAAGTATTCGATCTAAATATTATGGATAAAAAAACAGAAACTTTCTATTAAAAAAACAATATAGCTACTATCATTGCCCAAGGACGATAAGCATTGCTGAAATGGAAAGACTGAATTCACCACCAGTCATGGATGCAATACGATACTGAGACAGAAAGGAAACAGTTATTACAATATTCTAGATGGCATCAAGGCATAATGATTCCAACGAGCAAACAAGGATTAAAGAATGACAATGATCTAAAGCAAGGACTATAAAGCTATGAGAAAATAATTGAAGCATAAGTGTCGAGGACACATTTCAAAGGAAAACCCGAGATGGAGATAATAACGGGGAAGAGCAACAACAACGGAAAACCGAGAAATGATCAGAGTATACCAGACCAAATACGGAAGACTGAAACAAACCCGCACAACAAAGAGGAAAAAGGAACCACCCAACGATGAACATCAAGATTCGGGAAAGAGGAAAGGAACGAGCTAACAGCAAACAAACACGAAGAAAACAACAGAGGATACTGCTAATAATAGGAAGTAACAAACCAAAGAGAAAATCGAAACGACCGTCCCTGCTAAAAAATAATGATACTATTCACGTCAATCAAAGTTAACGGACCCGATAGATACCATGAAAGAAAATAAATCATTTAGATACAATCAATAGACAAAGGATCCAGTAAACGAATATGTTACAGTACATGATACAGCATAAGTGTCATTCGAACGCAATAGGGAAAACCAGGAAAGATGATACGGATCGAAAACTCATCTCTTGCAGACCACCGAGACGTATGAGAGAGTGCAGGAAAGGAGTGAAAGCATAAGATCCAAGTAGAACCGGGATAGATCGAATAACAAAAAGGGCACAGAACATTGAACAGTATGCGTTACAAACAAAATTACGACTGCTGGAAGAGAACATGATGTAGAGAAAATGGAAGGGATTTAGTATATATAGGGCGATGCGGATATAATCTATGGTGGACAATGTAATAAATAATAACGTGCCACTAGCCAAAACCTGGGAGAAAAAACTCACAACACCAAAGAGAAGACCTATCAAACGTCGACACGAAGAAGAAGAAAATAACGATAAAAGTAAAACCCAATCAGAGGACGGAGAAGAGATAATAGTCGACAGACGGGTAAAGAACCTTAAAAGTGTTTGTTGTATTCGAAACCAAAAAGAACGGATACGATAATGAAAAATCAATGTCAATCAATGAAAGATATCAAAATCAGAAGAATGTACCGATCCAACCAAAGAAACGCGAAACTTACATTTAGATACACGTCAGAAAGGAGGATGATACTGGAAATCGATAACAGGAAACTACCAGGGCAATTACGACAACGCATCGAAAAGAAACGAGACCATACCAACTCAAGATTTAGAGAAAGCCCAAGCGGTAATATAAAGATGAGTCGAATGTTAGAATGAAGAGGAATATAGTTCAAAATGAGAGGAACTATGAAAAGGAATGAAGAAGAACTGAAGAATGAAGAAGAAGAAATGAAGAGGAAAATAACTAGTTCGAAAAACACGGGTGAGAAACCCATCACAAAAGTCGTTATATGAAAACCAAAGAAACCGGAACACAGTGAACAAAAGAAATTCAGTGAAACAAACAAAAACTATAAAGAATCCAAAAATATCGTCCCAACGAAAGGAAACTCGGAAATATGTATACACATCCAAAAAGAACTTCATGATATTGGGCGTCAACAAGCACAACCTCAAGACAAATCGCGGACAGACCACCACAACAGAAACACCTGAGAGAACAGTAACGGACATGGCAAAAGGGAATGTCAATGGAACGAACACCACCTTTATCACGAAGCTCTTAAATGCCATGAAGGGCAACTCAAAGTGCAACCAAAGGAAAGATGATGGAGGGACAACCAACTCATGAGAGACCACAACAAGACGCACCTGACGAAACAAATTACACGAACAAAAAAATGATCTGGATAACAACGCGGCGGTAACAAGTTATCGTTGATAATGCTGATAATAATTCAACTGGTGAGAACCACCAACAAATGCAACAGAAACCAAAAGAAAGATTCATGGCCAAGTAGTAGAAAAAATTAACTATCAATATCGAGGATTAGACCACACGAGGCAAAGACAGAGAATAGGAAGTGATAGAATTCAAGTACAAGTGGACTCTGATTAAAGAGGATCGCCCATTTATGAACACACATGAAATGATCTATGTATTACCAGATAACAACGTATAGGCCCCCGGAGACAATGGTATAAGATAGAAAGAGACGATGTATATAGTGTAAATATATGTAGATATAAATGTAGTAATAGTATGTCATATATATATATAAATAATATTATAAAAAAGCGTAGAGATAATTGAACAGGAAAAAGATAGCGATGAATAACCGTATCTATAATCGATAGAGATCCGAGTTAGTAACTAACCGACAAAATTCAAGCCCAGAATTACTACGTTCATAGAAGTAATCAGCAACCTACAGCTGCCAACGTAGCCTATAGAGATAGTAGAATTAGATCAGAGCGAATATATCAAGACCAAGGAATCGAAGTAACTATGGAGACGGACATGCGAAATTATGACGGCAGATACCAACAATGCGCAGAATCAGTGGGACAAATCATCTGTAGTATTACAGAAAGTGTGAACGAGGTTTACAACAAACAGCGAGAATAAAGAGACCAAAAGAACATAATACCAACTCCAAAAGAAATAAACAACAAGTAATGCAAGTCCGAGTGGCAAGCTGATGAAGTTAGAAACTACGCAGTAGTCAACAGAATATAGATCAGGCAAGTTGGGTGGATGGGATAGCAATCGATGCCGGATTTCACCCTAAGAACCGGGATTACGAAGTGGAGTAGAAATAGAAGCGTACATTATATGTATAATAGAATCGGTAAAAGTTAAAAATGACGTCAAGTAATCAGAGATTGTTTGTAAAATGCGAGACAATTATCTAGAAAATCAGGGAAGCGAGATCCATACCAAGCTACGAAGAATAATGAAGATAAATGAATGGTGAACGATACAGAGGAAAGATTTTAACAATGTTTGTAATGGTGAAAGGTGTACGGAGCTTGACGGAGACAGACGAAAGTGATGGATGTAGAATATGTAAGATGGTACGATAGATAGTAGAACACAGGATATAAAATCTGTCCGGATGCGACGACAGCGACGAATAGGGAGGAGAGATCTACAACGATATAAAGCACAACAAGAAATTATAATCTGAATAGTCCAATGCCGGTAAGAATGTGAATGGAAGGGATTTGTGAAGAAAGCCGAAAAAGTCTACGCAAGTGAATTAAATATAAACGAATTCATTGCGAGAAATTTCAACCTATCACAATGAAAAGGCTAAGAGACATCATAAAGTGTGCATAAGGAGAGAGAAAAATGCGGAATTCTGTGAAACCATCGAAGAATGATAAAATAGAAAGGAACCATCGGAATCCAAATGAGGAACAAAATAGGGACTTCTACGATAGGAATATGACAACAACTGCCACAAGGAAAGACAAGTCAAATCAAAGAGCTTGGAAACGATGTATCGGCAAGACCTAGTAACTGCCCGTCTAGCATTGTTAACATTTCCAAGCACGACTACCAGTTGCGAATGCACACATGATGGACAGCGCATGAGCACACGGAATATGATGAAAACGATGGATATAGCCATGGGAAGTGAAACCTACGAACAGAATGACGCACAAAGCTCTGGGATAAAGAGGAAATACTAGAGGTCCGGAGAAAATTTCGAGAAAAGCCAGAGAACTTACAACCCAGAAATGGCGAATGATGGAAGGAGAACTGACAGATAATCCAGCAGATAAGGATCTAGAAAACCCGCCTGGTAGCTAAAAAACTACCGACAACCATTATCTGGCAAAAATAATGGGTTTCGCAGAGAAGCTACAAAAGCAAAAAAGATGGAAACAGAGAATCCAGAAGCCCACCAAATATATGCGTAGTTGGGAAAATTGGATACAGATTTGGCAGGTTCAGACTATATTGAAATGGAGATGGAAAATGTCACAGGCACCATATGCAGTCTTAAGGAGGTAGAACAGAGAGAGAATATGATTGAACTATTAAACATGCCGTTTCAGATACAGAAATATGACTACTAACGATTGAAAGGACAAGAGGCTATCGTAACCAATAGAACAGAATGAAACCACAGATAGGAGACCAACAAACGACTGGAATACAGCAATTGGTACGCCATTTTCCTATTTCACAACCAACGATTAGAGGAGAAGATTTGGCAAGAAGACAATTTATATTAAAATTAGAGTAGAAAAGCCGGACAAGACGTATGGTAGAGGAAAAAGAAATTGTAAAGCATGTAAATAAATAATAAAACCTATAAAATCAAAAATACAGTAATGTCAAAACTCAGAAAAACAAAATTCAAAATAATAGCACATTTACTTTAAATGGCAGTGGGGAAACAGGCCGAGGAGATGTAACAGTACAAGATGATAGAGAGGACACGTTCGATATGGAGAAACTTGGGAAAAAACCAGAGAGGAAAGAACGTTAATACCTATCAGCAGCAATTGATTATTACGTAAAGGATAAGACGGACAAGACGGCCAACGAAACATGAAAGCGACGTATACTCACCAATAGAGTGAAGACGAGCAGCTGAAAAGAGGACAAAGATATTAACATTAAAGACAATAAGTATTTACCGAGCCGACAAGCAAAGAATGGCCGCACACGATTTCTTTTTACAGGGAACCCAAGTATACCGAGACGCACAGCAGTACGTGGCATCTATTAAAGGAAAACTCACCAAAGGGAAAGGAAGACAGCGAAAACGAGAACACCCGACGGGAAATTTCAAACCTGCCCATTTAGATTAATATCGATGTCAAGAACACGGCAATAAAGCCGATTAGATGTGTTACCAAAATTAGTATAGACAAAGATGAAAGGAGGAGAGAAAAAAAGATAACGATTAATAAAAGGAGTTTCAAAGATCCAAGGAACTAATATGGGAAAGAGGACTATAAAGAGAAATTTCGAGTGAGAGGATTAAAACTTTCAAGGGAAACCGAGGACGCAGAATTTCGCAAGCCAAGGTATTCTGCAGCGAGAGGATAATGTGCGAGGGTGCAGAACCAATGCAATACAATCAGATTTAAAAAACTTAAAACATAAAGGAAATGTATGTACAAAGGGAAAGAAGAGTGTTCAAAGACATAGAGTGTAATCACGAACCATCAAGTTGGTAGATATTTTAATCGACCAAACGCAGGACTCTAGTTTTATTATCAGGAGTAGATACTCAAAGAAGATGAGAAAAATAAATCAGCGAGCAGGTGGTAACAAACTTAATGGTTTAACGACTCGACAAAAGCAGTAATACATCAATACAACATCACCAAGAGAACCAAGAGAGACTCCGAAAAACTATCAATAATAAAAGAAGGATTTATGAGCAGCACAAGTGTTGTGACATGTTGGCAAAAATGTCAGATATTTACACCTGGAACGGATGGTTAATTTCGCAGATGTTTGTTTAAAGTTAATATGGTCCCAGATATGCAGAAAGAAAGCCGATCAAGGGGGGTATCAAGGGATTCTCGCTCTCGTGAATCAGGTAAATAGAAGACGAAAACAATTTGTAAAAATGTAAATAGAAAAAATGAAACGTAAACAAAAAGAACCATAAAATAAAAACCACAAAACAGAGATACGATTTAAATTTGATATTAAAATTATGATAAATTACGATAGTTGATGAACGGAAATTAATCGAATTAATTAGTTCGAAAACATAATAAATCAAAGCGAGACGAAAATCAGAATAGAAAAGTCGAAGGCGGAACAAGAGTCGAAAGATCTCAATTAATCGAATCAACCCAGAACAGGCTACAAAGAGTATGAAAGAGGAGCAGAGCATGTCAAACAACAGGTCAATACGATTACAAAGAATGTTAATAAGCCTCGTAGAAGGAAGATATGAAAGATTGACGAAAGAATAAAAACTGTAAGAGAGGAATCGTGAACAACATGAAGACAACAAATAGTTAGATCCTGAAGGTAATGAACGAAAACATATACAAGAAAGGGGGAGAAGAGCTGATGACAGGGAACTCCAATTCAAAATTCAACCAGAATCATAATCAAAGAGAGATCCGACATTGTGAACAAGACAAGCAATGATCAACAAAATGAAATCGAGGAAAACTAGAGAGCATAATAAAAGCTAAGAGAACGATTACGAGGAAGGGAAGACCTATAGACTTTGTACCCAACATGAAGGGAAGTAGGAAGCATGAGAACCGATAACCGAGAGAAAGGACCCAAGGAAAATGAGAAGACAAGCCAAAAGACGCCCAAAGCGCAAAGATCTACTGGAAAAACGAAATGGCAAGACCTAAAGGACGCATCTAGAATATGGATGAGGATCGCGCACCAGATATTAACGCAAAATATAAAGAAGAAGGAAGACCGAACGAGCCTCAAAAGCCAAGGGGGAAGCGCGGAAGATGAAAAATAAACTGAGACAATCAGGGCTAAACCAATCAAGGAAATAAGGAGTCAAAAGTGATAGGCACGAGAGAATGATGAGACCCAGATAACGGATCAAGCACGAAAATTGGCGGATAGATGCAAAATATTTGAGAGACCCAATGCAAAACAGTTTGATCAACATAGAAAACTAGAGCACGAAATAGATTATTCAGGCAAACCAGATCAAAAGAGTGGTTATGGAAGCAGGAAAAGACGTTGGGACAAAGACAGATTACAACAAATTAAAACGGAAAATTAAGAAGCGGAATAAAGTAGAAGCAAGGAAGTGGCAAACAACAATACCAGAAGCAAGAAAGAAGTAAGACGATTAACCAAGAAGTTGCGAATACCGAGATTGGGAGGTATGGGAGCAGCATCGAAGAGCAGGGAACATACAACTTGGATGATACAGTAACCAGTCGCACATGAAAAGTTCAACGAACGAAATTAGACGAATTAACAGTAGAAAGGCTCAGAAAAAACTCGAACCACCACAGAAATGGATCGATCAGTTAACAGAAAATACTAGAAACACTAAATGACAGCTAACTGCGAAAAACGCAGAAACAACAGTTAGACGAGGAGACTAACTGAACTCCAACAGGATGTGAACACCATCGAGGAGTGTTGGTATATAAAAGAATCAGTTGCGACACCAACTCGAAAGTCAACATGAACAATTAACAAACACAGTCGAATCGGAAATAAAAGCATAAACAGGGACTATGAGGAATAAATGAAACACTGGAAAAGAGATTGGAAAAGTTGAAGCACTGTGAAATACGCAACAAATTGGAAAACAAGTGGAAGGGATGACGAAAATGTGGAATACCTCACCTGACTTATTGGTTATGAGGAATTACAGATATCAAAAACTGCGAGCAGGGAGCTATACCACACTGCAGAACGACCACCATACTGCTGTACCTCTATACAACAAAATACAGCCCAAGTCCCGAAAGAAACGAGAAGATTTGGAGAGACGGAGGACGTTCGTGATGTAATTAAGAAGAGAAAAATTGTAAAAGTGTAAAAATATAAAACAATAAAATTGATAAAAAATAGGAAAATTATAAAAAAAATACTAAACCAATGTATATTTTTTAGTATGAACTCGAATTGAAACCAGGAAATTTCAAATGATCCTAGAAACGGAGATGTTCTTCCAAGCCCAATTCAACTAGTACACCAATCGACAAGAATTCCATTAAGTTTTAGTAAAAGTGGCAAGAGGCCGAAAGAAAGAGTTGGCGAGAAATTAGTAGAGGAGCGAAGAATCAGAGAATCCCGGAATAAATCAACAACTGATACAAATCAAAACAGTTAGTTAAATTACAGTGAAGACAGAAACTGAAATCAGAAGGGAGATAACAAGATTCAAAGAAAGAAAACGAGCATTTCGGACGAGAAATTAGCGGATAAAAACCGTGTGTCCTGGGAAATTTATGGAAAAACATGAAGCGGAAGATAGACGACAGTAGGAAAAACGCGAACAGAGTATTTAAGCAAAAGAGAGCTGTAAGACAGCAGAGAAATTAAAACAAAATCACCAACAGTCAGAAGGAAGATTCAAATCCGTTAAAGACAATCCAGAAATCGAACACCGAAAGCTCGAAAGCAGAAATCAAACGAGTCAACCTACAAGCGCCATTCAAGAACAAGCGAAGGAAAGAAACCTTCGAATGCAAATCCACAACCAGTAAAGGATAATTAAAGAGAATAAAGAACGGTTAAAGGAACTCCCAAAACTAACTGAACGATTAATAAAAGCCCAAGTTCTAATAATGAGATTCTCAGAAAAAGGAACTAAAGAAGAGTGCGAAATACACTCAACCCCGGAAAAGGAGAAAGAATAAAATGGGCTAAAACTCCACTGTATATAATTGAACAATAATGTAAATAAATATGAAATTAACTGATGTATAATAGAAATAAAAACCATGAATCGAAAACTATGGATAATGATAATAATAATGATGAGAGAGTGCAGCACCGAGAACCCTTTAGAGAGATGCGAGAAAACCCACTCATTCAGAAGAGAGGACAGTACCTGCGCAGACTACAAAGAAATCTGCAGAAACCCCAAAAATGAAGAATGTCAACAAATAACCTTACAATGCAATCAATGTTCCACAAAAGAAAACGACAAGACAAATGATGAACTAAGGCAGAGTATCAGAAAAA
Source organism: Schmidtea mediterranea (assembly GCA_022537955.1). NCBI lineage: Eukaryota > Metazoa > Platyhelminthes > Tricladida > Dugesiidae > Schmidtea > Schmidtea mediterranea. The sequence continues at coordinate 288,735,494 of CM039679.1, forward strand.
CCCAGCAAATGATACAAATCCTTTTAAAGAACAGCGACGAAGTATCCAAAATAAAAAGCGAGAACTTGGCGATAAAGAAAGGCTTAGAAACAATCATCAGACAAATCCAAGAGAAAGCTAAAGCGAACCCCGATAATCAACCAATACGAGAAATCCAAAAAATCGCCCTGTCAATCAGAAGACAACAAGGAAAACAAATCAAAGAGAAATATGAACCCAACCTAACAATCCTGTCAACGGAACAAATCATAACACTCAGTGTGACATTGAATATCGTACTCCTAATAGGCTGTTCCATCATCTGTCTAATGATAAAGCGACAAAGACAAGATACCCCAATCCAAAAATTTAGAGGAATATTCAACCAAATCCGAAATATCAGTAAAACCAACGAAGCATCAAAACTCTCTCGTATCGCTATCAACCACCCCGGCCAATCAAAATCAACCCAAAGAGAAAACCAGCTTGAAAGCGAAACCCAAGCCGCCAGTGATTCGTTCGAAACTAAATATAACTGATTTACATTGATCCTATAAATTCACATGGATATTAAAACTGAACTATTCGATTTTATTTTCTTTTATTTGATCACGTACAGTAGTCGGACCTTAAGTCCATCTTTATCTTGATGATTATTCATACTGTAGACATTTTTAGGGATGTGAAGGTTGAGAGTAAACCTATGTATGAAAATATCAATTTGAAAAGACAATTGAAATTGCGGGTCGCAATTTTATGGACCCCCGAGTGTTTTATGTTGGGCCAGAACACAAACGGCCTTGTAAATGTTTAAATGAATCGGTAACACACATACAAATATAACATGCAGCTTTAATTCAAAACCTATGAAAACATCAATTAACCCTATCAAAATATGAGAGAAAAAACAATTACATGTAAGATATAAACATAAAAATAAATTAAAATAATAACAAAAAAGCAACAAGATCCGCACGATATAAATATAAACATAACACGAAAATCCAACAAATTCGACCGAAATTTGATAATTTAACAAAAAAATGAAAATTTCATGAAAATGAAATTAAAATCAAAGAATTTGAATTAGAAATAATTCAATAAAAATTTCAAATAAAAAATTATCAAATGAAATTAAAAAATAATAAAAATTAAGATTAGAATACACTAGAAAATTCCAAGGTCAAATTTTGTTTTACTAAATCAAAAAGAACACGCAAGGTTAAGGACAAAAAATAGGTATATATACCGATTCATTTTTACACAATTTTAATCGTTTTTAAATCGTTTTATATTGTTTTACTAATAAAACAGCTTTTTAAAAATCTATTTTTAGGTGAGTGAGAGTTTTATTTGGAAACTCTTTCCACGTCGCGTCCTCGCAACCTTGGTAGAGCTCTGCTTGGATGTCGGCGTGGGGGGAGTAGTATTTTTGTATGATTTTCGTTATGGACAAGTAATTGTTATATTGTTTTTAATATTAATAAAGTATTTATAATGCATAAAGTCATTTTGTTTTCATTAATTATTTGTTAATTGTCGAAATTTTTCCGGCCCACAGCCAAAACGCATCACAAGTCAGTAAAATCATACACACTTTTCAGATTCGTGTAAGTGCGTGGAATATCGCCGATGATCTGTGCCGTGAAGACCCGGCGTTCGGAACGCAGGGATTGGAACGTCAATATTATTCCGTATAGAAGAAAGGAGAAATAAGGAAAGGGGTCTTTTGGCTGCTTCCTCGTTTCTCGATTTCTTTAAACTCGACCTAAATCATTTTACATACGGCTCAAAATCACCACACCGAGTAGTCCAGTGGGCACTCATTAATTATAATATGAACATAAAATGCGCCTAAGGCTTATTAAAGGGGAAAGTGGCGGGTAATTAAAGAAAAAAATGAAATCGTTGTTATGAACCAAAATTAATTATGAATTCAAATTAGTAATTATAAATTTCGATATATTAATATAGATTAAAGTGACCCTAAATTATCACGCGATAGCCACGAACTTATGGTAATTAAATCATACTAAACCGGTTTGCGATAAATTATAGATGCCCGTAGTCATTAGAAATTCAATAAGGGTGCTTTTAGAAAAATGAAGTGGAAATTTTTTATTATTGCCTAATACTCAAATCAATACAATATTAGTTTACGAACCTTTATTAATCCCTAAGTTTATAATGCCACCCGAATAGTTCAAATCGTTTGAGGTAACCGAAATTTTTAAACCATTATAAATTCCTAACGACACATCTGGGAACAACATTAATTCTTAGCAAAGATAATTAATTGAACCAGCGAATACCCTAGTAACATTCAATTGATATCAGTCAAAGGCAAAATAGATTGGCATAAGTAAATTAATGCAATAAAAACTCAAACCAGGAAAATTCAGGAGTAAAAATCCAGACTAGCCCAAAGTTCTTTAATCACCTTATAGAAACCCGACCCCCAACACAACTTTCAATCCCACTGAAAGACTGATATATTGAGAATAATTATGAACGTTCTAAAAAAAAATTCCTATAATTTAAATAAGTATAAGGAAAAGAAAAACCCATATTAAATTACCCAAATTCGTAACATACAAATTATCAAAACACCCAAAGAACAAAATATGAAAAATAAAATTGTAAACCCAAAACTAAAACATCAAAAATAAAATTGTAAATCCAGAAATAATAAAATACCAAAAATCAAATTGTAAACCCAGAGATCCGGAGAGTCCTAAAAACTTGAATTCCAGTTCCCTCAAATGAATAGCAATCCATACGTCCCGAAGATGACAAGGCCTCAACCCTGCCCACTTTTGTTCTAGACTCACGATTCACCTAAACTGTAATAATTAATTCGAAAAACCCAATATCGGAATCAAAATAACACCAGATAATAGTAACCACCTGAATAAAAATAAATTAACCTACTAACACCAATCTCAAAGAGACTAACCAACCACCCCATTAACATATAATCGTCCATGGATGAAGAAATAGAGGGGGATTTCCAATATAGTCTTCAGTCTAATCGATGCCCACTACGAGTCTAATCTGAAAGAGAAATTGTATAAAATTACCCAAAACTTTTCAACAATACCCATAATATTTTTCTTCCAAAATAAGCAACTGATTTCCGTTGAGCGAGTGTGAATCTAAAAATGAATAAAAGAAAATTAAATTGAAAATAATACAGATAAAAACCCACTAATGGTTAAGCCATGAACTATTAACTTAACGAATCAATAAATTGAACATAACAAAAATAAACAAACCTGATTAGTAACCACCCAATCGCACCACTATCCAGAAAAATCTGACAGGAGCAAATCAATGTTAGGCTTTGACACACCAGGTAGATCTCCAAATAAGCTTTCGCCCCCATAGCGATTTTCATTTCCTACTAGACAATTTCATGACTAAGAGATGAAGAAAAATCAATTACTTGCACGCCATCATGGCATTGAAATTTCTCATAGAAGTGGCAGATATCGCACACACCATCAGGCAAAGTGTGATTACGCTAGTGGACAAGCACGGGACACACCCACCCACAGTTGATTTGAATATAAGCATATCGATCAGCATTCTTGGAATAGTACATTAAATATGATTCCACAACAAGTTTCGCATAATGAAAATGCCTCGACCAGAACATCTAGCGAAGGAATGGTACTGGATTCCGATTCACAGGTTGCAGGTAACAATTTCATATGATTTTCTTTAAGATATTAGTAATTTTGCTGATTTATAATCTATTTTCATCAATTTAATCATTCATAAGTTTAATACATGGTTACATTTTGAAAATATATGAGCATTTACATTTAACTTTAAGTGCAAATTTCTAATTAAAATTTTGATTTCCTACTAACCCTTTAAAGAATTTAGCCAATATTTACACCACCAAAAAATTTAAATCCTTTTCATCGTTAATTAGCACGTTTTCCTAAAACCTTAGGCGGAATTATAATTGACCACCCATTGCAGACTAAAATATTTTTGTCTCAACTCTACAAACTGAATTAAATTATATGCTTCTTAAAAACTTCAAATATAATGCCTTGTAAAGAGTTTTGTTAAATGCAAAAAGTAGGAGTTATAACGGCGTGAGGTTTATATCACCAACATAAATCGGTGCGATGGGATGTTGGATGATCAATCTAACAAGTTATTTTTTATTGACCAAAAATTATAACCATAATTATAATTAAAATCACGAAATAACAATAATGTAAAAGGGGAAAAACCTTTGTTATTACAAACGTCTAATAATTCGGGCACTAAAAAATTGTGATTAGAGATGGAAACTCAGTAACCGGTTTATTTTTTTCTTTTAGTACATCCGGTATCTGAAATGGAGTGAAGGAACCAATGCTATTGAACTAAAATCAAACCCGGTATCTTGTACCTCGTGAGACCGAATAATTGATAACAGATTATTATTTCGCAAAAAATCACAACAAGCAGCATGACTAGGAAAAATTATTTTTACAATTTTTTATTAAATAAATATCAGAAATATTGTATGAATTTATTCTTTATTAAACTTTATCAAACTAGGTTCATTAAATCGTATTACGACTTGCAATTTTTAAAACTAACTTTGAAATTCAACAGTAAATGATTGTATTATCGAAATAGCTAATACGCTGAGTCATATAAAACAAGGGATATCTATATACATGTATTAGAGGTTTTCCTTATTTTCCCCACTATTAGTTTATAATTATTTCCATATTAAAGGAATTCTTCTAATCACAACCTTATTCAGAACGATCAGGACTGATTTATGTCCCCACCTCTCTTGCCGATAGGTGGAGGCAAGCGTGGAGGCGATTCCGACAGGAAAGATGCCCCGAGTTTCCCCAACTCGAGCCCCGACAGATCAGCGGACGATCGGAGAGAAATAACCGAAATCCCGAGTTATCGGAACAACTATGGGAGGACTGGAGTCCGGCTCAGGAGATCCATGAGCATGCCCGCCACCTCCTCGATCGCCTCTTGAGCCATCAAAGACAAGTGGATATACAGGTGGTCCGAGCCCGTCAATGTCTGGCGAACATCGAAGAATATATCGAAGCTGGCCGGATCGCTGTCGCCTACAGCCACCAACTACCGCGCAAACCGACGCATGGCTGCACTGATGGAAAAATGGGTGAGCACCAGGAGGATCCCCAGATGCCCAAGGGTAACCGGGTTCGTAACACAAAACGACCCGTAATGATAATTTCAAACTGCTCCCCGGAAGAATGGGTGGAGAGAGGTTTCACGGACCTCTGATTCCGTTGCCTTGAGTGGACTTATTTTAATTAATTTTGTCTAAAATAAACAACCTATTATGTTAGAAATCACTTGTTTTGCTTGGTGGTATAACATTTTTCCAAAGAAACTTATGTTTAAGTACATTTATACTTAATAATTCCGTAATAATAACCCCCACTTTAATGTCACTAATTCTAGCAATGGACTCCCTAAAAATATTACGGACGGAACTGGCCCGTGCACAGCAAACTAACAAAACTCTATATGACCAAATAATTCAGCTGACTCGAGAAATACACCAAATATAAGCCACCTGGGTGGATCCGGCTAAGATAAAACCACTACGTCAGAGGCTCACCGCTACTCAGAAGGGATGGACAGATGAAAAGCAGATAAATCAAAATCTCCGAACGCAGATACGAGGATAAGAGGTTGCCCTGTCCGCCAGTCAGGAAGGGGCGGCCGTGACTTACCCTCTCGTTTTTGCACCGGCTCAGTTAGCTTACCGTGAGTCGGTGGCCACTCCAACATTGGCCTCAACCCCAGCTACAACATCAACCACTAACTATCGTCCAGGACGCAAAGAACGAGCCAAACGCCGTGCGGCTCGATTGTTAAATAAGCCTAAATAATGTTTAAATGCGTTGTAGTTTGTAAATGATACATGTTTTGTTGTGTAATTACATCAGTTTTATGAGTGCTTTGGTCCGAAATCATGGTAGAATCCCTGTTATTTCATATTAAACTCCAATATTAAAATTCACGACATAAGGGGACTAATCATCAAAAATCGACCATACGTCTTCTAACGACAGCTCGTTGGACCCAGGGATTGTCCGAGCAATTACAGCATTAGTAATAACGCTCACTTTTTGCGGACAATCCACCCACTCGAACACATTTCCAACATTGCCTAGCAACGGGTGCCGAGTGGTAGTTAGAAACATTTATATGGCGTTACTAGGGTAACTATAAGGAAATTTAAACAATCATCAAGACCCTGTAACCCACCAGTAATAACATAAATGTACGAATAAAGAACCATTAAATGATTTTTTAAATAATTTATTTAACCCGTTTTTATAATGAATTAAGTATAAAAGCAGTTTTGCTATTTATTTAACCCGTTTTTATAATGAATTAAGTATAAAAGTAGTTTTTGCTATTTATTTGACCCATTTTTGTGATAAATTGAGTATAAAAGTAGTTTTTGCTAATTCTATTAATAATTACTTAACTATTTATTCAACCAGTTCCTTAATAGAAAAAATGAGTGTACAATTAACGATTTGTTAAATGGCTATACTAGTGACTTATTTAATCAATTTCTTTAGTAACAAAATAAATTCATAAATGGGTCTTTGTTGGTTTTATTGATGTTCATTTGACAATTCGTTCAGCAAATCCTCTAGTAATAAACAGAATATATGGGGAAAAAGATTACGAACTGATTTTATCCAAGATTTTCTTGGACAAGCTCCTTAATAGTAATCAGAAGACACGAATAGGAAATTTCTAATTAGTTGATTAAGGATTTATTTAACAAGATACTTTAGCAATAACTAAATGTAGGAGTGGAAGATTATTAATGGTATTGTTAATGATCAAACTAACAACTCCTTTGGTAGTAAATTAAATCCATAAGTGGGATTTTTCCTTCATATTCTATGGATAGTTGACATCACAATGGGTAACATACTGATGTAGAGAATGGCTGAATGAGTTGTTGGATGATTATCCTCTTACTATAAACTGGACAAAATCAATAGGGAAAACTAAAGCGCATTCGTTGATGATACGGTTCTCTTGACAATAACGGATTCCTTGAATAGCAACGTAGAATGAGCTAATATGGCTGATTAAATAGTTGAATAACAAATAATAAGTTCTGGGCAGTGGCCTAGTTGAACGATCCGTAGGAACGGGAATAGTTGAATCAAGACACTGCGTAAAATCAAAAACTCCTTTAATGACAGTTAGTACGAACACCAAGCGCAATGTACGATGTCCCTCAGCAAATATCGTTTGGCCCCTCTCATCGACTAGATCAAGTAGATCGACGCCTAGTAATAAGATGCTCACATTGACCCCGCAGTAGAGAACAAATCCTCCTTAAGCCGATTCGACCCTGTTGTAAATAAAGGCGAGACCCGTAACGTGATAATCGAAAGAATACATTTTCCACATACGCTTGGACAGTGCATAATAGGCCAACGATAGGATAATAGCACAGAAATAACCCAGGAAACTCACGCCTCCACCTAGTAGTACGCGACCGGGCAGAAGCACGGAAATTAAATAGCCTAGAAAAATTCGAAAAATCATTTTTACTTGATTTTGTTTAGACGAGTCATGAGTGGACGAATCTAGAGTTACCATCCGATTTCCCGCGCATGCTGCCAATCGTTGTCAACAGGTCATGTGGGATGCGGGCTTTACCGTATCCCAGGTGAGAGAGTTCAGATCCGGCACTCTACAGCAAATGGAAGATGTCGAGCTCACGTTCGTAGCGATAAAACGGTAGCCGGGCCGCAATCCGGCCAGGGAAATTTGTGGCCAGGCTGAGTTCCTCCTCGCTCGTCTTGAGGAACATCAGCACCAGACCAATCTCCAAGTAGCCAGGGCCAGGCTATACCTTGCCAATGTGAATGAAGATATTGCAGCCGGCAGAATTGCTTGTACGGACGGTTACGCGCCGCTGTACAACACCTCATTCAACCTAGACGACGAAAGGTTGGACGTCAGAGCGGAGCCATAGATGTAGTTCTTCCGCGAAAAGTTCTCCCTCGGAAAATGCGAAAGAACGAGGGAACTGCGGAGAGACATCAGGAACATCCCTATGTCCGGACAAGTGCGAGATCAAATTCCCTGCAACATCCTAGAAGAACTGACAGTAACAATTATCGACGTTAACGCATGATAAAACCCATTTTTAGTTTAATAAAATAATTGTTCTAGTTAATTTTCCATGCTTGTTTAACCCACAGTATTAATAAAATCACACTCGACAAACCATATTACTAGCGATTATAACCCATTAATTACACTGAATTAGAATAATATAACATGGTAAATTTACTTTACAGATATGGAGCCAGCGAGGACATTACAACGTGAATTGGACTACGCACGAAGAGCTAACGAAAATCTCCGGGCTCAGCTCCTGCAGCTGTCCAATGAAATTCAACGAATTAGAGCCACGTGGGTAGAGCCGACCAAGGTGAAAGCGCTCTATCAGAAGATAACAGCCGCGAAAAAAGGCTGGAAATGTGAGAAACAAAAAAATCCAAGTTTGAGGACGCAGATAAAGGGGCTAGAGGTGGCGGTGTCAGCCTGCCAGGAGGGTGCAGCAGTGACATACCCACTTGTCTTTGCCCCTGCTCAGTTAGCATATCGTGACTCGACGACAACTACGAAAATCACCCCAAAACCTAGTACTCATCGGCCCGGACGTAAAGAGCTAGCTAAACGCCGAGCTGCTCAAACATCAACCAACGTATAACTGACACGCCTAAATATGTTGTTTTGTTTACAAAAATATATGTTTGTTGTCGTTTAAATATCGTTTAGAGGGTCACATGAATGTTAAAACACGTGAAGTAGAATGAGAGGTCTACATGAAAACTATAAGAGGAATTATGGAAATAGACATAAAGATAAAGGATATGAGAGTATAGGTTAACACTTGAAAGAGATAGGAGAATAATTCGACCTAAAAATCGAAATCGAACACAGGCCTTCTATCGGCAGCCTGTTGGACCCAGGGATCGTTCGGTCAATTATAGCCTTAGCAATAATGCTCACTTTTTGCGAGCGATCCAACCACTCAAACACAGTTCCAACGTTGCTTAGCAACGGGTGCCGAGTGGTAAGCGAAATATATTTATAGGGGGTTGTCTGGGTAACAACCATATAGTTTCAAATATCAACACCCAGAAACCCACCAGTTGTCGTGTTCAGAGAAATCACTTACTAGTGTTAATTGCCTGAATGCACGGCTCACAGCTGTAACGCACCGACTACAAAAAAAATAAGACTGAACAAATAAGATTAAAAATTTGTCAAAACACATCAGTATATATACCTATAATTTGACCTTAACCTTGCTTGTTATTTTTATTGCGATAAAACAAATTTGACTTTGAAATTATTTGTGTTATCTAAATTAGATTTTTATTAATTTCTTAATTTAATTTGACATTTTATTTCTTAAATTTTTAATTAAATTTATTCAGCCAAAAATATTTTATTTTCACTCATTTAATTCATTAATTTTTTACTTTTATATAACTTGTCGTTTTTTGGTCAAATTTTCTTGTTATTATGTTATATTTTATTGTGGGTTACTGGGTACTATGGTTTGTTTTAATCTTACTGTGGTTACACAAGTAACGCCATATAAATATTTCTCTGCTGTCACTCGGCACCCGTTGCTAAGCAACGTTGGAACTGTGTTCGAGTGGGTAGATCGTCCGCAAAAAGTGAGCGTTATTACTAATGCTGTGATTGCCCGAACGATCTCTGGGTTCAACGAGCTGTCGTTAGAAGACTTGTGCTTGCTTTAGCTTATTAGGTCCCCTTTACGTCGTAGATTTTATCAATCGTATTCCCTGAATTCTTTAGTCAACGATTAAAAAATTTTAATGAATATATATTAAAACAAAACTAGAAGGTACATATTTCATAAAAGAAGTAATACAATATCAGTTAATTGGCTGAGTGGTATTCAAAATTCGAGCGGCTCGGCGTTTGGTCCGCTCCTTGCGCCCAGGACGATAACTGCTTGTTTTTGGAGTGGTTTGCGGAGTTGCTACCGTCTCTCGGTAAGCCAGTTGAGCAGGGGCAAAGACGAGGGGATACGTTACTAATGCCCCCTCTTGACAGGCCGATAATGCGACCTCCAGTTCTTTTATCTGCGTTTTGAGGCTCTGATTTAACTGTTTTTCATCTGCCCATCCCTTTTGAGCTGCTTTAAGCCTTTGATACATTAACTTGGCCTTCTTTGGGTTCACCCATGTGGCCTTTGTTTGTTGAATCTCGCGGGACAGCTGGACAATTTGGTCGTAAAAGTTTTTATTGGTTTTTCGCGCGTGCGCCAGTTCTGTCTGTAATATCTGCAGGGGTTCTATTTCTGTAATTAACGAAAATCAATCCTTTGTTACTAATCCAGAATTATTAACATAAAGTTGATTAAACATAAATTTGCAAATGTTACACTAAGAAAAGAAAGAAATTGAAAATCTTAAACAACAAATTATTTATTAAGTTAAATTTTAAGTCTGTTAATGTGGCGGACAAGATTAAGGAATCCACAGTCCACCGAGCAACGGGATCAGAGGTCGTTGAAGCATCTCTCCACCCCTTCGTCGGCAGTGTATCCTGGGTACACGAAGACGGACCGTTTCGTGTTTCGAATGCGACTAGCTCGGGGCATTGGATGTTCGTCATTGCGAATATTCATTCTTCCGCCAGTATTACCGGACGTGGGGCTGTGCGGCGGCGTATAGTCATCGGCGTCTGCGATTCTGCCAGCCGCTATATCTTCTTCCACGTTCACAAGATATAGCCTGGCTCGGGCTACTTGAATGTTGAGTTGGCTCTGGCGATCTTCGAGTTGAGAGAGGAGAAACCGGGCCTGAGCGTAAACTTCCTGGGTCGGGTTCCGGCTACACCTTCCTTTTGTTGATGGGTACGACAGTTTATCTCCTTTCACCGATCGCGAGACGTCCCGCTTAGGCCCTCCTGTTTTGGGCCCTTCGCCGTATCTCTCTCGCCAGGCTCATTGCCAGGCTTGTCGCCACTCGTCGGCAACGTGCGTGGGGACACGAATGATAGCTCCTGATCTTTCTGAATAAAAACGTAATTAATAGGCTTGTCATCTTCCCTGGAGAAAATAATGTTTGAAGAAAACAAAATTCTCATTATAGTTCTTAAAATACTATTGAAAATCAAAAAACAAGTTTACATTCTGACTCCTAGCGTAGGCCTATCTTTCTAACATTCTCTATCTGGAAACGCAATTATAACTTCCTAATGTTATCATGCCGGTTACTTACGCGGGCCCCATAAATTACAAATTCTCCACGGGATATTAAGAATTATCTGTGATGAACGTATCTGTGATAAATTCTTCCGTTTCGCTTTATATTACACATTTATTTCTACCATTATGTAACGAGAAAAATAAGGTATCAATTTGTTATACTATGTTAAGAATTTTTACGTATTGGGTTGTTTGATTGGCGAAGGTTGAAATTTCAAATCAACATTCTAGAACTATGGGATGGATGAGAAGAAATTTAATAAGGCGAAAATGGGTACATAATTGTCTTAAAAAATTTTTGTCTATGTAAGGATGACTTGTGTATAAACCTGCGTTGATTAAGTCTAACTAGAGAAATTTCCGTCATAAATCAGAAGGTCTTATACTCCTTTTACCACCCATTTAAAAATCAAGTTCTAAAGTAGTTAATTTTTAGGAAAATCAAAGTTCATCATTAAATATCATGTTTATAACACTTGGAAAATCTAAGTTATTAATTTTATTTATTACAAATTTCTAATTAATTACATAATTATTTGAACATTATTATTTAGAACTGGGCTATTAATTTATTTATTAAAAAGCTTTTAATTATTATCCTAATAATTTGAACATTATTATTTAGAACTGGGCTATTAATTTATTTATTAAAAACTTCTAATTATTTACATAATTATTTGAACATTATTATTTAGAACCCAAAAAAGAAGTCGTATGAAATTTTTACCTTCGATTGGTGAATCGGGATCTAACGCCATTCCTTCGCTAGATGTTCTAGTCGAGGCATTCTCATTGTTCAAAACTTGTTGTGGAATCATGTTTCCAATATTATCTAAAATTTCTAATCGTTCGGGATTGCTAGCGTGGTTTTATTAGACCGGCTGTGGGTGGGCATGCCCTGTACGTGTAGGTGGTATTTTGATCACACTAATTGGTGCGTGGAACAATTTATGGATTCCTCTCCTTTCCCTTTAAAATGTCATAGTCTGTGTGCGACATGTTGGCGTGCTAGTTGTAGTTGGCTCGTCGGATCAATATTGCTGTTCTCTATATACACATTCTGGTTTTTCTTGTTTTGGTAGATTCGGTAAAGTTTTTGGCTCGTTCTGATTGACTTGATTTATATGTTAATTTTTAGCTGATCGTCGCTGTGTAGGTTTTGCCGCGGAGTTCAGTTATCCATTCATCAAAAACGCAATGCCCTTTTGCCAACTCAACCCTCAAACTCAACTGGGGAATGCAGTGGTCTCACAAATGGAATTATTTAACGATTTTCTGGATTATGGATTTACTTGCTTATGCCGATTTTGGTATTTTTTAGGGTATTCTGGTGATTGTCTATTATGATTATGGCAAATCGATATGGGGTTTTTCTTTTCTCTTATTTCATACTTTTTAAATCATGGGGAGTTTTCTGTTTAATTCAGAAGATTCATGAGTGTCTCCTAATATATTAGTTTGTCAGTGGGATTCGAAGTTCGTGTTGGGAATCGGAATTCTGTAAGTTGAGTTTGTTTCCGAGAAAAAATTAAATAATTTGGGCGAGTCTGATTTTCGTCTTCAAAATTTCCCTGGTTTGGACTTTTGTTACGTTAATTTATTTACTGTATGGTTGCGCTAATTTATCCTATCTTTGAACAATACTATTTAATATCACTAAGGTATCAAATGGTTTAAATTAATTGCCTTCACCTACGTTTATCTAAGCATTAATACTGTTCCTTGATGTGTCGTTAGAAATTTATAGTTGTCACGAAAAATTTTGGTTACGTCAGATGAGTTGGACTACTTAAGCAGCAGCAAAATCTATAGATACTAAAGGTACCTAGATGATTTTTTTATCGATGTAAGTATAAGGCAACAACTAAAAATTTATGCTTCATTTTCCTAAGAGTATACCTATGGAGTTCATGACAACTACGTGAATCTATAATTTACTGCAATCTAGTTTAATGTGATTTAGTTATTATAAGTTCATGGCTATCGCGCGATATTTAGAGTCGCTTTAAATCTATATTAATATCTTGAAATTTATAATTATTAATAGTAGTGGTTCGAATTCATAATTAATTTTGGTTCACAACAACGATTTCATTTTTCTATTTCCCAGTCACCTTCCCCTTGGTTGACCTTAGGCGCGATTGTGTTCATATTATATTTAATGAGTGCACACTGGACTACTCGTGTGGTGATTTTGAGCCGTGTGTAAGATAATTTAGGTCGAGTTTAAAGAAATCGAGAGATGAGGAAGTAGCCAAAAGACCACTTCCTTATCCCTCCTTTCTTCTATACAGGTGTTGGGCCAGAACGTAAACGGCCTTGAGGAATGTTTAAATGGATCAGTAACACACACGCAAATATAACATGAAAATTTAAATAAACCTATTGAAACACCAATTAAACCCTATCAAATATAAGAAAAAGAGAATTAAAAATAAAATAACAAACATAAAAATAAATTAAAATAATAACAAAACGCACCAAGATTCGCACGATACCAACATAAACATAACAAGAAAACACAACGAATTCGACAAAATTGAAAAATTAATAAAAGTTCATGAAAATGAAACTTAAATCAAAAAATTTGAATTAGTAATAATTCAATAAAAATTCTAAATGAAAAATTATTAAAATAAATCAAAAAATAATAAAATTAAAGAATAGAATTCACTAGAAAATAACAAGGTCGAATTTTGTTTTACTGCATCAAATTTAACATGCGAGGTTAGGGACAGAAAATAGGTATAAATACTGATCCATTTTCACATTAAACTTAACCAATTTTAGAACCATAAAACCGTTTTAAAAACCATTTTTCAAATTACCTTTGAAATTTTATTTTAGGTGAGAAATGTTCATTTTGGAGCCCTCTCTCCACGTCACATCCTTGCAACCTCGGTAGAGCTCTGCTTGGATGTCGGCGTGGGGGGAGAGGTATTTTTATTTTATTTTATGCAATATTATGAAATTTTTGGTTTTATGGATTGACAAGGATGGTAATTATGTTTATTTGTTTATACTTAATAAATATTATTAATATTGATAAACTGTTTTTCTATGTTTAATAAATAAATAATACTGTCGAAATTTTTCCGGCCCACAGCCAACACATATTGCAAGATAGTAAAATCTACATAGTACAGATTTGTGTAAGAGCGTGGAGAATCGCCAATGATATGTACCCGTGACGACTCAGCGTGCGGAACGCAGGGGTCGTAACATCAATATTATCCTTATAGCTGAAACGAGAAATAAGGAAGGAGTCTCCGGCTGCTTCCTCGTTTCTCATTTCGGTAAAATCGACCTAAATTTTATTACACACGGCTCAAAATCACCACACCGAGTAGTCCAGTGGGCACTCAGTAAATATAATATGAACACAATATGCGCCTAAGGTTTATTAAAGGGAAAGGGTACGGGGATAAATTAAATTGAAATCGTTGATATAGCTAATTCCGTGTTAATATTTGAATAAAATTAGATAAAACTTATTTCTAAAAGTAAATTAAATAAATGTCTTGAATAAAATTAGATAAAACTTATTTCTAAAAGTAAATTAAATAAATGTCTTGAATAAAATTAGATAAAACTTATTACTAAAATAAATGAGCAGACGATAATAAATCCCTTAATTCAAGGGTTAATTAAAGAACTAAAGTAACTATTGATTGTAAGTAACGAAAACTAAAGTGTTTTATGGCTTAAAATTAAAGGGAATCTTGGATAAAAATAATTCATGATTTAAATGATCGTAACTTATTGATAAAAAATTAAATGAGGCAACTGATCGATTAAGAACAGGCGACCAGAGATAAAGCAATTCGTTAACTTATTGATTAAATTCATCAATTAAAAAGGAAGGAACTCATAAGTAGATTTATTGATTACCATAATTTATTGACGAGTAACCATTGATGAGATTAGGTAGATCGAATTGACTCGGTGATTAAAATCACAGTGATCATTAATTAAATTCATCAGCTTCGAATAACGGAACTTATCAACTGAAGGTAAAATAATGCACGGATTTTAAAGCACAGCGACCCAGCAACTAGACGTAAAATCAATTCATGAATTTGGGAGTAAGGTGGAAAAATAAGGTGATTCCATTGATTAGTGGATTAAAGGTAAAAATAAGCACGAATAAATCGACAACCCGCTTAGAAATGTAGAAAAATTTTCGTAATAAACAAGGTTAATAACACATTAAGGTGAATTACAGTAATCGGAATTCAACTAATGCATAAATAGAATTAAGGAACAAAAACTTTATACAATACAACAAGTTAATCATGAAAATTTTACAAACATAGATAAGGCTTACGGCCAATTGACGTGGATGCAAAATACAATGATTCCCAATAAAGCAGTAAATAAAATATCCAAATGATAAGTTCCAGAGAATAGGCACAGAGAGGTAGTCCGTCGTAATCCACAACGAAGGTAAGTAGGCGACGCTAAACAATTAGTAGATAAATGTGTTAAAATTAACTAAAATAATAAATTACCCAAATCGATCCATTGTACGGCGATGAAATCCAATTATCGTGATATTGTGAATCGAAAATTTCCGAAAGTGACATAAACCGGATGCGACATAGGAGTTTGAAGTTAACATGCATCGATAGTGTCAGACGGTTTGACCGGAAGATGCGAATTCGCGTGATCGGAGATCTCTTCGTCGACATTCCGTACAAAATCCACTACTAATAATATAAACATCCACGTAGCCATCACAAGGGCGGATATCCCCCCACCAACTGAATGTATTCACAAAAGCGAACATCCTAGTTGAAAAATTCGAAACTTAACCAAATTATGGTCAAACGTACACCATCGTAAATCTTGAAGTCAACTTAGCTAATATTATGTATTAATAAATTTAAGAACTTTCGCATTTAATCAATACCAAACTTATATAGACCGCAACCTTGAGTCAAGACCAAATAATATTATAGGCCTAACGAAATCCAACTACCCGCAGGTGAATAACAACGCTTAGTACCTATTAAACTTTTAAAGATTGCACTTTTAAGATAGATATTGGCACTAAACGATAGCTTACGGTTGATAAAAGTCGATGCTAGGCAGTTAACAACTTCTAAATGGGTCCTAATAACACCTGATACTATCACTAACTTGATGAACATTGATACCTAATAGCTCGTAGAGTTCAGTTTGGTCGTAAGATAACACTTAACTGCTTAATTAGGACAGCCATTAAAAGTAAATATATAGGAGTACCGTGATGAAAGAGTTGTCACTACATAACCTCTCCAAGGACTCAGAGATGCCCAGCCTATTAAATTTGCAAAGAATTGTAGTACTAATTAATATTAACCACATTCGATAAGATTTGACTTTGATAAGCCCAACAGCCACAACCTAGTCATTAATGAGTTTAGTACCAAGAAAAGTCGGGCGAACTATTTAAATAAACTGCTTTTCTCCCCTATACGCCAGTAATTGATTTTGACGCATTTTAGAAAAATATGCCGCTCAAATGGAACGACACTCCAGTAACCGATAAGCAATGTCGAAAAGAACCACCCCCAAAGGCGGAAATCTTCAAGGAAATTCAACAACAGTGGCCGTACCCCACTACTTGGAGGTTACTGGGCTTAAACAGCAACCCGTGTGGACTCGCCGGACAACAATATCCAGCAGCAGAGACATATATCAATGCGCGGAATCTCCTCACCCAATGGGAACGGGTGCAGGAGCAGGTGGATCTACAGGTGGTCAAGGCGAGGATGTATCTTGCCAATGTAGAAGAAGACATCCTCGCCGGGCGGATTGCAGAAGCCTACCCACCTCGCCCAGTCCGCGATACCCGACGTCCATACCCCGTGGTTCCTCCGAGAAAGAGCTGAAAGAAGCCGATTCACGGAAAATAGTAATCCCAAAACACTAACAATAATCATGAGCTAGCTTTGATTTTTTTTATTATTGAAATAGAAGTGTTCGTTGCCCCGTCTTTGCGTTTGATCGTTTGCCTGAGAATACCCGTCTTAATCGATATGTTTATACTAATTATAAATATAAACTATATAAATTGTTAGAGTCAAATTTAATGAGCTTATCAATTATAGCTATGGCCACCACCCAAATTCTGCAAGCAGAACTAGACCGTGTAGGAAACGCAAATGCGGATCTCCTCCACCAAATTCTCCAGATGACCAAAGAGGTCCAGCAGATTAAAGCGACTTGGTCAGAACCGAAAAAAGTAAAAGCATTGTATCACAGACTAACCGCAGCACAAAAGGGCTGGGTGGAAGAGCGACAGCTCAATCAGAGCCTGCGCACTCAAATACGAGGACTAGAAGTTGCCCTAGCAGTCTGTCGGGAGGGGAAAGCAGTAACATACCCGCTCGTTTTCGCCCCGTCCCAGATGGCACAGAGGAATCCTCAACCAGTAAATCAGCCCACCACTCAATCAAATAATCGTCGGCCGGGAGCGTGCTCGACGTCGGGCTGCACAACAACCAAAACCACCCCATTAACTCTTGATAATTACATATTTCTGTTGAATTCAATAAAGTAGTAGTAGTTGTAGTTAAATTATTTCCTAGGGGCACTTACACACAGATATTATTATGAATACTCGCATCACAATTTCAGATCCCCTTTCTACATTCGATCATGAATTCTCTTACACAGGGGACAGAGCTAAGCGAGCATAAGTCTTCTATCGACAGCTCGTGAACCCGAGGGTTGTCCGGGCAATTACAGTACTAGCGATAATACTCAATTATTGCGGACAATCCACCACTTGAACACATTACCAACGTTGCCTAGCAACGGGTGCCAAGTGGCGGTTAGAATCATTTTGTATGGCGTTACTGGGGCAACCACAGGTTAATTCAAACAAATAACGAAACCCTGTAACCCACCACAGGGTAATATTGACGTTCCGACCCCTGCGTTCCGCACGCCGGAGTCTTCACGGGCACGAATCATTGGCGATATTCCACGCACTTACACGAATTCGAATAATATGTCGGATTTTATTAACTTGTGATGTGTCTTTGGCTGTGGGCCGGAAAAATTTCGACAAACATAAAACAAAGTTTTTATGCATTATAAATTTTATTAAATAACAATATAAATTACCCAATCCAAGCATAACAAATTTATCATAAAACATCACCCTCCCCACGCCGACACCCAAGCAGAGCTCAATCGAGGTTGCGAGGATGCGACTTGGAGAGAGCTTTGAAATAAACAAAACTCTCACTCACTTCGTAATAACATTAAGAATAATTTTCAAGTTTCAAAAACTTGTTAGGCCAGAACACATATGGCCTTGGTAAATGTTTAAATGGATCGGTAACACACATGCAAATATAACATGCAAATTTAAATAAACCTATTGAAACATCAATTAAACCCTACCAAATATGAGAAAAAGAGAATTAAATATAAAATAATAAACATAAAAATAAATTAAAATAATAACAAAACGCAACAAGATCCGCACGATACCAACACAAACATAACAAGAAAACACAGCAAATTCGACCGAAAATTTATAAATTAATAAAAGTTTATGAAAATGAAACTTAAATCAAAAATTTGAATTAGTAATAATTCAATAAAAATTCTAAATAAAAAATTATTAAAATAAATTGAAAAATAATAAAATTAAAGATTAGAATACACTAGAAAATAACAAGGTCGAATTTTGTTTTACTGCATCAAATTTAACACGCGAGGTTAGGGACAGAAAATAGGTATAAATACCGATTCATTTTCACATTAAATTTAACCGTTTTTCAAACGAAAACCATTTGAACCATTTTGATTGATTTTGAATATTAGTTATTTAAATCTATTGCCAGATCGAGTTTGGGTGAGAAATAGTTTATTGTGGAGCTCTCTCTCCACGTCCCATCCTCGCAACCTCGGTAGAGCTCTGCTTGGATGTCGGCGTGGGGAGGGATGCAATTTTATGCTTTTATGAATTATGGTTGGCAAGTAATTTTGTATTTTGTCTTTAATAATAAATATTTATAATATTAATAAATTGTTTTTATATATTTAATAAACTAAAGTAAACTGTCGAAATTTTTCCGGCCCACAGCCAACACAAATAGCAAGTTAGTAAAATATACAAAGTACAGATTCGTGTAAGTGCGTGGAAAATCGCCAATGATATGTACCCGTGAAGACCCAGCGTGCGGAACGCAGGGGTCGTAACGTCAATATTGTTCCATGTAGAAGAAATGAGAAATAAGGAAGAGGTCTTTTGGCTGCTCCCTCGTTTCTCATTTCTGTAAAATCGACCTAAAATTATATTACACACGGCTCAAAATCATCACACCGAGTAGTCCAGTGGGCACTCATTAAATATAACATAAACACAATATGCGCCTAAGGCTAATTAAAGGGGTAATGGTACGGGGAATAAATTAATTCCTTGATTAAACTAAAGTAATTTGTTGATTAAGATAAAGTAGCTCATTGATTAAACGAAAATAATTTATTGAGTAAGATAAAGTAGTTCATTTCTTAACGGTAAAGTAAATCATTGATTAAAATTAAAGTAATTATCGAGTAAAAATAAGTAATTCATTGATTAAATTAATATAATTCATTGCTTAAAATTAAAGTAACTATTGATTAAAAATAAGTAATTCATGGATTAAAAAATTTTTAATAATTTTAAGGTAATGTTTGATTAAAGTCATTGGTTAAAAATAAAGTGATTGTTGATTAAATGGGTAATTTATAGATTAAACTTTAAAGATAGAAATAAATAAACTAATCTGTAAATGGAAAGTAAATATCCGTTGCTTAAAATGAAAAGGACAATTTATTAACACAAGATTACTGTTATAGAAGTTAAAATTAACATCATTGTTAAAAAGGAGAAATCAAATCGATATTGATAGGAATCAGGGATGTGAGTAGATTAATTCGTTGTGAAACAAAATAAAATCAACTTGACGATAACGTTTAACTTAAGAAAAAGTTTGCTTAACTACTGATAAGAACCCCAAACCAGTTCGAGAACCCAGAATCTTCACGACTATTCCCCTGTAAAACTAAAACAAACGGCCATAAATTTATTATATACACCAACTAAAAATCATAAGAAATCGGCTTACTACTAGAGTACAAACTGAACCGATTCATCTTCATAAAATAAATGTATTTCAAATGTTAACGTCGATTGTTATAAGAAATCCAATAGCAGGAATAGAAGGACTACGAGCATTTCGAGGAAATTAGACTCCAATAAGCCGGTAGTAGAAGTGGTAAATATTTCCAAATTTCGAAATAAATCAGGCGATATGATAAAAATTCCGACCCGCTAAAAACGAATCGTAGGAAAAAATTCCATGACATAGAGATGCATCGAATTGTCCAGTCAGCGTAATATACCGGATATTGAATCATGGATTCCGTCGAAAATTTCACAATGAGATCATGCCAACCCAATCTACTAAAATAAACTCGAATAATACCGAATAATAGAAATATTCATTACCACCAAATATAAGGTTAAACCTAACCGACAATCGAGAAAAGTTCAATTTAATCGGAAATCCGGTTAATCGTAGATGACGACTTCTGAATACACGAATTCGTCTAACGGAAACGCACCCACGGTCACGATAGACCATCATCAATTTTTACTGCATCGAATTATGGATTTACAAGATCCCTTTTAGGTAAATAGTTTATTTCAAGTTTAAAACCACAAATCGTTAATAAATAATAATCTCCACTAACCTGGTTATAAACAAGATTTAATCATTTAATTAACTATAATCACCCATATTAGCATAGTACCCAAATCGGATATTAACTTCCCAAAGAATCACGCCAAATTACCAATTCATTCTGCCCTCTCCGAATCTTCTAAATAAGAATACTCGTGAATATTCAAATTCGGGAATTATGTCATCCCTTCGCACTTCTAGATTCTATTTGAACGCATTTACATTGAACGATATCTAAATACCCCGTCGATTTTTGTCCTTTAAACACTTTATTAAGTATCCGGCTGCAGAAACATACGAGCACGCACGAGACCTCCTCACTCAATGGGAAAGGGTGCAGGAACAAGTGGACTTAAATGTAGTTAAGGCAAGGATGCACCTCACGAACGTGGAAGAGGACATCCGCGTCGGACGTATTGCGGAGGCTTACCCACCTCGACCGGCCCGCGATACCCGACGGCCATATCCAGTAGCTACTCTGAGGAAAAGCCGAAAACGACATTTTACTGAAGAGTCCTGATTCCTCGGGCAAGGGATAAGACATTAGTTTGTAGTGTCAATGTCATAAAAATTTGAAAATTCCAATGTCATTTGCCTTGTTTCTCTTTGCAATCAGATTGATTTTGTAACTATTTTTATAATGATTAAATTTTGATGTAATTAAGCCCAATAAAGAAATTTGAAAGTTTTCTTTTATTATAGCGATGTCGACCCTGCAGTTAATACAAGCCGAATTGGATCACGCTAGGCGGACGAATGCGGATCTACTCGCCCAAATAATCCAAGTGACCCGGGAAGTACAACAAATAAAGGCAACCTGGTCAGATCCGACAAAAACGAAAGCTATTTACCACAGACTCACGGCGGCACAAAAAGGTTGGGCGGAAGAGCGACAGCTTAATCAGAGCTTGCGTACCCAAATCAGAGGATTGGAAGTCGCCCTAGCAGTCTGTCGGGAGGGGGAAGCAGTAACATACCCGCTCGTCTTCGCCCCGTCCCAGATGCCACATAAAAGTTCTCAATCTACAAACCAGTCCGCCACTCCATCCAATAATCGTCGGCCGGGACGCAAGGAGCGTGCCCGACGTCGAGCAACACAACCCCTAAACCTATCCCATTAACTCATAAATGCTACGTGGTTTTTGTTGATTTGAATAGAATAGTCGTATTTATAGTCAATTTATTTCCTAGATACACTTGTATGCAAGCATTCTCATGAATACTCGTATCACGTTAACGAACCTTCGTCCCATCTCCCACAGTCAATAAAAATCTGATCTTGAACTCTTTACACAAGGGACAGAGCAAAGTGAGCAAAGGTCTTCTATCGACAGCTCGTGGACCCGAGGGGTTGTCCGAGCAATTACAGTATTAGTAATAATGCTCACTTTTTGCGGACAATCCACCCACTTGAACACATTTCCAACGTTGCCTAGCAACGGGTGCCAAGTGGCAGCTAGAATCATTTTGTATGGCGTTACCGGGGTAACAATAAAGATAAGCAAATTTCGAAACCCTGTAACCCACCAAACTGATTTAACGATTAAAATTGTGTAAAAATGAATCGGTATATATACCTATTGTACGACCCTAACCTTGCGTGTTCTTTTTGATTTAGTAAAACAAATTTTGACCTTGGAATTTTCTGGTATATTCTAATCTTTAATTTTATTATTTTGAGGTTTTATTTGACAATTTTTTCTTTAGATTTTTAATTGAATTATTTCTAATTCAAATTATTTTATTTTTATTTCATTTTCATGAAATTTCTCATTTTTTATTAAATTGTCAAATTTGGTCAAAATCATTGGGTTTTCGTGTTATGTTTATTTTTATTTCGTGCGGATCTTTTTGCATTTTGTTATTATTTTAATTTATTTTTTTGTTTATGATTTTATATTTTATTGTTTTCTCTCTCATATTTTGATAGGGTTAATTGATGTTTTAATAGGTTTGAATTTAAATCTACATGTTATATTTGCATGTGTGTTACCGATTCATTAAAACAATTACAAGGCCGTTTGTGTTCTGGCCCAACATTTATGTAAATTTCGTGCGGTTCTTGATGCATTTTGTATTTATTTTATTTTACTTTTATGTTTTTTAATTTTATATTTAGTTATGTTATCTCAAATTTTAGAGTGTTTAGTTGATGTTGTATTTTGTTTTTTAAGTTATCTTGGTGCTGGGTTTTCGTGCTGTATTACTGATATATTTAAACAATTTTCAAGGCCGTTTGTGTTCTGGCCTGTTGTATGTAAGGGGGTCAAGGCCATACACCACTAACTTCACATCTATATAAATTTCTTGCGGTTCTTGGTTCGTTTTGCATGACTTTAATTTATTTTTATGTTTTCTCTACTATATATTTATTCATGTTTTTTCCTCAAATTTTAGGGTTTCTAATTGGTATTGTTTGTTCTATTTAAAATTGCGTTGTTGTTTTGTTTTATGTTTATCTGATTAAGAAACATCTCTGGGTCACCCTGCAATTGCCCAACACCCAACCCCATTATAAAATTATTACTTTACCATTTTCATAAACCTCAAACAGAAATGAGATAATAAAGATTATATTTCTAAATTATTTTTGTAATTATTTTAATTAGGTTTAGAATATTTGTCTTAGTACAATGATTTCATAAAATTTATAATTATTAGAATCAATATCAACTCGATATTCAGGAAATTTATTGTTTTTATTTATCAGTGCATGTTGATAAAAATAGCATCAAATTTAAATATTTGTAACGAAGCAGCAATTTTAATTGAATTAGTTTCATTGTTTTTAAGTTTTTTTCAAAAAGCATGTGGAATTTTTTATATGGATTTTCTATGGAAAAAAATCTTGAATCTTGTTCATTGGATGAGTTAAATGTTAAATTAAAGGTAAGACTTATTATATTTCATATTTATTGAATTTAAATTTAATGAAACTTTATTTATTAATTATTTAATGATATTTTTGTTAGGAGTTAGATTTAGATAAGCATTTAGATACATTAGAAAAAGCATTCGAAGTTCAAAAGTTTATCATCCAACGACTCAAAGAAGAAAATGGTTTATTAAAGAAAGAAATTAAAGAATTGAAAGATAAATATTGTTGTAATAAAGATTTATCTATTAAAGTACCTTATCCTGATTTAATTACAAGTATTGAAATAACGTGTGATGAATGAATTTGAAAAAAAATGATTTTTAGAAAGATGCAATGTATATTGGTCAAGTCTTGAAAATAATGCAGTTGAATCTCGAATTATAGATGCTGTTCGTAAAAAATTAGTTAAATTACAAATTGAATTAGAAGCTCAACCTTGGCTTGGGGAATCATCTTGTATTCATCCATTAATTTTATTCTGTCCAATGAGGAAATCATTTATTGAGGATGTCGAAAATATTATGGAATTGATTAAAAGCAAAAGTAAAATTGATTATATTTCAGTATTAATTATTATATGAAAAAAATAGTTGTGGACGAGCATATTCTTTTTAGATTTTTCCTTTGATTCTAGTATTTATTTTTCAGTTTAAATTATTTAGAAATAATTTTTTCCCATGGAAAATCAACCGCAATAGTGGTTGATGGGAAATATTGAATATTTTGTATTATATTGTATAAAGTTTTTATTAATTATAATTCTTTTTGTATAATTATAATTGAGTAATTATTATTCGAGATGGAAAATAGAAAAAAATTTTAAAATAACTTCAGTTTTAATCGAAATTTTAATTTTTATCTGAAAATCGGCATTTAATCTATCGAATGTTTAAATTTACCCGGTAAGAGAAAGTGTAACCGAAATAGAGATGAAAAGAAATTATAAAGAGGTCACCATAAAAAAATAATAGATATGTCAAAGATTAAAAGGAACCAGAAGGTTTAGAGACAACGTAACTCTAGGTAATAGGGGTATAAATGCTTTTGTTGAGGGCACAACAAGGGCAAATCCAGAGAGAATCGTTACATACTTTGTATATGGACTAGAGGAACACGTGAGGAGAGATTGTAACAAAGTCAGATGTCGATTAGGAGGCAGAATGAAACACAGCAGATAGATATACAGATCGGGAAACAAAGTGAAGTTACGAAAGTGAAACAAATTATCAAGGAACAGAACACGATTAGGGAACGCGCAGAAGACAAGTAGAAGAGGAAAGTTATGAAAACGAAGAAGAGAAGTTTTTGGTTGCCTTAAATGAGATAGCCCCGGCAAGATAGGACATTGTAAGGCGGATTTGTAAGTGGTGCTGGGAACTCCCACACAAAACTTAATAACAGAGGAAAGAGACTTAAAGGCGGGATATGACAAAGAAGAAGCAACAGGTTGATAAGCGAGTATTAGAAAAAGTCAATATGCTTGCGCAACATTGTTGAAACACGCGGAAACCCAATAGACATCAAGGCACGAAGACAACCAATTCATTTAGAACGGAATATTGAGGAGGCAATACAGAACTGGTTTGAAAATGGCATTATTAATAAATGCAATACATCATGGAATACACCGCTGGTTTATGCATGGAAAAAAGAGAAACAAGACATCAGATTATGTCTAGATTTGAGACAGCTTAATTTAGTTATAGATATACAAGCTTAGCGGAAATATTAGATAGAATGGAAAAAGCAAAACATTTGACTTTAATAGACCTCGAAAATGTGTATTATCTGGTAGAACTTGAAGAAAATTCAAAGAAAAAGACATCATTTCAACTACGATAATCCGAGATTGTTTCAACAGAATCAGGAACTAATGGAAAAAGTACTAACCGACCTAAATGGATAGTGTTATATTTGGATGATATTTTAGTGTTCACATAGACAAAAGAGCAACATTTTCCGGTTCTGGAAGAGTTACTGAAAAGAATCGGACAAGTCAGTTTGAGAATATACTCAGAAAAATGTCATATTCTGGTTCAATAACTAAAGTTTTTTGGGCATATTATAAACAAGGATGGTACACAAACAGATCCATAAAATAAGAAGCAATTAAGTCATTCCAGAAACCTAAATGTATAAAGAATCTAACGAGCTTTTTGGGTATATGTAATTATTATAGAAGGTTTATAAAAAAAACCATGCCAAGGAAGCTAGAACATTGGAGGGAAAACAATCAGATGTTTCGTCCGCAATACAGATTTGCAGTTCATATTCGTCAAATCTTTACCACCTCAGCACCTTTGAAATCACAACTCCGTAAATCCCAAAAATCTCTAACATCAGACCTTTTTAAACGAGATTGTTTCTGTCGCTCTTCCAACAAATGTTTTTTCTAATCGAAAAACATTTTCTATCAAATCACTTGCACAAGATGCGACGCAACATACATAAGGGAAACACACAGAACATTCCGAACAATACTCAATGAACATATCAAAAACAAAAACCAGTAACTATTACGAACACTGGAAGAGAGTACACAAACCAGCTACATGAAACAAAAATGCCAAATACTACAAGACATATTTAAAAATATATTACAGAGATTAGACACAGAATCGTTTTTCATCAAAAAACAAACCATTCATTAATATTGAACTAACATAAATTACAGGGACACAATTTATATATATATATATATATATATATATATATATATATATATTAGCCTTGGATCTTAACTTCAATAAAACTTACTAGATCCGGCATATCGGCATGTTGTGTATATCTTCATTTCATTCCAGACTTTTTAAATCAATGATTTGTTTTACATTTAACATGAATTTTTGGCACAGTCATTTTTAATTCACTTAAAGAAGTTGTAAAGAAAATTTGGGTTAAACAAAAAATAAAATTATTATTTGGTATGAAAAGAAATGAAGCTAAAGAATATAGAAATATCTATAATTATTGACAACGGTATGATATAAGCCAAAAAACAAATTAATTAAAATTTCACATAAGAATAAACAGATTACGAGTGGTGAAAAGCGGACATGCACAAATATAGTTTTGTTGGCACCTATAAGTCAATTTAGTACGTCGATAAAATTTTGTTTTCTAATTTTAAATAGGTGAGTTTTAATATATATTTTATTATTTCTTTAAATTTCATTATTAATGCTTGTAGTGATAAAATTGTCATTTTTATTAGCGAGATGAATATTGGACAAATTATCATAAATTACGCATTGTACATCAGAGCAGCCATTCACAGTAAAATAATACCAATAAATTTATTTGCATGTTATTAAATTGTTTATGTTAAAATAAATATTTATCAGTATTGCATTTTACATATAACCTTTTTCGATGAAAAATACATTCATTGAGAATTAATGACAAAATAGGAGTTTGTTTTTAAAAATTAAAGTTTTTTTAAAATTCATGAAAATTATAGCAAATTGTAACAAATTAAATTAAATTTATAGAACTTCAATAATGACCTTAAAAATTGTTTGTAAGTACACTTACCCCTCGATTTGCATGGCATTTTTGAGGAACCAATCTACCGTGTAAATCGAGGGCTAAGTGTATTAATTTAATTTCCTAATAATTGTTATTTATAATATTATATTTTAGTAACATTATTGGCAAAATCATTAATTTTTTTCACCTATTATCTCTGCATTTACAATTACAAAACATTATAAAGTAAACAGCTAAAAAAATTTAAAATACTTGTTCAAATAATTTTGACCTACCATAAATCTTGTACTATAAGCCACAAATTATTAATTAAAAATCATACTAGGGTTTCTATGATGACAAAAATTCCATTTCATCAGGTGTGACTTAAAGTTTGACATTTGCTGTATATTTATCATAATTAGTACAGTCAAACTTTTATTTAACGAAACTATTTTATTGTCTCAAGCAAAAACACTAAAATCCTCATATATTTCTCCCTCTATTTAACGAAATACTTTCTTTAAGATAGGATTTTTGTTGTATCCACTGAGAATTTTAGTTTTAATTTTAACTCTAACGAAGTCAATGACTTGTAATGTGTGTGTGCGTGGTTTCACGTTAATTGAAGTAATTTGACGTCCAAAGGTTTGATAATCCTTATGCAATCTTATAAGTTCCATGCATTTGCAATTTATTGTCAGGTCTGAGTACATATATATATATATATATACTCAATCATTTTTTTATGCGATAGATACGTTTCTCAGAAAACTGCATAAAAAAGACATGACTTACGTTGTAAAAATTGAGATACGTTCCATAATTTTCGAAAAGCACATAAAACCAAAAATTCAGGGTGGAATTCACACTCGGAGAAATTGAAAAACCATAAAAGACGTAATAATAAATATAAAGTGTAATAACTTTTTTTGCTTTTAATATTTTAAAAATTTTGAAAATGAACCTTGTGATTTAAATGATTCTCTATTTAAAAATATCTGGTTGGTTAAGGTTTGACAAAGATTAGTCCTATTCTGGACTGAAGAAGAAAACCGCATAACTTCAAAAACGCATATAAAAAGAATTGACTGTATATATGTTATCAGCTGTCTATTCATCATTAACGTCAATCATTTCATAAGCTTTGTATTTATTTCAACATGTCAACGCAAAAGAGGAAAATACTAATTTTAAAAGGCAATATTGCCATCCTAGTAGATGTAGATAATACTAAGAGAAAAGTTGGCATTGTTAGGAATATGGAATACCAACAAGTAGTTTTTAGATAATTATATCATGAGAAAAGTTACAGGTGCATTGGACCCAAACATTTGGTGACTCGGAATTAATTACATAATTACGTAATTATTTATATAATTTTTATTTCAAATTTTACTATTTGTAAATTTTTATATTTAATTTATGATTTTTATTTTATATTATCTTATTTATTTAATTTTTAATCATTACTTTTATTTAGATTTATTGTATTTTATAATTACTTTTAGTTAGTAATTTTTATTTCATTATTAATCATACAATTTATTTAAATTATTTACTTATATCATAAATTTAAATGAATTATTATTATTAGTAAAATTATTTTATTTATTTTTATCTAATTAATTTTTATTTATTTCACTTCTTTGTTATATATGATAGAAATTTTATTGGTTGATGTTTTCGAAAAACTGACTATTTAAAAAATATCCAACCCGATTCATAATGGTTTTGAGCTTATCTGACTCTCATTGGTACCATATAAGAACCTTGATCATATGCTAGATCATACCAAGTACCCTTGGAATTATTCCCCTGAATATGAATATCGAATTGTATCTTTCTTATTTAATCAAAAAGATTAATGTGAGAATATATAATATCGTTAAGTTAAAATGATACACAAAAACCACAGACTTATAGTTCGATATCATGTGTATTGCTTTTTATCAGATATAATTTGGAGGTTACCTCGATACGAGAAATTAAAATTATCTGTCATACAATTAGTTATTTGAGCTTATTTGATTTTACAGACAAACAAATAAATAGGGTGTGTAAAAAATAACTTCCCTATAATGAAATTTATTATTATAAAATATCCAAAATAAAACTGCAACGTTTTTACATAACAACATTTATTAGAAAAAAATTAATAATTTTCACAATAATATCCATTAACAATACTGCACATGTCATTGATTAAAACCATAATTCATAGGACTTTCACAGATTTCTGGTGATATTCCAATTGCTTCAACTTCAATAAAATCTTTAATGTCTTTGAAATTCATAATGAAAAGGAAAATTAATTTTGTAATCACTTTATGTCAAACTTGTAGTATGAAGGAAGATTTAAGCATATCTAAAGAATTTTTAAAATTCCCATTCTCGTGAAAAAAATAATGGACCACAAATACATAGTACAAAAACACGCATTCAAACAATAACCTTTGGATTAGAGTGTGATTGTGTGGTAATTTAATTAGGAGGTCCTATGTTCCCGATTCTCCAATTCAGCATCATCTCCTTCGTGAACGCTATAAAACACATCAAATCCAACTACATAAAAACATATTTCTCCGATAATATTAGTATCCACAATTTCGAATATCCATTCGATTTCATAGTTTAGTTCTTTCTTCGTTTTTGTTTTTTTATGTTCATTTTGAAATATGGCATTTTATGCTCATTTTGAACTAGAGCTTTTTTATCGAGATAACCATTAGCCCACAGAAACACATACGAATTGGTGGGCGAAACATATCCTCATAGTTTGATAATGATGTGTGTAATTAAAGTTTTTAACTAGCCATTAAATGCATAGTTTTCCCTTTTGCAACATAACAATATTTTTTTGATCAGTTTACTACCGAAAAGAAATGAATGTGGTTTGCATGTTGTGGTCGTTTATCCACGTACTGCTTGAGTATTCAGTGCATACTAAAATTAAATCCACGTACTGCTTGAGTATACAGTGCATACTAAAATTAAATAGAGGGTGTCATGGAATTGTATATTCTAATAAGTACTGTCAGATTTGTATATTATTGAACCGTGATTTTTTGTTCTACGCCAAACTACGATGAGATAAAACTTCTATAATATAAAACAAAAATCAATAATTTGATAACATATAGACACCAACTCACCTTGAGGTTTTTTGTAAAATGGTCACTGAGATAAACCCTAAACTATAGAAAATCAAAAAGTGATAGAGGAATAAATTAATGCACATTAATACAACCCATAATAAAACATACATGTAAACTTTCAACGTTAAGACAAACCCCTACAATAAGTTAATTTATAGACATTTTTGAGACATTTAGAGAAAAAAAATGGCTGAAAAAATTTTTAATTTAAATTTTGAAGGTTTCTGCTCAGAAATTTCGTGTAAATGAGATTGTATCTTCATAAGATTTAACCTTAAAACCAAAATTAATTTAATATGTCATAAGTTTTCAGACATTTCTGTCGAAAAAAAACAATCTGAGATCCGATAAAAAACCTAAATTGTAAATTTTATTAATAAGTTTTAAAAAACATTCATGAACTCAATTATTTTGTTGTACATAGTGATGTCCAATAAGGAATATTAAAAACTTTGTTTAATATTCAGAATTAATTAGACACTTTTTGAATTAAATAAATTGTTATATAAATTATGACTTTTGAAGAAATTGTAACTGGCGACCACGTCGAAAAAATCGAACCGATTCATGCAGTAACAAGAATTCAGAATCGGAAGCTGATTATGGAATCTTTGCCTAAACAGGCAAAAGACATTTTAAATTTTAATGTCAGAAGATTTGACAGCCGAAGCATGACGGAATCAGAACAATGGCTCAAAGACATTGAAGATTGGATGCTACTTAATGATTTGAATTTAGTAAGTATTTTTGACTTACTTTTATCTGAAGAGGCGTCTATCCTTTGGAAAGAATTTAAAGACATCTCCACAACTAGTGAAAATGCTCGTGAATGGTATAATGACACATTTACAAAAAAGAAGTCTATTATGGATAAAATTTGTGAATTATCATCAGTGAGACAAAATCACGATTAAAGATTCGTTACATTTGAAATTCAAGAAAGAAATTCGTTGACGAAGTTTATGACTGTGGAATTTCAAAAGAAAACATCGTCAAACTGATTTTATGCCACTGAGTTCGGAACGACCGTTTGAAAGAAAATATTTCGACGAAGGCCAATATTACAACAGAAGAAATTAGAAATTTAGCAAAGGTATATGAAGCACGAGAAGGTAACGATACGAAAGAACGATCTGAAGAAGTCCAAGCAGTAGTTAAATCGACTTATGCAAACGTTACTCAAGATAAACAGAAGCAATATATTCAAAAATGTTTTAATAACAGAACATACCCAAATCGTCAAACAGCAATAACTTACCAAAATAGAAACGAAAGAAACGAAAGACAATTTGATAAGGTGAAACCAGTGGCAGAACAATATAATGAAAGGACAACTATGGACCGTAGACCACCACCTTTAGTTTCAATGAAACATATCGCTCGGAAGATTTGTTGTAGTTTACCAGAACCAATAGAAGAAAGGTTAAAACCTGGTCAATGCTTTTGTTGTGGACAAAATGACCATATACGATTTGAATGCCCATTGAAGGACAAGTACTTAATATGCGGTAAGGAAGGTCATTCATTTAGAAGTTGCAATTTGTTAGTGAAATCACGAAGTACTACACAAAGACTAGAACAAAGAGTTTATTGTATACACGAAGAAAACGATGATAGATCAGATGAATTGATAGAACCACTCATTCATAATGTTGAGACGAAAAAATCCAAGAAGACCCTGTTGCTTACATTTCGTCCGTAGGGTCGAGACAGTAGATGAGTTTAAAGAAGGGTGTGATGTTTAAGAAGGAAGATGACAGAAAGTGGAGTATGATGGAAATAAATGGATTTCATGTAGAGATGCTATGGGATTCAAGAGCTTCAATGAGTGTGATGAGTGAGAAATGTTGGAGATTGATTGGCAGTCCAATATTGATGGACATTAGAATACGGTTGAGTGGAGTATTTTCAAAAGAAGATGAGAAACCTCTCGGGAGCGTTAAAATCGTTGCAAAATGGAACAAAAAATTTCGTGAATCGAATGTTATTATTGTTAGGAAAATTCATCCAGATTTCATAGGAGGAGTAAACATCATGAAAATATTTGGCATGGAGCTTAAGGAATTCAATAATATTGAATCATCGTTAGTTAACAAGAGATTTACAGATTCCGATCGGTTAAAGAATACGTTATTGACACTCAAGTTGGACAAGAATTCGAAGTTGGGTACTTTAATATCTCAGTTTAGCAACATTTTTATGGCATCCAGATTTGACTTAGGTCATACAAAAGTAATAACACATGAAATAAAGACTTCTGGTCCTCCAATTTTACAAAATCCCAGAAGACAACCCATGCATTTAGAAGGCAAAGTTGAAGAGTTAGTACAGAATTTATTAGAAGCTGGAGTTGTGAGGAAATGTCAAAGTCCGTGTAACACACCATTAGTGATCGTTGAAAAACCAGATGGCTCTATAAAAATGTTTCTAGATTTCAGGTTATTAAATTCGGTTACAGAAAATTTTTCATTTCCTATGCTAGACATGCAATTATTATTGGATTGCTTAGGTAAGTCAAAGATATTTTCTTCCATTGACTTAGGACAGGCCTATTATCAAGTAGAGTTGAATGAAAATTCGCAAATCAAGACGGAATTTAGTACAAAAGAAGGACAATTCTGTTTCAATAGGTTACCATTTGGTTTGTCAACGCTCCTTCCACTTTTCAGAAAATGATGCATCAGATATTGGAAGGATTAGTTTTCAAAGGAGTGGTTGTGTACCTTGATGCATTTTAATATATGGTGAAAATCAGGAAACTCATGATAAACTCCTATTTGAAGTATTCACACGCATTAGAGATTCCGTGTTAAAAGTCAATCCAGAGAAATGTGCGTTCAATAAAAGTGTATTAAAATTTTTGGTCATACAGTGAGCGAAAAGGAAATTCAAACAAATAAAAGAAAGATTTCAGAAATTAAAAAAGCAACTGATCCAAAGAGTACTACAGAATTAAGATCATTCCTAGGTTTAACAAATTATTATCGACGATTTATCAAGAATTATTCAATGATAGCAGCACCTCTGTATGCCACAACGACAGGTAATGACAAAATGATTGTTTGGACTGAAGAATGTAGGAAAAGTTTTATCAATTTAAAGAAACTCTTATGTGAAGCACCAATATTAGAATATCCAAGGGCAGATCGACTATTTATTATTGATACGGATGCTAGTTTTAAAGCCATAGATGCAGTTTTATCTTAGATTAAGGAAGACGGCACCGAAGGAGTGACAAAGCATGAAATGGGATATTGTGTGACTAGATAAAAGTTGTTGGCTCTTCACGAATTTATTGTACATTTTAGACAATATTTATATGGAAGAAGATTTGTAGCTAGAACGTATCACAAGGCATTGACATTTTTGATTACAATAAAAAATCAATAACCCCACAATTTCAGACATGAATGGCAAATTTATCCGAATACGATTTTGCGTTACAATATAGAAAGGGAGAAGAACATGGAAATGCTGATGTTATACAATATGCTCTCATTGTCAGATGGAACACAAAGCTGCCAAAGAGGCAAAATGTAGAACTCGGTAAGTAAATAGTTTACAAGGAAGTTCAAAAAACGAAGACTGAGTTACTTCAGAAATCATATCACATCTTAATGGAAATGAGGCTCACATATCTTATGAAACAATCAGTTGCAGTATATTCAAGTATTTGAAGATATTACAGATTACAAGATAACGTATTGATGATTAATACAGATGGAAAACTTGCAGTGGTTGTACCTGACTTGTACGTAAAATCTTTAGTAAATTATTTTTATATTGAACTATGCCATCTGGGTATCAAGAAAACCTTTTTTTATTTAAAGGACTATTTTTTTGGCCATCCATGAATCAGATTATTACAAAATGTATTAATAAATGCAAGATTTGTGCAAGTAGAAAGATTGATCAAGGATGAACAAAAGAAATCTTATTGCCAAGAACAAGAGAACGATTTTTAGAACAGATAGTAGTGGATATCATATATCGAGACAAAGAAAGTAAGAAATGCATGATAGTGATAATAGATCGTTTTAGTAAAGTGGTCAGTTTATCAGCAGCAAGTACACAGAATGAAGCAACAATTTTGAATGTCATTTTGAATAATTGGATATATCGTTTTGGTAGACCTGAAATCAATCTTACAGATCGAGGAAGAATTTTTGAAGGATCAATGTTTCGTGATTGGATGGAGAAATTCGGTATAAAACAAGAATTTTGTTCACCATATCAACATCAATCAAATGGTTTAGCAGAGCGAATCATAAGAACAGTTCGGGACATGTTGGCAACATCATTGGCAGAGATTAAAACAAAAAATAATTGGTGTAGATTGTTACCAAAGATTGAATTTAGTTTGAATGCTACAGTACAAAACTCGACAAAATTCTCACCTTTTGAAATTGTATATGGCCGGAAAATTAATTTATATTCGGGAGTAGGACATATACAAAAATTCAGAGAAAAAATTGAGGATGAAACGAAAACTAATCTAGTAAAGGCAGCTACAACTATGCAAAATAGAGATTTAGACAACCGAGGTACTCGAGTTTTCATGGTGGGAGAGAAAGTATTAGTACGCTTGAAACCACATAGACGAAAGAAGGAGGGAATTCAATATGAAGGACCTTAAAAAATTTTAAAATTCTTATCACCAAGACAAGTTGAATTACAATTTCCACACTCAATCAAATCAAGAAGAATCGAATGGCTGAAGAAGTACAAAGAAAATGAAGAGAAGAGTTATGTCCAATAATGAATATTAAAAACTTTTTTTAATATTTAGAATTAATTAGACACATTTTGAATTAAATAAATTATTATATAAATTATGACTTTTGAAGAGATTGTAACTTACATATTCGAAGTTTTTCTTTCAAAATGTATTAAAAAATACATATTTATGGTAATTAATTATTTTTATTACTTCAAAAATAATTTAAGTCACTTTTTTTGAATTAATTCCCAAAAATAGATTATTTCCTAAATATTCATAAACATATATAATAATATATATGAACTTGTAGATCAAAAGTTATATGTAAAAGCTTGAATAATGATTTCATTTCCTTGTAAAACTATATTCAACTCTTAAAACTTTAAGTTTTATAACTTTGAAAAATTACTTACTTTGTAGCCATTTAAAAAACGGCGGAAATCCATTGCCTTTTCACTAAAAATAAATTCCACAAAGTTGAGTTATGTATCAACTTGCATTATAGCGGAATTTATCTCATCGTGGCTTGGTGTAGTATTTATTCAAATTGTGTAAACAAAATTATTTTGTCATAGATCAAGGTATGTACTGCTTCTTTAATCAATTGCAATAAAAAGATAAATAAAAATAAATAGGGCATTTAGAGGTTAAACAATATGTAATTACACAATCATATTAAATCACATTATTGTGTAATACCTCAATAGGGAAGGTTTGGAAAAGGTTTTAACCCAAATATCCAACGTGGATACTTTTTAGACTTTAAAACTGACGAGCAAGGTTTTAAGCTTATTCATTGAAATTTAATTAAACATTTGTTTTGAAAAATACATCGTAACCCCTTGACTATAGTAAAGAAATGATGTCTAAAAAATTTGAATTACATCACAATGTAATTAATCCATGTGGAGAGAAGGTTTAAAGCCAAATATGCCATTGGTCATACTAACTTCTTAGAATCTTCTTTTTTGTCGAGTAATAATTACTGTTTATTTCTCAGTCCATTAAACTAAGTTCTAAATATAATATTTAAAAACTCCTATATTTAGTAACATTATTTAATTTATTCCTTTAAGTTTTTTAATATTTTTATTATAATATTTAATTGAGAATAAACGCACATCCTTATCAGAATGCATATAAACAATACAACTCTAATGATATTCAGTGGTTGCTAAAGTTATTGGGTAGTATTAGGATTTGTGCCCATCAAATACAAATATCTCGTGTGTTACCTAATGGTTAAATGGTGTAATAACTGACATCCGACCTCTATACTGATTGCTCTTATACCAAGTACTAATAACCCTCTCTTCTGTAATATCAACCGTTTGACTTCATATGTATTACTTATTTTTGGGTTTTTGTATAACATTGACCTCTATCGACCTTTAATTTTACTGGTATCTTTATAGACTATTCTATCTACACATTCTTACACAGTACCGATGAGAACCAAGTAGTACCGAAACTGGTTGAGTCTGTCAATAGAAATCGGTTCGAATATCATATTAAATACTTTAAATGAAATCAAATTATTGATATTAGCCTTTTCTCAATTTTCAGCTTTCAGTTGTGTATCTCTGATTGTGATTCATGAAAGTAATAACAAATCTGCAATTGAGTCCACAACTGCCAGCATAAGCGATCTCGTCAAAATGACCAATGTCAGACTAGTCCTTAATGCTATCCAATTTGATTCCATGGAACAATGTCTAGAATTAAACACTGATATAATTGACAGACTGGCAACTCTTATTGCCGAATGTGAAGATTGATGAATCTCCCTTTGTATCTGGTGTTGTTATTTTGTAAAGTTTCTCTTATGAAATAATTATATTTTTGTCAAACATCATTTGTTATGTTTCATTATTATTATATATCGAACGTTATAATTATTTTTATTATCAGCTGATGAGATGATTTTGTTTCACAATCTCTAGTGCTATGTAATTCACTTTTGCGTTTAATGGTAACTTTTTACGACTTAATAAATTTGATTCGGATTATTTGTAATTGGATTATTTCTTATTTTAGTTTCAAATTTACTTAAATAACTTTTCTGTGACGAGTAAAATTTATTTAATTTTCAGTTTTATACGGTATTACGGAGTAGTACACTATGTCAGGTTTAAACCACTAGCCCCTCAAAATCGTGGTCATTTTATTTAGTAAATCAAGATTATATTATATAATCGCCATTTGAACTTTTGTTTAAATAGTCGGTTTTTACCCAGACAAACTAGTTAATTTTGGACGTGGAAGACAATTTTGTGGTCAGAAATCATGAAACGTCATGATTTAAGGGTCCTTTTGGGGTCAGGAGATTTCGAACAACATTTTTAGGTTAATTTTGGATGAAAAATACATTTCTAATGTCAAAATCTATGAATTAAGAGTTAATTATACATCTATTTAGTGTTTATGGATAAAAGGGTTAGGGTTGAATTTCTAATAAAATGTTGGTTTTCGGTGTCAAAGATGTGTTTGTATGGGTCTGGCTTGGGTGATATTTATGTACTTTGACGAATTTTCTTCCGCAATCATCGGCAATATTTGTCCTGTCAAAGAATCTTTCTGTTTCTTTAATAAAATCTTCTATATCTGCATCCATATCATGTTTCTGGAGGCTTAATGAAATTCGGTATCGTGGTCGCCATGTTAGCCACGGAACTTCTGGTATTAATTGATTCCATTTAAAATCAAGATTTTGAATACGTTTATTTTTATTATATAATATTTAAAAATTAATAATAATTGGTTTGAGAAGTTTCTATAAAAATAATTAATGCATAAGTAAGCAATTCAACATACAGGCAACATGCAATAATAATTTATATTTTAAAACACCTCTCAATAATAATAATAATAACAATGTTTGGATAGTAAGAAGATTTACCATGGAACTGAAACTCTATCCGACTCATTGTGTTCGATAAATCAAATATAATAATAGAAAACTGTCAACAAAATAGTATTTATTTTCATAAATTTCAATTAATCACAATTGTTACACCTTTGGTAACCTTCCTATGAATATGATCTGATTCAAATCGAAAACAATATGACTTTACATTTTCCTTAATTACTGATGTAAACTAGTTTCAAATTTTCTCTTCCAATTAGTTTAATTCCTGGCATGGACTCACCCTAAATTTAATTAATATATTTGTTTTTGTACTCTCAACCCTTCTAAAAACTTTTAATCAATTTATTATTATTTTGCTCGTTTTTATTATTATTTTATCCACCGGTTACAACTTTTTCAAAAGAAAAATATCAATTTTTACTTTTTTCAAATTTTTAATTGATTTTAATTGATTTACATAATTTTGAAACTTTATATTTTATTTCTTTTAATTTTTATAACCACAACTCATCTCCGCTTTAATTAGAATTTGTGCTCAAATTCCGTTGTACGAATTATTGTGTATTTTCCAATAATCCGATTTAATTAATTACATTGAAAACCTATTTTTTTAAAATAAATCTAATTGATTTTGTATAATTATGGAATTTTATATTTTATTTCTTTTAATTTGTATAAACTTTATAATAATAATATTAATAAAAACACACTAACACAGCGCTTCTCAACGTTTCTGTTATTGCGACACAGTTTACTAACGTAAACATTCTCGCGCCACCCCCTTTTGATCTATCGAAAATTATAGTCACTATAATAGTCACAAAAACTTTGAATGAGAAACAGGCCCAAAGAAGTCATTAATTAATAACATATTTAACTGGTATTTGTTTCATACTAATAAACTTAAATAATAAATATAATAAATGATTTATTGGTAATATGTAATTATAAACTGTGTTCTTATTTTAAATATATATATAAATTTTTTAATTATACAATTTCTTTTATTTAACTTTCAACAAAATTTTAATTTTGTTTTTAAATATACTCGCGCCCCCTTGTAGTAACGCCGTGCCCCCCTTGGGGGCGAGCCCCACAGGTTGAGAATCGCTGCACTAACAATAAAAAATTTATGACAAGTTACTGTGATTGCTTTTGATATTGCCAGGTCTATTGAGCAGTGACTAGATGTATGTGTTTAAAAGACACACTCACATGCACAAAGCTCACCTGTTTCTACCCAAGTGAATTCAAAAAGCACCTGGACATCATAGCACAAATTAAGCTTAGATTGATGATGAATAGTAAACTACCGACACATAACACAACCTTAATTGTGAACGCACCATCACAACAAGCATCATCGGTATGATGACCAAATAAATTAGTGTTTTTCATATAAAAAAATTAATATTTGCAGGGGTTCCGACTTGCTGGATTACAGCCGCACATCACAACAGCCAGCTTGCAAATGAATATTTAAATAAATGGATAAAACTAACCCACCCAACTCATCATAATACAGAGGCAAAATCACTATTATCAATGTCATTAGATCAATGTAATCATTTCTTTGTTATCTTCATCTGCTTTATAATCGTCATCTACTTTATCTCAGTCGTTTCAATCATTTAGTCGGAAAATAACTATCTTATTCGTGAAGCAATAAGGGAACGAAAAATAAATAAAGCTTTTATTTTATTGTAAGTTGATTACAATCAAATGAATTATTAACAGTCTCTCGTGGCTGGTTACTCGATGGTTGGAAGCGTCTTCGTAGTCACTCGGCTCTTCCTGGCCGAGAGTGAGGAATGTTTCTTTTTGTTTCCCTCTAGATTCTTCGGATTCCTGGTAGGCTAGTTGTGCCGGTGCGAATACTAGTTGATAGGTAATTGCATTACCTTCCTGACTAACCGGCAGCACAGTTTCCAGACAACGGATCTGAAAGCGCTGGGTTTGGACCAGCTGTTTTTTCTTCTTCCAGCCCTTTGAGCTGCCGTTAGCCGTTGGTTGGTTTGTTTAACCCGTGTTGGTTGGACCCAGGTGGCTTTTATGGATTGGATTTACCGACACATTTGTAATAGCTGCCGGTGCAGTTCGGTGTTCTTCTGTCTGAGTCGTTTCAACTCTTTCCCTAGCGTTTTGGTTGCCTCCATTTCTAGAAACAAGAGAGATTAATTTTGGGTTGATACTAGTCAAAATTAAAGTTATATGAGTAGTAAACATCAGGAATTATTATGGAAAACGTAAATACAGATCAATAATGGTTCTCTGGAGCATTATAGGGATTACTCAGGTGGATCCGTAAATATGGGTTATGTCAGCAAAATGTCATAAAATTCAGAACATATTGATCACAGCTGGGACTATCTTTCAAAAACAATTTGCTCACATATTTTAGTGGCAAAAGACTTTAACGAGTAAGACAACAAAACAGTTATTCAATCTGTACACTAAGATGGGTTAATTTTTTCTCCGACTATTTTGTCCACCATAATTCGAATTATCCACATCCGGATACCTTGATCGGGGTCGCCGGGCATTGGCGTGATCATTTCGGGGATCCCGGCTAGGTCGTTTGCATAGTGAATGGTTTAAGATGTGCTTCGGTACGACCACTCGAGTGGAGGTTTTCGTTTTGATCAGGGCTGGATCATTTAGCTCGAAAGACACACCATACTAGGGGGCATGTCCATCTGTACTGGGAATGTGCCTAAAACACCAACTAACCATGCTAAAATACGAGAAAGAAAACAATTAAATATAAAATCAAGAAACACAAAAAATAAATTAAAATAATAACAAAGTGCAACAAGATCCGCACGAAATAAACATAAACATAACACGAGAACCTAACAATTTGACCGAAATTTGACAATTTACCAAGAATGAGAAAATCCATAAAAATGGAATAAAAATCAAATAATTTGAATTGGAAACAATTCAATTAAAAAATTCAAAAGAAAAATTGTCAAATTAAATTACAAAATAATAAAATTAAGAATAGAATATACTAGAAAATCACAAGGTCAAATAGCCGACACATCATGCAAGATATCAACTTATTACATCCTATCAAACTGTGTAAGTGCGTGTATGATCGCCAATAGTTCGTGCCCGTGAAGGCTACGGCGTGAGAACGCAGTAGCCGGAACGTAAAATTATCATTCCGTATAGGGGGAAATGGGTTGAAGGGAAAATAGTCTTTTGGCTGTTTCGTCATCACTCAGTTTTCCATAAACTCGACCTAAACTTCATTACGGCACAACGGCTTAAAATTCAAACACTGAGTAGTCCAGTGGACACTCATAAACTCTCAACATTGATATAATCTCGTCTTAAGGTCAATTTAAAGGGAAGGTGACTGGGAATTCGATGACGAACTAAACTCGTTACTATGACTTCTAACTCATTAATTATAATTTATCAAATTCATAATGATCAGGTATCATTTAACTTTAAAATGAGTATTAATTCCGATAATAGTTACTGGCAGACTAAGGTTAGGAGTTTTACTCAACAGGAAAAATATTTTTAACTTCCCCAAAACTATCCGGAAGCCCAAACGCAGAAAAAAGAAAATGAGTTAAGATTTTTAAATTTATGCATTATGCCAAAACTAGACGAGTCTAGATTCAAAGTTAGGAACTGAGTAACTTCCCCGTCTGTTTAAATATGCGCTGCGCTTCCCAAACCTATCAATCATAATCTCCGTTAAACCCTCATGAAATAACAAGTAATGCTTTTATCAATTCCCCACCTCTAAATCTAATTGAATTGGTCACGGAGCTTCAGTTAAAATACCCTTATAAGTGGAAATCACGCCTAGGTTGGAGAAATCATCCTCATGCCGACATTAAAATCCATCGCCTTAATAAGTTCTGACCCCGAATAGACTATGTTGTAAAGGCAAATAAATAATAAAATCATTAACATGTAACCTAATAGTGGAATAAAATCACTACTGAACAAAATAAATATATTATAAAACCGACAATAACACTAAAAGAACTGATTGATGATTCAACAAAAGATTGAACTTCCCACCACGAATACCCCGATGAGCTCATCCAGAAATCCCTGTTCCTAAATACATCCACAATGATCATACATGAATATTCCAGATCACGATCCCGATCCCTAACGCTTTCCACCTGAAATTAAAAGATTCATCAACGATAGTGAGCTAAAGGGAGAAAACTCACCATTGAAATATCAATCTAATTTTCGCCATATAATGATGAATTATAAAGAGACACGGCAAACTTTTCCCCTGTTCCGACGGCGAGCTATTAAAGCAAAGTTTTCTAAATAAAAATCGATGCGCGGTAGCTAAATATCAAAACATCGACACTCAGTAGTAAGACGGAAATGTCAGCCAGACAGTCAGCGTGACCTTTCAGTAACACCACCAATCGATCAATGCAATGGCATACACCCACTATGTAAGTCGATCAAGATAAAATTAACTCTGCGTGCAACCACCCACAAATTCTCTTTTCCCCGACTGATATACCAGCTCGTATAAAATCTGCTGACAGATCGAGATTGGTAGTTAATTTTCTAAAAAATTAGAATGCATTACAATCCTAATCGAGTAAATGAGAACGTTTCCGCTAGAATTCCGGAGGAAGATATAATTGTGGAGCCAAGATCTCACTCCCGAAGTGGTAAGCTTTACTCTTTAATCCATCTTATTAATTCATCAAATACGAGCCTTAGACGAAAACGCCGAGAGCACCCGATCCCAACGCCGAACTCCTGAGTTAGCACGCAGATGGTATTAATTAACAAAAAATAAAATTCTATATTGTTGGAAATTTGTGTTTTTCTTTTATTTTTTTTTCTTCCTAAAATCGTACCAAACTTTAAAAAGGAAAAGTCACGAGGATATACATTTAGGCCTGAACCAGTTCAGAAGGGAATTTCTCATATCGAATAGATTTCAGATTACCATATGTGATAACCATAAAATTGAATACCGACCTTGCTTTGACCCGTTTGTGATGGGGAGATAGTCCGAGTATCAGAATAACTTAAAATGCAAATGGAGATAATTAGCTTGAGCGTCGAAACCTAAACT
The DNA here is from genome assembly GCA_022537955.1 of Schmidtea mediterranea. NCBI lineage: Eukaryota > Metazoa > Platyhelminthes > Tricladida > Dugesiidae > Schmidtea > Schmidtea mediterranea. The sequence continues at coordinate 288,778,688 of CM039679.1, forward strand.
TTCAAAATGATGAAATGTCCCTCTTGCTAGTGACGTATTCATATGTACAAGAAGTTCAATTTCAGGTTATCGTTCGATTAGTATTATAAAAAAGAAAAATGTATTAAGGTAAATCAAACCATTCTATTAATATTACCTATCAGATATTATTCTTTAAGTTTAATAAATTAGATATTGTTGACATGCTAATATTAAATATTATAGATTGTATTCATTTAGATAATTTAAAATATGATTGTTATTTTGAGTTACTCAGTGTATAGTTTAAACAAGAATTTCATTCTAATATTACGGTTAGTTGACACACTAATATCGACAACCTGAAATTTATTAACTTACATTATTTATCAGTCAAGGTTTAAAATAATTTTTGTAATTTAAGCAACATTGGACGAGTAATTCGATAACCTTAGAATCATCCGTTAATGTAAGTTGTGAATCGAGCCATATAACCTCTTTAGTAAATGAAATGAAATGCCCCTTTTGCAGAAAATACTCTAGTGTCGCAGTAGGGTAGAGATAAGCAAATTAAATAAATTTCACAGTTTACAAGTATAGTATACGTTAAGGAAATTGAAAGATTAATTTGAAAAGAGTAGTAATGTCAAACTATGTTCCTTGCTAATGGAACTAATGATCTCGGATTCCCTCTTCATCACGGCTGAATCGGGTAAGTCAAAATTCCCCCTACAGCGCGTTTCCGCCGAACCACGTTGTTAAAAAATAACCTCATATCGAACTACGCTTACTGTTAAAAATGAATAGAATGAAACACGCGAAGGAACGGCTAAAAAACGAAATCGCGCCACATGAGTCAGGCAGTGCATGGATTTTTTCGGGGGAGGTTAGGCAAACTAATTTAGGAAGACCGACCAATGGAGCACACAACATCATTTTCCAACACGAGTCTAAGTAGTTACCTGAAGACGGATGACCAAGTACATTGAATAAATATTAAAATTGTTTTGTTTAGACGATTCGTGGATCTATGAATCCCGGATCACGGGGCGCTTCTCCGCCCACGCGGCAAATCGATGTCGCCAGGCCATGTGGGATGCGGGATTCACCGTCTCCCAAGTCAAAGAGTCGAGATTTGGAGCCCAACGACAATCAGAGGAGATCGAGCTTCCGTTTATTGCACGGGAAATCCGGGTTCAAGCGGAGTTCCTCCTCGCCCGTCTTGAGGAACATCAGCGGCAGACCAACATTCAGGTGGATCAAGCCAGGCGCTACCTAGCTAATGTCAACGACGACATCGCAGCAGGTAGAATTGCCAGTACAGACGGATACGCTCCTCTGTACAATACATCGTTCAACCTCGATGATGGGAGACTGAACACTAAATCCACAGTCATCAACGTAGTAGTTCCGCGGAGGATCCTTCCCTGTAACATAAGAAGGGAGAAAGAGCAAGCCGAGAAACACCGCGAGCACTCTTACGCTCGGACGGCCCCAAAACGGAATGACTATGGACATTGCCGTAAAACACGCTATGATTAGTTGTCGACAATAAAACATCTTAGATGAATATGAGTTTCTTGTTTGATTAGAACTTTTAAATAAAACATCTTAGTTGATTATGCGTTTCTTGTTTGATTAAAACTTTCAATGATGACGACTATAGGATTCTATAATTAACGATTATGATTAAATAAAACTGAGGTGAAATAATATGATCTAATAACGCTCTTTTGTAGATATGGAGCCAATTAAAATCCTGCAACAAGAATTGAACCACGTGCGTAAGATCAACAAAAGTTTTTATGAACAAATCCTGCAGTTGACAAAGGAGGTGCAACAAATCAAAGCTACTTGGGTAAAGCCGAAGAAGGTAAAAGTGCTCTACCAAAAGATAACAGCGACACAAAAGAGCTGGTCAGAGGAGAAACAACTCAACCAGAACCTGAGGACACAGATAAGGGGTTTGGAAGTGGCGGTGTCGGCCTGCCAAGAAGGCGCAGCGGTGACGTATCCCCTCGTTTTCGCCCCTGCCCAACTAGCTTATAGAGATACGGTAGTTACTCCGAAAACTACCCCAAGACCAAGCACACATCGACCAGGGAGAAAGGAGCGGGCCAAGCGTCAGGCCGCTAGAGTGTAATTAGTATAATTAAATACAGGTTTCCTTTGTGTTTGTTTGTTTGTTTGTTTTGTTCCGTTGATTGATCGAAACAGTACAACGTTAGTACAAACGAGAATAAATAACGAGAGTCAAGTAATCGAATCGTAGACTGAGTAAGATCGAACAGATAATGATGGGACCAGAATGAACAAAGCACACGCATGCCTTCTAACGGTAGTGTGTTGGTCCCAGCTTGAGGTCAGGCCAAAGTAGTTCTTCTGTGGCGCTCACCTTTGGCGACCTCAAAACCCATGGTTACATTACCAACGTTGCCTAGCAACGGTTAACCACTGGGCGCATTGAACGTTTACATCTGGGGTTGAGGTTATCAAAACCATAAACCCCACATTAGTAACATGATACATAAGATTCTATGGCTGGAGATGAGTCAACAATTTGAATTTTGCAAATTATTAAAGTTACCTCTCTGGAGTGAATTCCTCTCGTTCGTGACTCGGCTGGTAGAATATTTAGCTTCTACTGTCGGTCTATCAATGGTGACATATCTGTAGTATTCCGCTGTATATTTTTCTTGCTCATTCGTTATTGTCTATAGAATGTTATAACTGCGGGCGGGATTTCATTTTATATTCGTCCGTTAGTGGCATGTATAATTGTTGGTAATGTTTGTAAAGTCGTCAAATGAAAGTAGTAGTGATTTCGAATAATCCTTTCCAAATTAACTCCAATTGATAGAAAATTTATCTTGTTGATTTTCTCGTCGGGCGATGATTCATTGCCACGTTAGCAGTGAATTTACGCCATCTGCTACACCAAGCCTCATTGAGATAAATTCCGCTATAATTCAAGTTGATACATAAATCAACTTGTCGGAATTTATTTTGTGAAAAAATAAATGCATTTCAGTCATTTTTTAAATGGCTGTTAAGTAAGTTATTTTTTATAGCTCTAAAACTTAAAGTTAAAAAACTTTAAGAGTTGGAATTATGATTTCATAAGGAAATTTGATCATAATTCAAGCTCTTAAATATAACTTTGATCAACTATTTCATATATATTATTATAAATAATATTTAGGAAATCAAGTAACAATAACTAATCTCCAAAAATATGTATTTTTTCGAATATTATTCAAAAAAAGTGAGTAAAATTATTTTTGAAGTTATAAAAATTATTAATTGCATTAAATAATTATATTTTTTATACATATTTTGAAAAAAATCATCGATTATGTACACAAAATAATTTGGTTTATGATTATTTTTTAAAACTTACTAATATAATTTAAAAATTTATGCTTTTTTTCGGATTTCAGGTTTTGCTTTTTTTCGACAGAAATATCAGAAATATTAATTTTAGTTTTAAGGGTAAATCTTATGAAGATACATCCTCATTTACTCGAAATTTCCTAGCAAAAACCTCAAAATTTAAATTAAAAATTTTTTCCGCCATTTTTCTTTCTAAAATTATCTCAAAAATGTCTAAAATTATTTATTATAGTTGTTTTTTCAACTTCGGATGGCTACATGTTAAAAGTTTACATGCATGTTTTATTATGGGTTGTGTTAATGTGCATTTTTTTATTTCTCTCTCACTTTTTGTGTTTCTATAATGTAGGGTTTGTCTCAGTGACTATTTTACAAGCAACCTCAAGGTGAGTTGGTGTGTTTATATGCTATAAATTTATTGATTTTTGTTATATATTATAGGTGATTTATCTCAACTTCACTTGGTGTATCGACACACGTGTTCAATTAATTACTGATCTTACACCTGATTCAGTTTATTAAAAATTTCTATAATAGAAGTTTTAATGAATAACCAATTAAAATTATGATTAAGTTTATGAATTAGTCATTTTAGAAGTGGCTGGCAGGTAATTTTTTTAATAAAGTATATTTTAGGGCTTGGATTGTGATCTAGTATATTTATGAGATCATTATTCAAGCTCTTGAATAATACTATTCATCATCATTTATAATAAATGATGATGAAAAGTATTAATGTAAGTAATATAATGTGAGGAATATAATGTAAGTAATATATTCCTCATTATTTCTTTTTATAGGTATGTCAATCAATTGTCAATTGGGTACCAATATTGGGAGTAGCTGGGTTGGAAATTCGTTAGATATGGGTCGCAGCGGCTGAGTTCTGCTACTGTGAAAACCAATCACTGGCAGGGCTCTGTCAAAGTAAAATACTTGTGTACTTAACCAAATTTAGCCATTCTTAATTTAATCATTATTTGGCTATCCGACCGTGATCTCCTCTAGCAGTGATTTTCAGTTATTTGTGGCTCACCGATTTAGTTCTCTAAAAGCCTTATACACATTATCATTGATCATGTATGGCTTAGTAATTTAGATAATCAGTTTTGATTCTTGTGAAATTTTTGTCCGAATGTGTTGGTAGTTTTGTCTTTACTTACTAAAATGTGTCGATTTTCAGGTTATTAGACATTTTTATTAGCGAAATATGGGTCATTATTTGTGATCGGTGTTTTACCCATTTCCTGATCCCTTTTTCGATTAACTTTGATCATCGTGTTTTGATGGTTGAGATGTTCTCTAAGGTAGCTACACTCATGATTCTTGGGTTTATACTTAGCATAGTTATTGGGAGTCCCCTGAATCCTATCGGGAATTTATTTTTGTATGCTTACTAAAGGTCTCCTTAAATCGTGATAGTATTGATGATTGGTTCCTTCAGTTTATGTTCGCTACCACTCTAGTGAAACCCTTTTTGGAGATATCTCGTTTCCCACAAATTATGAGTGAATATTTCTCAACTTGTTATTTAATTTTTATTCAATAACTTTCTCTTGTTAAATTTCGTATTACGTTAAAATTACTTACAGTATATTTTAGGTATTTTTATTCTATTTAAGTAATAAACCAACTTATTAATTTTTGTAACTAATAGACCACACTCTATTTTTATGATTTTTCCATTTAATTCTGAATTTTACATAGTTTACCCAAATCGTTGCAGAGATTTTGCATTTCCCTCTCCCCTCCTTTCCCAGTTTGATCTTATGGAAAATATGTTGTTTTTTGAAATTTAAGAGTACCCATTGAACTACTCAGTGTAGTAATATTTAGCTGATGTATACTCATGAATTTTTAGGTCGATTTTTCAGGAGATAGGTGAAGGGGAACAAGCCGAAAGAGTACTCCCGATCTTCCCATTGCACATATAGTAGTTGGTAAATGATGTTCGAGCCCGTCGTTACGCATGACTAGACCCTTACGGGTGCAAACTATAGGCGGAGAGACCGTACTTACACAATTCGATAATGTGTCAGATTTTTATGTCTTGAAGTATGTCTGCCTGTGGGTCAGGAAGATGATTCTTGTTTGTTCACCAAATATATTTGAAGAGCATCACATCATTTATACACTCGGCATCATATACACGCAATCACACTTCCAGAGGACACGCTCAAGTAGGGATTCACTTTAAGTTTACTTGATGGCACGTCGTAGTAAGCCGATCTTCCAAACTTTCTCGAACTTTTAATAGAGATTTCTGAATGTAAGCGATATTTTTCTAATAAAAAGCGATGAATAACTTTTCACTAGAAGAAACGTTTTCACAAGGAAAAAGTGATTAAATTCTGTCAAAATTGAACCGGTATATATACATATTTTGTGAACCTAACCTTGCATGTTCTTTTTGATGCATTCAAACAAAATTCGACCTTGACTTTATTTGTAATATCTAGTTCTAATTTTATTATTTTCTTGCATTAAATGGACAATATATTTTTAATATTCATTCCTATTAAAAATATTCTATTTTTCTTCATTTTACTCAATAATTTCTCAATTTTATGAATTGTCAATTCTTTGGTCAAATTTTCATGTTATCGTGTTATTTCTATGTTAATTTCGTGCGGTTCTTGGTGCATCTTTGTATTTATTTTAATTTACTTTTATGTTCTTTGATTTTATATTAAATGCCTGACTGCAATAACTGAATGACTAATCGATTTGATTAGTCAACCGATTTTGTAGAAAATCCATAAGCGACAGAAATTTAATCGAAACATTACGTAATTATCTAGCCAATTAAGTTTCAGATTGCAAACCATCCATAGTGAATAATCAGAATTACCCATCACTATAAATATCGATACAAGCAAATAGATGGTCATTATTCATACACAAGCCAAGTAGAACGAAGAACGAGTATGTTCCAAACGTGAGGTCCTATATGGCCCCTTTGACAGACAAGAGCAGTTTACAGACAGCACGCACAGTAGGCGAGCGAGGAGCGAGTTATGCAACCGAAATGGTGAAGTCGCATTGGCCAAATGAGACTATGTATAATAATGTTTATATGAAATTACTTTAATGTAGGGGAAATTAAACCGATGAAAGCTGAATTGAAAACCCAAAGATGGTCAAGGACCATTATCAATAAACGCTTAGAATAATGGAATTCCACTGATAGATGCGAAGAATGAAAGTCAACTTGATAACATGACCTGAGTAGAATCCTACATGAACATTATGAGTATTGTTGGGCCAGTACAAGATTTTGTTTAAATGGATTGGAAACAGCACGCAAACATAACATGCAAAATTTAAAATCGGACCCATGAACATCAAATAACCACCTCAAAATACGAGAAAACATATAATTAAAAATAGAAAATAGAAAAACATAAAAGTAAATTAAAATATTAACAAATGCACCAAGATATGCAAGAATTGACATAAAAATAGCATAATGTTGGGCCAGAACGTAAACGGCCTTGAAAAATGTTTAAATGGATCAGAAACACACACGCAAAAATAACACGCAATTTAAATAAACCCACTGAAACATCAAGTAAACCCGATAAAATCTGAGAAAATAAAAGAATTAAATATAAAATAATAAACATAAAAATAAATTAAAATATTAACAAATGCACCAAGATTCGCACGATACCTATACAAATATAACAAGAAAACACAACAAATTCGACGAAATTGAAAAAATCAATTAAAGTTCATTAAAGTGAAATTTAAATCGAAAAATTGAATTAGTAATAATTCAATAAAAATTTTAAATAAAAAATTATAAAAATAAATCGAAAAATAATAAAAATAAATAATAGAATTTGCTAGAAAACAACAAGGTCGAATTTTGTTTTACTGCATCAAATTTCACACGTCACACAAATAGGTATATATACTGATCCATTTTCACATTTAACTAACCATTTTTTCAAACCAAGTTTGAACTTTAACCATTTTGAAAACCATTTTGAAAATCTACCATTTTCAGATTCCAATTTTGAACTTTAACCATTTTGAAAATTGTGAATCGTTGTTAAAACTATTTGTAAACCATTTTTCAGATCAGTTTAGAACCATTTCGGGAATTTGTTTTATTATTCTAGGTGAGAAATATTTATGTTGGAGCCATCTTTCCACACCACGTTCATAGCATATCTGTAGAGCCCTGCTTGACGGCGGTGTGGGGAGAGAGGCATTTATGTTTTCTATTAAGACATTTTATGTTTTGTATGAAAATTTTGGAATGGTCATGGAGGGTAATTTCTGTTATTTTGTTCTAATTAATAAATATTATTAATATATTTAAATTATTCTACATATATCTAACTTATTTTATATGATTTTATAAATTTTAATGTCGAAATTTTTCCGGCCCACAGCCGACACACAACGCAAGTAATTAAAATCTACATAGTACAGAGGCATGTAAGTGCGTGGAAAATCGCCAATGATATGTACCCGTGAAGACTCAGCGTGCGCAACGCAGCGGTCGTAACGTCAATATTATCCCTATAGCTGAAGCGAGAAATAAGGAAGAAGTCTCTGGCTGCTTCCTCGTTTCTCAATTCTGTAAAATCGACCTAAAATTATGTTACATACGGCTTAAAATTATCACACCGAGTAGTCCAGTGGGCACTCAATAAATATAATATGAACACAATATGCGTCTAAGGCCTATTAAAGGGAAAGGGTACTCGGGTTAAATTAACTGAAATCGTTGTTATAACTATTTTGATTAACATTTTGAAAATAGATAAAATTTATTGGGAATCATTGAATTCGATTAAATTGAAATTATTAAAAATAACCATTGATTGTAAAAGTAAAGTGTTTTATTGGGATTAACATTTTGAAATAAATAAAATTTATTGGGAATCATTGAATTCGATTAAATTGAAATTATTAAAAATAACCATTAATTGTAAAAGTAAAGTGTTTTATTTGGATTAACATTTTGAAATAAATAAAATTCATTGGGAATCATCGAATTCGATTAAATTGAAATTATTGATAAAATTTAAAGCAACCATTGGGTGTAAAAGTAAAGTATTTTATGGCTAAAAATTAAAGTACATGTTGGGTAAAGATAATTTAAATGCTCGTAAATTATTGATTAGGGTAATGACAAATGATTTCATCAATTAAATTATTATAATTCATTTCAATAAAAGTAATCTGATCTTGGAGTAAGAACGAGTAATGTATTGATCTAAACCAAATCAACCCCCGATAAAAATGAAAGCAACTAAGAATCGAATTCATTGATTTCAAATAAAGAAACGTATCAATTAAAGGTGAAACGATTTTCGAATAACAGTATGAAATCCCTTAATTAAATTTCTGATTAAAGACCCAAATTTTCATTGATTAAAGCAAAGGAAAAGTATTAAAACAAAGTAATCACTTAGTTAAATGTTGAAAACTACTGATAAAAATAAAATAATCTGTTGATTGACAATCCAAAACTTCATCGATTGAATATAAGGAGAAACGTTAGGAATTAAAGATTTATTATAAAGTAATCGTTTAGTTAATTGCTAAAAATTATTCACTGATTAAATAAAAGGAAAATTACGAATTAAAAATAAAGCACTCATTTGGTTAAATGTCGAAAACGATCGATAATAATAAAATAATTCGTTGACTAATAGTACTAACTCATTGTGTAGTAAACAGAGCTTTTCCTTTGATTTAATTAGATGGATTAACATAAAACCTTAGCAATTCGGAATAAAACGGGGTATAAAATATTATTCACTGACCAAATTAAAAATAAAGTCTGATTAACATAAAGAAATCGTGATTAAAAGAACCAAAATGAATGAATCAACAAATAAATACCAATCCGTTATTGAATAAAAATGACAGAAATTCAAATTAACATTATGATCGAAAGCCAGGGATAAAATCGAAACTGATCCGAATTAGAACGCGAACCGATTAATAATGTTAGATTCAACTTGATGATAGTCATTCAGTTTAGAAAGATTTTCTCGATATCTGACGAATATCCTGACGCCAAACGAATAACTATAAAGTTAATAAATACACCAACAAAATCACAAGAAATTAACTTACGACGCGCGTAAAATCCGATATAGTCCAACTTAGACGAATAAACATATTAAATGATAAATATCAAAGTGATGCTTGATAAGGAGTCCCATCATTAGAAAGTCTACGCGCACTCCACAACCGGAAATTGCACTAAGTCGATAATAGAAGTAGCCGATCGTTAACTAAATTAACTTGAGAGAATCGACCGGAAACCGGAAACCTACCTTGAATGAATCTAACATCCGCTCGATCGAAGGGATTGACGTTTCCGCCAACATCGTCCTGACAGGATGTGACTAACTTGAATATCGTCGGATTAGGTACAACCGGTAAACTTTAACTCTGTTTCGAATAAACATTAGCATCATAGAATAGCGGATTTTAGAATTAGTTTAATCAATATCGATGTTATGTATTAGTAAATTGTAACTTCATGTTAATTAATATGACGTTTATATATTTAATAAATTTCAGAATTAATCTCAAACAGCAGTAGGTAGTTGGTAACCCTCAAATCAACCTCAATATCTGATAACATCGCGGATCCTTTGAGTTTTGAAACTGATTTGTAACAGATAGTATCCCTAAATACTTAGTAAATTTTAAATGAATCTTAATTAGTAGTAATTCCATCCACTTAACCAACATTAATGCCCGATAGATAGTGGATTTTCGACTCACCCATCTGCCCAACACTAAAAATATTATCTAACATGTTCTAATTATTACCATCATTAACAAGAGTTATGAGGAGTTAGCCAACAGAATACATCACACCAGGAACGCACAGATAAATAACCTTAGTCGTTTCGAGATGTAATACTAATCAAGCTGGTAGAGTTTAATCGGTCTAGGAGTAATAATATAATCAACGTTTAGCCTAGTATTATTATAAGCAGACGACTTAATCGAATTTGATAATGATAACAGTTTAGATATGCCTATCGACCAAATCACCATGCAAGTAGCTGAGGAACCACACCCAGGAGAGGTACCAACAGTTGCCGCGACTACCGAACAACTTCCACCCCGGTGGCCACACCCGACTATTTGGCGATTGTTGGGTCTCGAATCCGATCCCTGTGGACTCGCCGGACAACAATACCCGGCCGAAGAAATATATGATCACGCCAGAAATCTCCTCACCTTCTGGGAACAAGTACAAGAGCAAGTGGACCTCAATGTGGTCAAAGCCCGGATGTACCTCACGAACGTGGAGGAGGACATCCGCGTCGGGCTCATCGCGGAGGCATACCCACCTCACCCAGTCCGCGACACCCGACGGCCCTATACAGTGGCGGCTCTGAAGAGGAGTTTAGAGAGAGAATCCCCGGAAGATGTACTATAGTAATGACGAAGTGTTGTAGAAATTGATTTAAATGTTAAGTGTTATTGTTTTTCTTATTCGTTATTATATCTCTTAGATAAACTAACTTCATACAATTTGTTTAGTTAAATAACAAAACTTTGATTTAATGAAGACAAAACAGAATTTAAATGCTCTCCTATTATAGTGATGTCATCTCTACAACTTCTACAAGCGGAACTGGAACGGGCAAGACAATCAAATGCAGAGTTACTCGCCCAAATCCTTCAATTAACTCGAGAGGCTCAACAGTTAAAAGCAACCTGGGTTGATCCAACAAAAATGAGAGCTGTATACCACCGACTCACGGCGGCACAGAAAGGATGGATAGAGGAGCGGCAGCTCAATCAGAGTCTGCGCACTCAAATTCGGGGACTCGAAGTCGCCCTAGCAGTATGCCGGGAGGGTGAAGCGGTAACTTATCCGCTCATCTTCGCCCCAACCCAAATGCCGCAGACAATCACCAAGCCAACAGAACAACCCATCAATAATCGTCGACCGGGACGTAAGGAACGTGCCCGACGTCGAGCAACGCAGCTACAAAGCGCCAAACAATAAATATTCCACATGTGATTTGATTCAAATAGAGCAGTTTTAGTCTTAGTTGAGTCGTTTCTTTGGAATTGCATGTCAGTATTGTCACAAGTAACCTTATTACGTCTCAGTTTTCTACAGTCAATTAAGAACTAATAGTAGGAGGGACAGAGCTAAGCGAGCACAGGTCTTCTATCGACAGCTCGTGAACCCGAGGGTTGTCCGAGCAACTATAGTACTAGCACATGGTACTCAATTTTTGCGGGCAATCCACCACTTGAACACATTACCAACGTTGCTTAGCAACGGGTGCCAAGTGGCGATCAGTATCATTTTGTATGGCGTTACGAGGGCAACCACCGATTAGTTCAAACAAACAATGAAACCCTGTAACCCACCAATAATAACAAAAGATTTGACCGAAAAGTGACAATTTACGAAAAATTAAAAGAGTTCATGAATAATTAGAACAAAAATAAAATAATTTTAGTCAGAAATGATTAAAATTATTAGTTAATGATCAAATTGTCAAATAAATCGAGAAAATAATAAAAATTAGAAATAAATTAGATACATAATATCAAGGTCAAATTTTGTTTTAACGCATAAAAATTAACACGCAAGGTTAGGGTCACAGAACAGGTATATATACCAATCCATTTTCACAAAGTTTTAATGCTTTTTTCACTCAGTGAATAACTACTATTCAAGAGAACTCTTTAGCAGTGATAGAAACAACTCTCGGCAACTATTTCCACATCACGAACGAAAGTATCTTACAGGTAAGCTCTACTGGCTCGTGCATGTGGGAATTCTTTGTCGTACGATGTTGAATGATTGAAATGAGACGATGGTCAACTATGATATAATTGTAATGAATCAATATATATATTCGAAAGATGAAGTTGTTCAATGCGTCGAAATGTTTTTGGCCCACAGCCACACAACATACAAGACATTAAAATCAAACACAACTAGTCACACTGTGTTAGTGCGGTTCCTCCGCCTACAGTGTGTGCCCGTGAGAGTTCTGTCGTGCGTAAAGACGGCCTCGAACGTAAATATTTCATTCATTATAAGGGCGGTGGGAAGATCGAGAACTAGTCTTTCGGCTGGCTTTCTTTCACCCATCTCCCGAAAAATCGACCTAAATTCTCAAAAATACAAATCGGCTAAAATGATAACACCGAGTAGTCCAGTGGACACTCGTAAAATCTAATGTAAACACAAGAACCTTAGGACTAAATTAAGGCTCGGGAAGTAGGGACTTGATATCGGTGCGATGTAAAGAAATTAATTTTCATAAAATGATTAAAATGTCAGAAAATGACTAAATAAACTAAATTCACGATCAAACCATCTATGCGATGTAAAGAAATTAATCTTCGTAAAATAATTAAAATGTCATTAATCGATTAAAATAGATTCATGATCAAACTATCTATGTGATAAAAAGAAATTAAACGATTAAATTCATGATTAAAATCTCGATGTAATATAAAGAAATTAAACGCTTAAATTCATACTAAAAATCTCGAAGTAATATAAAGAATAAATTCATGATTAAAATATCGAGGCGATGTAAAGAAATTAAATGATTAAAGTACTAGATAAAATATCAAAAACTGATATGAAGGAATGAAAATATCATTAATTGATCAAGATTCACTAAATTCGTGATAGAACGTAATGCAATGAGATTAATCTTCATGCGATTGATAATTAAAATGTCTTTTGAGTAATCTAGAATAATGAAATTCATGAGTAAACTATCGGAGTTGGCATAAAGAAATTAGATCTTGTTTAAAACTTGATAACTAGATTGTCGATAAGTTGAGGAAAAGTCTACGATTTTAGAAGGAAAATATCGGTGTAAGATAGAATAATTAAAGCTAGTAAAATGATTAACAGTCTTGGTAACTAATAAATAGATAACTAAAGTAATGACTGAATTTGATTTTGATCTGATTAAGGATAAATATGCGGTTGATCGATTAAAAGGGTGAGTAAATTAGCTAAGATGATTAATAACTAGACGGTCAGTAACGGATAATAATATGGCTTCAAGACCAAAATTTAACGTAAATATATCGAACACCATGATATAAAGGACAATTAAATTGAGATAAATTAAAAATAATCCACATCATAATGCAAATCACGATTAATAACAATAGGATTAGTGGTCATCAATGAGCTAGTTAAACCTCCGAGACCAACGAATGGAAATCAAACACTATACACTAATAATAAATAATGAGATACCTTAAAATGATAAAAGTGATAAACAAAAAACCGATTAAATTAGCGAAAACAATTAAATATTGCAAGTGACAACAAAATATTAGATTGCATTGAAATCCAAATGTTGAAAATCATCGCATCACCAGCAGATTCTTCGTCAAAATACAAATATCGAGTTATCCTGTATAATGGTTGTCCTTAGGACAAATAGGCATAGTTGAATAGTCCCGTCAGGCGTATCCTTCGAACAGTCGGAACCCGAAGTAGATAGAGTTTGTTCTGAATTGCCTAATTGCAAATGAGAAAATTAATCCATTAATGAAACAGGAGATGAGTCCATTCTATGAGTTGACCATAACATTGGCAAATTAATCCACATTGAAATCAACGAAGAACAAATCTGATTAAATAATGAAGATATCTGTAAGTGAACCATAGACGGATCATCAGTCAAGTCCTTGACAAGGTAAATAGAACGGGAATAATGATTCACTGACATCGAACCAATACCAGACGTCAAATGTTAAATAAATAACAGTCAAAAATCAAATTATTTATTGACTAACGAATTGAGGTATGATTATAATTAAAATGCGAAATCATCGACGTCGGTGACCGCTTCAAAGTAATTGAACCGAATTAATTAAACATCAGCGATTAATTGTAAATAATAATAACTATTTCTTTCTGAGTTTTTTTGACTTAGCCACGTCACCGTAAGCCTAGACTCAGGCCTATAAAGTACTAATAAAATCTTAGGAGTCATACCAAACCTTTACGATGAACTCTCGATTAATGAACACCGAACATAGTCGCAAACAAACAAGTGATTCTATACAGGAACGCATCTCAAACAATGATACCCTTATGTCGAATGCGGAAGGACAGCGAGGTAATTTTCGTAGTTTTACTCTTATCGATTCACGTTAAAATCAACCCATGTAGTAACGCGTAATTAACAAAATTTATTGCCTCATGAATAGGTTTTGCAGTTATAATTTATAATTAAACCATTTACTTGTTCAGATCGCCGAGACCCTCATGGAGGATGGAGCGATGACTCCCGGATCACACTTCAAATCTCGAACGTATCTGCGGCGCGGTATCGCCAAGCGTTATGGGACAACGGATGTGACTTGTCCACTTATCAAGTTGGCCTCGACTATCCAAAGACCGAGGCGACGAAGTGGAATTACCGAGTATCGCCATCAAGCGCGAACCCGGCAGAAACCCAGCGAGAGAAGTCCGTCAACAAGCCGAATACACGGTCATGAAAATGGAGGAAATGGAACGCAAATACCATCGGAAAGCCGTTCTAGCCAGACAACGATTGGCCCAGATCAACCGGGATATAGCAAGTGGAGTCATCCCGAGTACAGACAGTTTCCCTCCGACGTATGAAGTCTCCTTCGAGTTGGATGACCCAAGGCTATTACAAATGACAGCCCCAACCAAGTTGGTTATACCAGAGGAGCTAATACAACCAGTCCTTCGCAATCGGCTCGGATCCCGCCGAACTGGAGATCACACTTATGCCAGTTGCCATCCCCAATGGACCTTTGCAAACAAGAATCGAAAAGATACTCATACCCATGAATCTAAGTGAACGCGACAATTGATTGTGATTAATTTGTATTTCTTAATAAATGTTGATGTTTTATCAGTTTTTAATTTTAGTTCTTATTGATACAATAATTGCACTAGTATAAATAAATAATATGAGTATTCGACTATTTACAGTAAATTATAAATCTATGATATAAACGATAAATGAGGTGAAAAGCGAGTCGCCAACTCCGACTAAATAAATAGGATCAACAATACAGAATACCCGAGCTTCATGGAATTAACAACAGACCATTTTTACCATAGTGATAATTAAGGAAAGGGCCGATAAAATTCTAATCAATGTTAATGATGATAAAGTTTAAGTATTTGAATTTAGAAATGGAAGCAACAAAAATACTCAACCGGGAACTGAAAGAGCTCAGACGAGAAAATACACATTTACACCGTCAACTCCTCCAACAAAGCCAGGAGATTCAACGACTAAAAGCCACTTGGGCGGAGCCGACAAAAATGAAAGAGATATACCAACGCCTCACTGCAGCACAACAAGGCTGGAAAGAGGAAAGAGTACTAAATCAAGCGCAACGGACGCAAATCAAAGGATTGGAGGTCGCCCTGTCGGCGTGCTAGAAGGGTAGTGCAGTAACTTACCCTCTGGTATTCGCACCGGCACAACTGGACTATCGCGACCAAGATAAACCACAATCAGCCAGCAAGAAAATTCGTCCACATGCCAGACCTGGTCGAACCGAACGATTACGTCGACGTGCCCAAGGAGTGCCTAAATGAACCAGCAAATTCGTGTCTTTTGAATTCAATCCATTTAGTTGATGATAAATAAAATTGTTTTAGTTTATTATGTTGTTATTTGCGAGTGAATATAGTAAAGGAATATAATAACGAGAAAGTAATAAAGGGACCTGAAATATAAGACGGACATAAGCCTTCTAACGGCAGTCCGCTGAACCCGACATAGGACTAAACCTTAGCAGTTTTGATATCGGAACTCACCTTTGGAGGTCCTGTGACCAGTGGTTACAGTTTCAACGTTGCCTAGCAACGGGTAACCATTGGCGGGCGTCAAAATATTTTTTTTATGTAATGGGGTGAAGGTCATCCACACCACTAACACCACAGTATGGTATTCCACGACAAATGCCTATTGGACTGAGTGTCAAATTTTATGCGCATGAATTTGGTTTGAATATTTAATCTAGCTGACTAGTATCGAGGAAAAAGCCTATGAGTTCTATCTAGTAGTGAAGTTCCTATAAGAGCGATGAACACAAAGCTTAGAGTTTATGCGCGATTAACGCACACGGTGAATGAAATTTGAGAGCCAGAAGCAATAGTAATAATGCTGGAAGAGCTAGTGGTTCGAGCTTAGATTTTCCAGTCAACATAATAGTTCGCCGAAAACTCTGTGTTATGACGCAGCAGTAACCGTGAAAACTTAGTTAAGTCGTCAATTCAATAAATGACAGCTGTTCAGTAACCTATTCAGAGCAACAAAATCCTAACGATTACATTTTTAACATCAATTATCTGGTTGATTTGATACCAACTAGGGAATAAAAGTGAACATCTGTTTATGCTAACTATTGTGAGAATATTTATGAGGTAACAATGTCACTGAGTAGAGTATTGGATGACAAGAATCGGTTTTATATTTTTCTAATTTTATTTATAAAAATAGAATTTAGTTAAAACGCATATTTTCTAATAATAATAACCATAATAATAATAATAATAATAATAATAATAATAATAATAATAATAATAATAATAATAATAATAATAATAATAATAATAGGGATAATAATAATAATATTGATAGTAACGACAAGGATGATAATAATGACCAACTGTTTGATTCTAGATGAACATGTATATGTATAAAAAATACTCCGGTATATATACACATTAATAAAACTATCTTGCGATAGATTTTTAAATTTTAGTTTCAAACCCAAAACAGAGAGTTTTCTAAAATTGAACTTGTTAATTATATGGCAATCGTTCGATGGTGGTCAAAACGTACTGTCAACAAACAAACATAATACGTTCCCATCGCAATGCTTACAAGAAAGAGTTGGAAATCCATCGTAGATCTAGATAAAGACAGATATAAAGCTGATGCTGAGGATTTACAAAGAGATTTCTCACGACATGGGGATAATTTCCAACACGAAAAAGCCAAATTGAAGCGCCTATTCAGACTGGCTCAATTAATCAATGAATTATATTCATTTAAATTTAGCGAATTACACACGGCTAGAAGACGGATACTGGCAAGATGACTCAAGGATTTCGGTCAAGATTCCAGTCAGAGCAGCTGCTCACTGTCGCCAAGCGCTCTTAGACTCAGGCTACACAATTTCAACTGCTGGAGTAGCGGATTGGCTGATCGACCTCAGAAGCCGTGATGATGAAGTCGAATTGCCCAGCGTGGTGATAAAGCGGGAACCTGTCAGGAATCCTGGACGGGAGGCCTGTCAGACAGTGGAATACATATTGGCTAGCTTGGAAGCCAAAGGTCGGAAAATCCGATGACAGATCCCGATGGCATGGAATCAACTAGCCCGAGTAAATGCTGACATCGCCGCAGAGCGTATTCCCCGTACAGATGGATATGCCCCCAGTTATGGAGTGTCGTTTGAGTTAAATGCACCGGTCAACGTGGTCATACCAAGGCGTCTCATTCATGCACCGAGAGTATTGAAGTGAGACATTATGAGGATGAGCACTTTTATGCCAGACAACATCCAGCCTACCAGCGACGAGGCCAGGGACGAGGATATAATCGGGAATATGTTGAAGAAAAAATTGTGGATCCGTTTTATTTTGTATCGAATAAATGTTTAGCTAAAACTGAGTTTTGTATAGTTATGAATGGTGAAATAACGAAATAGGATGCCTGCTTCCATATATACTCGACACTAGGAATCAAACTGGTAAATTAAGAAGTTTACCACTTAAAATAATTGATCGTGACTGTTAAATTACAAACTGCAAGAATGAATTGAGAACTATAATAGTACCACATGAAGTTGATTGGTCTCCGAGAATAAGTAGACAACGGTCTGGGAATTGTGTTAGAGAAAATAACATTTCAAATTCAATATTTCAAATACAAAGTGGTCAATATACTGACACTTTGTTTATTTGTTGGACCTCACTAAATTATAATACTTCTATTTTAAATTTTAGAAATGGAAGTCATCCGTTCCATGGGAAAGGAGTTGACCAAACTGAGGATCAAAAATGCGGAACTACATACGCAACTGCTGCAGATGAGCCGGGAGATGCAGAAGCTAAATCGAACTCTCCCGGGCTAAGCTTATTTATCGATATATCAAAGATTGACGTCCGCTTAGCGAGGGTGGGCAGAAGAAAAAGATTGATGCAGGCCCAACAAACTCAAATACTGAACCTGGAAGTCGCCTTCTCGGCTTGCAGGAAGGCAACGCGGTCACTTATCCGTTGGCCTTTGCTCCAGCTCAAGTGGCTTATCTTGAACCGAACCGTCCAGCCTCATCGGCAGAAGCTAAGCGTCATCACCTTCAACCGGGAAATGCAGAGCGCGCTAGGCATCGTCCTCCGCAACCCAAATCAACCACAAATTAATTTATCAAAGCACGGTGTTCGGTTCAACAACTTTGTTTCGATAATAATACATGTTCTATTGTCATGTTAATTTGCTTGGATAATAGGGGCCGGATGACGAAAACCGAGCAGCTTGTTGAACCCAGCATGAGGCCGAGCCTTAGTAGCTTTCGATGACGGGCTCATTTTAAACGATCTCATAACCAGTGGTTACAGTACCAACGTTGCCTCGCAACGGGCAACTGCTGGGCACCTGATGGATAAAAGATACAGGATTTTCGTGGTCATTTGCAAGGATTCCCACCAGATGCGCGCACAAGAGATATAACCATTGGATACCAGTCAAAAGGAAGTTGGAAATGTATTCCAATGGGCGGTTTCTAGTAAAAGGTGAGCCATACTCCCATGACTGCTAATACCCTAGAAAACCTTTGGGTTCAAGAGCTACCATAGAAGGTATTCATGCTCATTTTAATTATAAGTCCTTGTGTTATTAATTTAATTGAAATAATATCGATCCCCTGATCGCTATATTTTGTTTTAAAGGTGTTGTTTATAGAATGTTTTAAATGATTTCAAAACGACCATCGACGCAAACCCCAAAACATTTTATTGATTACTACAAAAATTGAAAGATTATTAGAATGTCAAGAGATGAAGGTCCAAATTTCTTTATCTGCCCCAGTAGACGAGCGGTCTTCAATCGGCATCTTCTTTCCCTTTCCGGTTTGCTGGGATGGCATTTTTGTGATTTAGTTTCGATTGTGGATCACAATTCATTTGGGTATTAGTTGGGATAAAGCTTGAAATGGGCCACGCGACACTCGGATAAACATTTGAAACTGTGCTGGGGAAATGTCCGATCTCTGCTCTGATTGTTTCCTTCAACTTTAGTTGACAATTTTTCTTCTTTAACTTGTCGAGTTCGGCCATCATCTCCGTGTATAGTGTTGGGATTATAACAAAACATGAATAAAAATAATAAAATTTTAAAATTATCAAAATCAATTAAAATTAATTAAAATTTTGGGAAAAGTAAAAATCAATATTTTTCGGGGGGAAGTGGTAACCGGTGGCAAATTTGATTGAGAAGATGAATAAAATATTATTAGACTGAGATAAGGTATATTGAAAGGTCGGGAGATCAAAGACAAATTAATTAATTAATTAAATTATTTACCGACGAGCCCATTAATCAAGGGCCGCCGAGCTGAACGTCAGCTTAATGTGGTTCCCGGCATTAGTGAAACGGGCAATAAATTGTCCGAAATGGAAAATTGTTTTTCAATAGTAATCCAGATTTGTAGGAATCCAAAAACAATAAATGCAACTGACAACAAAATAAGTTACCAGTTGGTCGGAGAGCGAAAATAACGAGTCGAAGGAAATGAGTGAATAGTCGTAAATCGATTAAGTTAATCAGATTGCAGTTGAATTTACATCGTGATACCCTTAGGGTGTAGACGATAAATAAACTATTGTGTATCGTGGTGAATATTTGTCAATAATGATTCCTTTGTTGGGATTTGTGTCTTATTGATTATTGAACACGAGGAGTCGGATCGAGAGACCTATTCATAGACGAATATATTAATATCCCAACAGTTAATTTCTTATTAATTCATTTTGTTTTTTCAATTTAGTGGCCTGCTATTCTCTGACGTCTCCTTCATCCGACGACATCTTTGGATCATTGACTCAGCCCGCTGGCTCTGTTTCAAGGCCTCATTGTGATAATGTGCTACGTCCCGTCTGAATTTTTCCACATCCAGGATTTTATTATTATTTGGCTGCACTAAAATAATTTTAAAAAAAGTATTTTTAGATTGAATCGAGGATCGTTTTGGGAATAATAAAAAATAGATTCATTGATTTTGACTTCTATTCGTTTACTTTTTAATTAAAGACTATATTAAAATCAAAAGATGGGTAACATCTATGAGAGATCTTTGGTAACTAATTTGAACCCCCTCCAAAAGAAATAAAAACCCTTTTAACCTCGGAATCCGACCCCTTTTACCATCCTAAAATACAGTAAAATTCCTATTGGTCGAAGTCGAGGAATTAATTAGTTTCTATTTTTAGATCTGAAAAGAAATTTATTAAATTTTAACACCACTACTCGGTGAGAGGTGGTGGGTTACTGGGTTTTGACAATTTTAAAACTATATGGTTGTTACCCAGACAACCCCATACAAATATTTCCTTTGCTTACAACTCGGCACCCGTTGCTAAGCAACGTTGGAACTGTGCTCGAGTGGGTAGAACGTCCGCAAAAAGTGAGCGTCATTGCTAACACTATAATTGACCGAACGATCCATGGGTCCAACGAGCTGTCGTTAGAAGACTTGTGCTCGCTTTAAATTATTTGGTCCCCTTGCGCCTAGGTTTCTATCGTTTATCTAACTATTTTGAGTACATTAGTTTGGAAACAAAATGGGTGGTACTGCTTATTTAAACCCTTTTACAATGTTGTTTGAAACCACTAGGATGGGATAAACATAACAAGATAAATATAGAAACTGCAATATATAGAAACTACAATCTTTATCACGCTTTATTTGACGATTAAATTCATGAACTATAAAAATCCAAGCTTATCCGAAATTCGAGCGGTTCGACGCTTAGCCCGCTCCTTACGTCCAGGTCGACGACTGGTTGTTGATGGGGTAATTGGAGCAGTGGTCGTGGTAGTAGTTGACGTTAAAGTCGTAGATGGGGTAGTATTCGCTTGGCGATAGGCCAATTGAGCAGGGGCGAAGACTAAGGGGTAGGTCACCGCTGCCCCTTCTTGACAGGCGGATAACGCTACCTCTAGCCCCCTGATTTGAGTCTTCAGGCCTTGGACCAATTGCTTCTCTTCCGCCCATCCCTTTTGCGCCGCGGCCAGTTTTTGATATAGCGGTTTGACTCTCTTCGGCTCTATCTACGTTGCCTTGAGTTGTTGAGTTTCCCGGACTAATTGGACGAGTTGGTCATGGAGTTTCTTATTGGCCTGTCTCGCATGAGTTAATTCGGTTTGTAGCAAGTTCACGGGGTCCATTTCTAGAATAACAAGGGGTGAATTTCTGTGAGGACTTCTATGGTGACAAGTGTGATTAATATCAAACATAGTTACGAAACAAATTCAAATAAACAAAAGAAAATATTAAAAGTTAGATTTTAATAGTTGACTAAATAACAAAACGTCCCAATCATTAATTGTCGTTATTTCAGGTGATTATTTGTCGTCGCGGAATCGCTTGATCCCTTCTTCCGGGGAGTAACCAGGGATCACAAACACTGGCCTCTAGGTATTTCGGGTCGGTCTCGGGGGAGGTGGATAGATGCTCGCTAGAGGCCCTGCCGCCAGGTCGTCCTGGACGTTGGCCAGGTATCTCGTGGCTCGCTCCACAGCAGCCTCGACATGGCGCTGGTGTTGCAGGAGATCTTCCAGGAGTTCTTGGGCCTGAGTTAGTATATCTTGGGATTGATTTGGTTCGCTGGACGTTTTTCGGAACTGACGCATAAAGTCTTCTGGGGAGATGTCTTCTTTCCGGTCGTCTTCCGGCATGTCAGGGCATCGCTCTCGATACACTCGATTCCATGCCTGTCGCCATTGCTCCACGGTATGGGTAGGGAGTTCAACGATAGTTCCAGATTGTCCTGAATAGAAAAATTGGTGAGATTAGCACTATGACCCAATATTTCTCTTAGCAAATTAAAATTTGATTGGTTATCTTGTGGTTCTCGATTATATGAATTCCTTCGTCGTTTGGTGGGACACAACTCGAGGAAAACCAAACTAGCTACTATTTTCACTGAACTCGAAGTTGGACGTGTGTTGTTAACCTGGTTGGTACTATATTCTCGACTCGGTCGCCTTCTCCTCCTTATTCGTGTGCGGAAATTGGTGGGTCATATGGCTGTAATTATCTTTGGAAAACAAGTAAAATCGGTACTCCAAAACTACTGGGGTTACACATTCTTATGCTGTGAAGGTCCATTCGAGAAAAATTCCTACTGATGGTAAAATATGGCAGGTTTAACAAAAAAAAATTAAAATAAAAAAAATGCAAATCATTTATAGCTTTATCTTATTTAGATTACAAATTGTTTATTTATTATTAACTTTTGAATCCGTATATTTTATAATATTCAACTAGATATATATAAATTCAAATATTAATATAAGACAAAAAGAAAATAAATAAATAATTTTCCTGAAAATATTATAAAATATTCGTTGAACCTTTATTATTTTTACTGAACAGAACAGAAATAAAGTGGTCTATCTTTTTATGAACAACCACTTGACAATTAAACATTTATATGTCTTTTGTCAATTTATAAAATAAAGTGATTTTAGACAATTACCGTTCAACTATTCAAAATAAAACAGTTACAAAGGTTACAAAATTCATGCTTAATGTTTGGTTCATTGATCAGTTAAAATACCTGGGTCGAATGGGGAATGATAATAATATAATGATCTAACGATTCGGCTGAAGTAATTAAAAGAAAATGCTTGGAACGATCGCAATGCCAATAATTTTATTTTACGAGATTTAATTTTAACCTAGATTACTGAAGTAAAATATCCAAGAAATTCGTTTTCCCAAAAAATGATCGTCGAACGATTTGTTTATGTGATCAGGACCGGAATTTTCACGTAGTAATGGTTGACTCAAATACTTGTGACACTGAAGACCAATGGGATTGACGAAGGTGAATAACACCAACAAAAAAATGATTGTTGTGCTTAACGGTGGAATGTCAGGATTTTGGGATTTGCTTTGTGCGGGAATACTACGATGTATTAGCAGGTATGGGCTTATTTGGTCACTGCCTTTAATCCGGAGAGTTTACTTACTAACTCGTGTGTTTTCACTTGGCCGGAAAAATGATATGGTTTTGATTCTGGATTGTTTTCTAAGGCTCGAATACGATTTTATTTTCGTTATTAAAAATAATCAAAACTTACTCGTCAGAGGGGCTTCTGCGACATCCAGAGATTGAAGTTTTAAATCTTCGCCTGAGACACTTAGTGAATTCATGATTTTTTTCGCGGGTTGGAAATGACGTGTTTTCTATTATCGTATGTGGATATATTGGTAAAGTGTGCGTATGGTTTGCCGGATGATCGAATCAGATAGACAGGAAATGAATGTCAAATCGCAACTCGACCACGACGGGGTGAATGTTTACATCGACGGAAATGTCAGCGAGTTTTCGTTGAGGTAATATTGTTTATTTTGTAACTTGTAAGTTTACGAATTACAGTTTAGGCGAGTTGGACTTTTGGATTACGATTTTGTGAATTATCGGTTAAGTTTTATTAGTTAACTTCTACTATACTGAGTTTCTTATTTAGCATGTAATGCGGGTGAATTTAGGGAATCGGATCACTCTGTTATTTGGCGGAGTTTCATGTCGCTGTATTTTGGATTTTTCTGCTCGCTATTGATCGCCCTGTTGATTTGTTGATTCATTAACTCTCTCTGGTCATTTGGTAATTCATAGTATATAATTAATTAATTAATTTCGGTGTGAATTTCAGGGAATTATCTTCGTTGCTAGCATTCACAGAAGTTATTTGTCGGATCTATCTATCTGGTGTTGCGACATACTCAGATTTTATCAATCGTTGTTCACAATCCCGACAATGAAAAATTGTCCTAGTTCTGACGGAACCCTAGTTTAAATAGAATTGAACTACTCTGTTTGCCATCTGGATTTTATCTTTCTCGTCTCATTGTATGCCTAATTTTAGTAAGTGGGTGTTTTCATTTTAGTAAAATAAAGTTTATATGGCCTTAATTTTGTTTTCAAGATTTTTAACAGTAAAGTATACTTTTCATAATGTTTATGATGATTATGGTAAAAGGTTTTTGTAGGCTCTTAACAGTTTACGATGATTACCTCAGGGATTTTTTTTTATAAAACCAATTATTCGGGTGGTACGTTTGCTTAATAGTTAGAATTGGTTCTATAAACTGTACTATAGTGGGTTTATTTTAAATGATTTCATTTATTACACGGTGATCAACAAAGCGCAGCTATGCTTTGACTCAGAACCTGATTAAATTCTCCATTTTACTAGAAATTTGAGTTAATTTAAAAATTTTCATTCAAGGTTAAGTTAATTCGTTAGTAATTTCATGTTCATAGCAATGATTTCTTTTTAATTTATTCCCCGTAACCTTTCCCTTTAATAAGCTTTAAACGCACTTTATGTTCATATTATATTTAGTGAGTGCCCACTGGACTACTCGGTGTGATGATTTTGAGCCGTGTGTGAAATATTTAGGTCGAATTTAAAGAAACCGAGAAACGAGGAAGCAGCCAAAAGACCTCTTCCTTATTTCTCCTTTCTTCTATATGGGATAATATTGACGTTCCAACCCTGCGTTCCGCACGCCGGGTCTTCACGGGCACAGATCATTGACGAATTTCCACGCGCTTACACGAATCTGAATTGTATGTTGATTTTACTAACTTGCGATGGGTCTTGGCTGTGGGCCGGAAAAATTTCGACAGTTTAATTTATTTTATTAAATATATAAAACAATTTATGAATAGTATAAATATTTATTAATGCATATAACCAATAAAACATAAAGTTACCATCCAATCCATTTCATAAATAAAATTTTCATAATAAAATAAATACCTCTCTCCCCACGCCGACGTCCAAGCAGAGCTCTACCGAGGTTGCGAGGAGGTGACGTGGAGAGAGAGTTCCAAATAGAACTACTTCTCACCTAAAATTTAATTTGACGTAGATTTTTAAACAAAACTCAAAAGTAATTTTTGGTTTGAAAAATGGTGTGTTTTAATGTGAAAATGAATCGGTATTTATACCTATTTTCTGTCCCTAACCTCGCGTGTTAAATTTGATGTAGTAAAACAAAATTCGACCTTGTTATTTTCTAGTGTATTCTAATCTTTAATTTTATTATTTTTCAATTTATTTTAATAATTTTTTATTTAGAATTTTCATTGAATTCTAAAACAAAAGGAATTTTATTAATTCTATTTTATTTATTCAGCGTTCAGTCTATCTGATCTTGTTAGATCATTGAATATCTTTGTATTGGATTTTTATTTTTTTTCGTATTTCTTGGATCAGCGAGTTTATCCTTTGGAATTATATATCGACGTTGTTGGAATTTTGAATTGTTTTCTCCGAAATAAAAAACAGAATAGTTAATAAATGATTATATGGAAAGTTTTTGAGGTAGATTAACATTATTTCTTTATAATAAATATATGTTGAATTTGGCTCTTTTCTTTCAACACTATAATCATAAGGTAAAATAGTATTTTATATATGTGTAAATGTGATTATTTTCTTTAATCGTTACACTATAATTGGGAGATGGCCCATTTGATAAATAATTAATTGCTATGATATGATAATCAACTATCAATAACGTTGCAAACCGAACGAGAAGTTTACTTATTTTCCTGATAGCCGGAAAATGTATACGAAAGGTACCCAACATGACCTTGGGACTTATCGATACGAGGAAAAATCATTCTATTTTGTTTTTCATTAATATTGTTTTATTGTTAAATAAATTGCCGAAAATTCAAAAAATAAAAATAAATCAAATCATATTATTTGAATAAAAAAATATTTTGATATAACCAATACATTTATAGACCTAAACATTAAAGGTGATAACTTAAATAGAGTTTCCTATATAAAAATTCAATCGTTCCAAATATGATAGTACCTAAGATCTTTCATAAAAATAAAAATAAGGATAAAATAATAATAATATGAAAATAAAGAAACTTTCCTTTACTGTGGAATGATTCCTTGAGGGTTTATAAAAATTTCTTGAAAAATAGCATTTTATTGTGTTGATCTGGCGTTGACTTATATAGAGGGTTTAACACGCATGTTTTTTATGCGATAAAACAAAACGCCTACACGTTTTTACCATATTTCATCAATTTTTCCTAGTTGTCAGATTTCCGTGATTCTTTTTGTTAAAGTTTCAAATTACATTTTAAGCTTAATTCTCATAGTTATTTTCTAGAATATAATCGTTTTCGATGAATTTGGAGCCAATTTGATGAAATAGGTTGAT
This sequence comes from Schmidtea mediterranea, assembly GCA_022537955.1. NCBI lineage: Eukaryota > Metazoa > Platyhelminthes > Tricladida > Dugesiidae > Schmidtea > Schmidtea mediterranea. The sequence continues at coordinate 288,805,520 of CM039679.1, forward strand.
TTTGCTAAAATTTAATACTTTTGATTCTTTTTAAATGTTTTTATTTAATTTTTATATATTTTTTTGTATTTTCTACTCTTTTTTCTACTTTTTGTATTATTTAATGCTAAGAAGGCTATTTTTTGATGATTTTTCGTCCTTTTGAATTTTGCGAGCCCTGATTTTATCGGATGTCGTGCCAGATAAACAACAATTTAAAATATTTGTTTTTGCCCAACACAATCATTGGGTACATGTGAAGATTGTATGTTTAAATTACAAGGTCACAGACCACTAACACACTGCCATGTATATCAGGATTTGGGATATATACTTTTCTTACAGGAAATACTAAACGAAATCGGAGGGTCTGGCAACCCTGTGTGACCCATATTGCCATGTATATATTAAAATTGAAAAAATTTAAAACTAATAAGAAATATTTAAAACTGATAAATTTGTTATGAATTTAAATTAATTTAATGTCAAAATTAGTCAAGTTTTATTTATTATTTTAGATAATAAATTCTAGCCTATAAAAATTTATACATATAATTTTTTAATTTCTAGATTATTAATAAAATTATTTATAAATTAGCTGTGAGGCTTCTGTGTTTATATCAGTCTTATTTATAAGTTTAATTTAATTTTTTTGGAATCACATGATAAAATTATAAATTAATTTAAGTTATAAAATTTTTTAACATGTTAAGTCCATTTTTTAATTATCAATTTCGAATTATTTTAATTGGTGATAGCATGGTTGGAAAATCATCTTTAGTTCGATGTTTTAGTGAAGGAAAATTCAGTGAAATATGTGATCCCACTGTGGGTGTTGATTTTTTTTCTAGAATTATTGAAATACCAGATAAAATAAGAATTAAATTACAACTATGGGATACAGCAGGTCAAGAAAAATTTAGGTAAATAATTTCTTTTTTTAAACTAAGACTTGGCTTTTTTTAAGATCGATAACTAAATCATATTACCGAAATTCAGTTGCTGCTGTTCTCGTATTTGATATTACAAAAAGAAGTTCTTTTGATCATTTATTGGAGTGGTATCAAGAGGCCAAATTATGTATGAAATGCAATTGTCCGACGTTTGTAATAGTCGGACATAAAGCTGACATGGAATCAGAAAGACAAGTTGAGTTAACACTTAAGCTATTTTAATCATTAAGATTTTATAGGTTAGTGCCAGAGAAGCGAGACATTTTGCTACAGATACGATTGGGGATTGTTTGTATATTGAAACTTCAGCAGTTACTGGACAAAATGTTGAAATTGTGTTTAGTAGTTTAGCTAATCAAGTTGTTAATAAAATTAAAGAAAACAAATTTCAAGAATTATTGGATCAGGGTGGTTGGGATGGAATAAAGATGGGTACTGATCCGGGACCTGAACAGTTAATACGATTAGGATCGTATGATAAATCCTATGGTTGTTGCTGATATTTTCGCTGTGGTATATACACATTTTGTAAATGATCTCATTTTTAATGTTTCCTTTGATATAATATATTTATCATTGATTTGTAAAGTTTTAATCGTAAAACGCTTATGTGGAATTATTTGCTATTAAATTATAGTAATTAATTTTAAGTATTTTGGAAAACTTTTGTATAAGGATGCTCTCAACTTGTAGTTTATGTCGATTTTATAATTAACATTTTGAACTGCTGTTTTTGATGATGTCCGTTTTTTGTTATGACTTCCGGTGTTAATTGATTATGAAATTGTATATATATATACATAGTATTTATTATGTTAAAAATAAGTCATTTGATCAAATTCAGCTTCCGGTTTATAATTGTTTATAATAATTGCTATTTAATTTGATAATGTTATATTTAGGAATTTGATTTTCAAGGTATAACCGTAATAGAGAATTTTCTTTGTAACATTAAACTAGTAGTTTTTTTTAAAACCTGACTAATGAAATTTTCGCAATTATCCATATTTTTAATAAATAGTGGATTATAACAAAAGTTTGTTGAATGAATTATTTCATAAATAAAGTTAAAGTCTTGTCCAGTTGGTTTGGATTTCAATTATAGATTATTGTTGAAAATTAAAGGAAATTCGAAAGACAAATTTTAGTAAAAATTAAAATATTAACGAACTGTTTTTAAAGAGAATTTAAATTATGGTAAATATTGTTCAATATACATTTATATATTGAAAAGGTTTTAGTATAATCTGTACACTAAAACAAATATTTCATAATCAAAATTGCATTACAATTTGTATTACAAAAATACGCTCAACATTTGCTTTGTGTGCCGGAATAGCAAACAATCATACCAGCATTACATGATAATTGATCACATGCTGTCTCCAAAGCGTTGTATATAACATGTGCAGGACATCCAATTTATTGTAATCATTTTAATTCTGTTAAAATCAATGCATATTCGAATAAAAATGATTTGACTCACAAATTTTAGAAGTTAATTAATTTTAATTTTTCAAAACCGGAACCATCCCGGTTTTCCTGAACGTCTGAGAGCCCTAATCTAACACAATTTTTCAACACTTCCTTATCAAGTGTTTTTGACTTAAATTAGAATGATCAATTGTGCCGTCGATCTGTTCCATTAACTGTCCATCTTTTCTTTTAATTTACTAATGTTAAGGGTTCCACTCTTTAACACGAACCCAATCATGCTACATTCAACATCCTTTATTTAAAAAAAGTATGGCTTAATAACTATATATTTGTTAACCAATTCATCAAGCTTTCGGAAGGCTATTCTTACTCACTGGTAGCGAAAATTGAATTATAAATGAATTGACTTGCCGATTTTGGTTTTAAGATTTGAAACTTTCACAAACATTTTGGTCATACTGAATGTTTGGAAATTTGATCCCTATTAAATAGAGGAAGTTTTTGGATTCGTTAAAATATCATACAAAATATACAAAGATTTCTAATTTAGATCTTTGAATATAAAATTAATTTTTAAAACATGATACGCGGTAAGTTAAAAACAAAGAGTTTTGGCATTTACTAAGAAATGAAAACACAATAAACTTAATTTCAAAAATAATAAAGAATTTTAATAACTTTATCAATTAATTAAGTAATAAATGCAGTCATTGTAAACAATAATTATTTTAAGTGTTAATCAATTACAATTATTCCATCAGAGTGTCGCAATAATCAAAGTCTAATAAGTATGATAAGCATAATTGTAATTGGTTAACGGTATTATTTATGCTCGTCCGCATTATTGATGTTTGTTCAAAAACAAGAAAATTAAACAATATGATTATTAATTAAATTTAAATGATTGATAGTAATTTTTAGAAAAGAAACAAGTTTTAATTTACTGATTTATCAGTAATCTTAAAAGGAAACATTTCAATCAATTTAACAAATGTTATAGCCTGGAATGCATAATCTTTTACATAATCTCGTTTGTATTTCATATTTCTTAATAACCATAGTATGAAATATTAAAATTGAAAATAGAAATTAATTTTCTTAAAAATGTATTTTCAGTATTTAGTATAAATCAGTATGTTTAAAAAATTTATAATCAAAATAAGTCAGCGTTTACAGTCGATTACACAAGTTTCATAATAAATCAATTATGTTATTCCATTTATATTTCCAAATTAATCATGCACTATATTCAATAGCAATTGGAAATATTGAATTTTTAGCTCAAATTTTGTATCATGTAAAAAACAACACTGAGTGTTGTTTTTTTACATGTTAAATGTACGTTGTATTTTTCTTAAAATTTCATTGATTTAATAGAAATCCAATGTCGAATTGTATGGAAAATATTCTAAATGATATAGTTTCAAAATCATCCTTAGAATTACTTAATTGGGGATATTAGAGGATATAAAACATTGTATCCACTGCACTCACCCTCTTACACTCCGCAGCTCCCAGTCACGTTTGCTGGGATTTGAATGGTATTGCACAAATACACTTTGCAGTCGATTAAAAAAATGCTATAGTGTAAGACACGGAAGTAGTTTTGAAAGCAGTGCCACGCCATTCAAGCAAATCTTGAATTACAAGTGAGTTTATGTTTCTTGATCTCTTCAAGAGCAACGCATATGAAAAAATGCTTGAATTATTAAAATATTAGTTAGCTTTGATTGTAAATTATTTCTTAAATATAAATATTGTAACTGGTCCTCAATATATATTTTGGATAAATTATATAGTGTTGTTTTTTACATGTGGAATCTATGGTGTTGATTTTTTACATGATTGTATTTAGTGTTGTTTTCTTCACATGATCCCAAATTTTTAGACATACTATTTACATTCATTACAACTGAGACAGCTTCTACTTTAAAAAGTAGAAATTTAAAATAAAAGTACCATCTCGAAGAGCAAATAAATCTCAACGAAAATTCTAAGGTCACGAATGAAATCAAAAGTAACAACTAAGACCACGTTTCTACTTGAAATTTAGTACTTTTGGGCAAGAACCCATAATTAGTTAAAAGTAATTAAATAATTAATTTACCTGCTACATATAAGCACTCACCTCAAACAAACACTAAGATATAAAAGAAACATCGAATAAATATAATTAAAAACATAACAAAAGGAATGAAAACAAAAAATAATTAAATTAAGAAAAACTGCAAACAGCTACAAATATTAGAATAATAATTAACACAAATCGCTAAACCTCGCAAAAAAAGGTTAGAAAACATAAGCGGAAATGGCGGATAATCAGAACCTTTATAAATGGCGAAAACACACAAAAATAGTTAGAGGGAAATAGCACAATAGCACAGATGTTTTTCACATTTCCCAAATCACCTAACTAAACTCCATCAGTACACAAAGATATATATGAAGAAACACCGTAAGACAGTAGTAGAACTAATCATTTACAGTATACATAATGAGACGATCCACATATATAATTTATTTTAAACTGGAATTGACAGTATAATTTAAATCCAGCGCCGTAAAAAACCCACAAAAACGTTGAAGTTCAATATAGATATCGGCTCTATGTTCATCTCATTATCCCGAGGCAACCACTAGCCGTGGAAGGAATTTCAGGACAATATCCTTGAATTGCATTTCTGACTTTTTATATGGTGTAAATATATTTCTTTTGTGGTTATTAGTTTGTGAGAATTCAGATGTAAATTAAATGTATTTTTTGTGGATTTTACTTTTATTTAATTTTCCAGATTGCGTATATAGTATTAAATATTCATTCTTTAATATAACATTAAATAGAATAAAATGATTTTGAGAACCCGTAGCGGGAGTAGTACAAGGTAATAAAATGTCGAAAAGAGAATTGTCGTTTCGGTAAATAGATTTATTGATCACAGTTATTTGGACCGATATCAGGTAACTCAGCAATGAAATGTAATACCATGCAACGATGAGTAGGCCTTAGAGAGAATAGAGACGTAAGACCTTCTAAAGACAGTACAGAACCCGAAAGAGAAAATATTGTGGAAAGTAGTTCTAGAAATGAAGCTTACCTGCTCACGGAGCAGGCAGGCAACCCAAGCAACTATTTGATAACTGTACTACTCACTGCAAAATAAAGTCAAAACAAGAAATGAATTATATAATTATGTTTTTGCGAATTGAAAGTATTCTATAAGCACAAAGAAATTAATTCAAATGTCATTTTTATTGTTGCAAATAAAGAACTGGAAATAGAAACACCGAAAAATTAAATTATTGATTATTTATTAACTTAATATATATTTACAATTAAGTTGTATTGACAGCAAAGTATTTTTCTTCATATAAGTAACGTATTAACACAAAATTTATTTTTACACAACTTTTAACACTACTGACAAATTATCAGTAATTAGTGATACTTAAAACCAATACATTTTGATCAATTACCGAATCACTGAGAACTTAAGATTTTTTCCAATTCACTTGTTCGCTTCTTATCAATTATTTCCATTTCCAAGATGAGCTAAATTAAAATTATTTAACTGATGTATAAAAACATTAAATTAATTTAGAAATTAATAATGAGTAAAACAATTTTTTTTAAAAATGTGGGGTAAACCAATAAAATTCATCGAGCCAGGTTATTGAGAGGTCTCTCTAGTTTTATAAGGATGACAATTAAACCATCCAAAAAATGATTTCTAATTATTATAATTATTCTAAAATTATTTCTAATAATAATAATTTTATTATTATTATTATTATTTATTATCATTATTATTATCATTATTTTTATTTATTATTAATATTATTTATTATTATTATGTATTATGTATTATTATTATATTTATTATTATCATTATTTATCATCATTATTATTATCATTATTATTATTATTATTATTATTATTATTATTATTATTATTATTATTATTATTATTATATTATTATTATTATTATTATTATTATTATTATTATTATTATTATTATTATTATTATTATTATTATTATTATTATTATTATTATTTAACCTCAAGGCAGGTTATACGGTGGCGCTGATATAGTGTTCTAATAAATCTTTTAACTGTTTTATGCATGACTACATTTAATAATGACTACAGGCAAGATTAGTATAAAACGATGGATGAAAGGTTGTGACAGTATGCATAATTATCCTGTAAAAGTCAGTTGAAGATTGAATTGCTTATAAATGCAGAAAATTATTATAATTATTTTACTTCCGTTTTGTTAGTATTATCGTTTTCTTAAAATAATAATAATAATATATTTAATAATAATATTCTTTACTGTTCTTGTTAAATTTCAACATGCCAACCATTATATGAAAAATCGATTCTGAAACATTTTCAAAACTGCCAGAAATCAGATTAGTTATCTTGAAAGTCTTCTAAAAATCAAAGTTAGGTTAAATGGACATAACTTTTCACATAAAAAGAAATCCAATGGAGTCAAATCTGGTGAATGTGGAAGCCATAATCTCGGTCCCCTATTTCAATCCATCCGTTAGGGAATTTCTCACTGGAAATCGTTTCACTCACCGAGCAAAGTGACAGAGAACATTACGTTCTCCATCAGTCCTATCAGATTCCATCTATCACATATGCTTACAAAGTCACAAGTATTTTAATTGCGCACGAACTTTGTGGACATCCGATATTAAAATCAGCTATATATGCTATATATATGAAACATTTGACAAATGCATTAAATTTATACAGTCAACTCAGTTGAGATGTATTCATTGCCGTATTTGTATCTTTTGCGCCCTTAGGCAATATATATTAACGCGCCCCATTATTCGTATTAAAAATGAAAAAGTACAAATATACAATTAAAACTAATTATCTGTTGTTTTTTGGTAATTTATTGATTTAATAAGAACTAAAAAAGTCAGTAGAGTACGCACTAATTAAGTAAAATTTTGCTTTTCTTACTTACTTTTAACACATTAAAATTTTCGCCTTGATTTTTTGTCAGCAAAACCATCAATTATATCAGAATAATCTATATTTGATGTAAAATTTATCTATATTTGATGTAAATATAGCTAATGCGTTTAAGCGTTGTTCCTTTATAGTAGATCTTAAATAGGTTTTCAATCTTTTTCAATAACGAAAAACTGCGTTCCACAGAACAATTACTTAAATGCGTGCACAAATATATTCTTAAGATTATATTTATATTTGGAAAAACAGTTTCTAAATTTTTGCTATATATTAATTTACTGATCTCTAATATCGAATTTTCAGAAATTTCATTAGCTTTCAAATATGAACCCAAGTGCAAACATTCTTCCATAAAAGATTCATCTAAATCGTTCTTGTATATCTGGTATAATTTTCTGCATTTTCTAATATTAATTTAGGTTGGAATTTCGTTAAATTTTTTAAAAATTCAAAATTTTTGTAAATTAATTCATATGCTTCAAGCCTTTTTTTCAGTTCTTCACTAAGACATGAAATTATAACATTAAATGTTTTGGTTTTAAAATTCCGATTGCTATGTAATTCCGATTCTTCAATTGTTTCATAATGAAACATTTTCCGTTTTCTCCCTCGTTTTCTTTCAAATTCTTTAACAAAAGATATTTCTTTGGCTTTAGATTCATAGTTTTCATATAAATTTGACATTGAATTTTAACTTCTATAATCTTTTTATTTTACATACAACAAATTTGAAAACCCATCAGTAAAAATCGTCAGTAAAACAAAAACACATTAAAATTATACTTGTAGAATTTTGTTGAATGTCTTACGCCCGCACATCGCGCAAAATACTTCTGCATTATTTAATTCTTAACATTATTTATAAGTTATAAATAATGTTTATGTATATTAATAATATTATCTTGTTTAATTCTTATTTTCTATTACATAATTTAATTATAATTATCAATAAATATATAAAAATTTAAAAAAAAATTACAAAGAAAATCATATCGCAAGCGCCCTTTTCGGTTGGCGCTACTAGGCAGTTGCCTAGGTTTGCCTATTAGTAAAAGCGCCCATGGATGTATTGAAAAATAACAAATATAAATTACCCGGTAGCAACTGAATCGGATCAAACAAACTCATATAAAAAACTAATTTACCTTAGATATTTCTGTTTCTATATTTTGCCGATAATCTTTTTCTTTTCCAAGCTTTTTCATTCTATCCAAAAAGTTTCTCCGATCTTCAATTTCATTGATTACTAAATCCAAATGAATTCTGATTCAAAACAAAAAAAAATATATATATATCGTTTACATTCATCAAATCTATCAATTTTTGTTATTGATTTAGGATCTTCATCTTCGTCTTTTCCCACCGAAACAATTTTTGTTTTTTTCCCACTTAAATCAGTTCCAAATGCCATTAAACTGGCTAATCGATCTTTTTCCAACTGCCGGTTCTTTGTTTTAACTAGATGTTTGCATTCATTAATGATTAATATTATTTGAATTTATAAATATTCAGTGGAATCTCGATTACTCGACATTGATTATAAGAATCACTAAGTAATAATGTTATTAATTTAAATAAAAGATTTGAAATTGAATTTTTATCGATTAAAATTGCATTTTTTCAAACCAATTAATTCATTAATTTTTTATTTTATATCCTGTTAAAATATTTTAAGGCAAATAAAAGTAGAAGCTACACATACATATCATTACATAGGTGTTACCAAATTCTGAGTAATTATGATGTACTTTCCCGCTAGATACAAAACAAACTTTAACAATGTTAGTTACCAAAAATATTTCAAAATGGAGCTCGGGGATTATTTTATTCTTTTCTGGTGACAATATACATGCTATTGCCTTAAAAAGGGTTAATAAATTATAAACTGTGTTTTCTAAATCTCAAAGTTTAAACATTTACATTATAAAATTTATAAAGATCGAAATTTTAAAAAGATTTTAATAAATTTTCAATAATATATTTTTGCGTTCATAAAAAAAATATTTTATATTGATTTTCATGTAGCACAAAATTGTGTTCACTAATAAAAACCAGTTTCTTCAGTCGACAGTGATCAAGAATTTGATAACTGAAATTAGAATGTATGTGGTATCGCACCATCACACATACACACACATATATATAATATATATATATATTCATAACCAAGGTCTGAATACCATCTAAACCAATCTACCAATAAACACGATGACGATCTTATAATGCAAAATAAAACCCAAAAACAAACCTCACTCTATATCACACAAACCTAATTCAATCATTGAATTCTTAAATCTCTTTCCCAATTGCAAAATCCTTCTCTTTTGAGATTTTGAAAACAAAATTAATGATTTTTTTTAACAGAATACATTTTTTAAAATAAAAAATTAATGAATTAATTTGTTTGAAAAAACCAATTTAAATCGATATAGTTTGAATTTTAATTGATGATGATAGTGAGTCTGTCGAAATTATAAATGTAGAGGCATAACAATAATGTTTAATATATTTTCGTAATAAATACAATTAATTTGAGTCTAATAGTATTGTGATTTTTATAGAGATGAGAAACGACAATGTGAGGAATGTTTTCTCAGTCAACCATTACTTGATTTTGATTAGTTGTGGTCTACTTTTCTTCATCAATAAATCATGATTATACTTTTTCACTTGATCTCCAAACATACATTGCAACAGCTTTTAATTGAACATTCTTCAAGCATAATTCTCGAGTTTTGCCATTGATTACACTGTAGTGTGTACATCGTATATCAATGATATTTCTTCCATTTACGACGTTTTTATTTGTTATCTGAATCAATTAACAGTTTCAATTTTTAAATGGGTTTATTTTATTTCAAATTGACACAAATATATTGAAACGAACATTAAACCACACAGCAATTTCTATGATTAAATTTTGGTGACAACCATGACCAATAAATAAATGAAGTGATTTAATTGTTTTTTGATACATTTCTTGCAGATAACAATGCTGAGTTCAGTTAAAAAGTGAAGATTTAAAAAAAATTAAATGTTTGTTATTTATTTATAACGCACTTGTAATTTTATTTTAAATAATTAAAATTTAGTTATTTAGGTAAAAATTAACTGTTGAAGTATACAAATGTTACATCTTTATACCAGTATATAACAGTGCTTGACTTTGCACTCATTTTACTAGCTAAGATCGAGTGTTTTGTGTGACAAATCTCCTTCTTTTATAATACATAGCCATGCTGATAATTTGTGGCATTTAAAAGGTTAAAAAGCATAAATATAAATGATGAAATTTATTGGATTAGCAAAGCATGGAATGATATAAAAACCGAAAGCGCAATATAAACCACGGAAGCAATTATTGGATGGTGATAAGGATGGACTAAACGAAAATATGAACGAAGAGAGAAATATTTTGTTGGATTTAGGTAAGTAGAACCAAAATAACCCACTCAAAAATCCTAAAAAATTCTCGGTAGTAAGCAGGAAAATAATAGCAGGTTTCAATTTTTAGAAAATACATTGAAACTTGTTGAACAATACTAATCAGCTATTACGAATTTTATGTTATTGATAAGATTATATTGATATGGTAGAGAAACAAAGAAGTTAACTGAAAAGAAACAAAACTATTTTTGAGTATTTGGAAAAATAAATGCTGGTATTGACATTTCTGATTAATAAAATTTATTTGGAAGCTTTTTACTATTATAAATTTTATTTCCGATTTATGATGAATTAGCTGGACTCAGCTACATATATAATCTTGATTAGAATGACCCCAATCCAGAACTAATTACGGTTAATAAAGTAGCCCAATCGGATGAAATACCAAACCTTTATTGATATAATTTAAAAATGAAAGCAAATAATGGAAAGAATACTAAAGTTAGGCAAGAGACTCAAGGTAAATCCATTCAACCACTAATCCACGAAAGCTTTCGCCTGTGGACTTCGAAGGTAAATTGTGATTCTTTGAAAATAGATATATTATATATCAAAATATTTCAAAGTCCATTCGAACATAGAAATATTTTCAACAATTATCGATTAGTTTATTTTCTTATACAACATAAGAGTGCACATCTTTTTCCTGTGGTTCACCGGGGAAAATTCATGCTCCATCAGAGAGTTTCATAAATTATTTTACAATTAATTGGTTGGATTATTAAAAGTATTGAAACAGAGTTGAATAAAATATGTTTTTAGAAAGTATGATTGGAAACTTTTTATAAAAATTTCAAAGTTTTATGGACAACGTGATTCATAATATAACCTAATTCCCTTAAAATAAGTAAATATAAACTAAATAATTTACAATATTACAGCAATAATAATTATAAAAAACAATAACCTTGACTAGGACGGTAAAATGATGTTTGTGTGGATTCTAATTTATCGATCGTATCTTTACTTCGAACCCCACCTGAATAATTTCTGTACTTTGTAAACTAATTTATACAATAATTCAAGAAACCTCGGATTTAAATGCTTTGTGTTGTTCATTTTACTTTTCTTAGGCTTCTCCGACGCCTTCTTAAGGGGTAAAGAATCACCATCTAATAATTAGCATTTATTGATAGTTAAAAAAATTGCAAACTTGAAATAGTTCTAGAAATATTTCTTTGTTGTAGGTTTGTTAATTTTGATTCATTCATCATTACTATAAATATTAGGGAATCAAATATTTAAAGTTTATACATTATAACTTTTCAACAAATTCTGAGTTTCATTGCTGAAATTCGCTGGGTATGAATTCCACAGTCCACTACCCTGGCATGGACGACTATCCATTTAACCAAGATTTTGTAAGTTAAATTTCGTCAAAGACAATATTATAAATTTATTTGTATTAATTAATTTTTAATTACAAATTTTCAGTAACTATGCAGCTTATTAGTTAACTAAAGAGATAAATTTAAACAATAACTTTTAAATAATTTACAAAATACTCATAACTATTTCGATCATATATTTTTAATTTATTTATTCTATATTGATGCATTTACTTTTATTTAATTAATTTTTTTTACATGTAAAATTAAAGTAAAGTAATTATATATGCTTTCATTTATAATAACAAATTAATTACCAACTTCCAAGTTTTGTTTGAAATAGTCAATTTTATTTAATTAGATTTATAATGACTGCGAAATTGATATAAAATTTTTCTAATATTAAATATTATTTTCGAACTTAAAGATCACTAATTTATATATATTAAATTTTATGTCGATAACAGAAGGATTTATTTGTCCAGAATGCATGAAAAAATGTGTTTCATTGAAAAATTTACAGGATCATTTTCAGCAAATTCACATCGATCAAATTGAAATCCCGAGTGATCAAAGTGGATTTCTAGGCATTTTATTGTTTTTTTAACTTAAGAAACAACATAATTTTCAATAAAGGTATTATAAAGAAAGCGAAAAAAACTTTTGAAGAAATTTTAGACGCTAAGGATGGTGAACTTATATTTTCCAATAATTTATCATCAAACACATTGAAAAATGAAAATAATGATATGGATAATGATCCTTTTGTTTCACATGCATTCTACGAAGAGCCTAATATCAAACCCCAACCACTTGGTAGTATTTCCATAATAATTAATAAAGTATATACATATAATTAGGAATTACTGTAAATCGTACTGAAGAATTTTTAAAAATCCGAAGAACCAAATTGTTACGTTCAGCAATTGAAACGAGTTCTTTAATACTTAAAATAGAAAAATTAATTTCATTCCAATCTAATGCGAGTAATCGTGAAAGAAAAAGTGATTTTATTTTAATAATATAATAAAATAACTGTATTTTAACTTAAAAAAAATCCAACTAAATTCAAGTCCCTATAAAATAGTACAAATATTTTTAAAATTTCAATTGATAATTTTAACTTTTATTTTTATGTTTTTTTAAGTAAGGTTCAGCATGTAATTATTTATTATATTTATAAGAAAATCTTGAACAAACTCCAGCAAATTAATTTTTTTCAACAGTATTTTACGAAATCATTTTGATGACCTAATTTAAGTTCCTAATACTCAAAATAATGTCAAAAGGAAATACAATTGTTATCGCTTTCTCATCACTCAATGGTGCCAGATACCCGATGTGAAACTATACCTCTTCTGCTCCAAATATATATCAATGAAATTAGTTGCAACTAAAATCTATTTTTTTCAAATTCTGTTATCAATGATATTATCTAAATCAATCCATGAAATATTTCTTTCACTATAAAGAAGTGATTCCAAAATATCGTGGTACTGCCCCAATCTGCACTGGAGCCTTTCACGGGGGTATTAGTGAGTCTAGAGACAAATGGGAGCGGGTGACGATTTACAAATTAATAATAAAATCTTTGAATATTACTGTTTACACAAATAAATTTTTTATTTAACTAAATCTTAACTTTAGACTCTTAATAATTGAATAGATAAAATATAAATAATGTTTAACCATATTTTATTATTCGGAATCAGTATTATTCGGGAGGAGCGGTGCCCCAGAAAAGGTTTGGGAATCACTGCTATAGAGTAATCCGTGAACATGGAATTCAACTTACATTTATGTAGTCATTTCATTTATACAATTTTCTCTTAGGAAATATTGATTTTCAATTAATTTTTATACTTAGATTTATTTTCCGAATTTTTATTTTAATTACTTTTCCTTGCATTTGAATTTTATTAGCATTCATCTATAAATTTATTTTTATATTTTATTTTCATTTCTATAATCTCTATAAAAATATCACTTTCAATTATTTGTTAATTTTCTCGCATATCTACAGTTCAAAATTTATTAACTTTCTGGTTGTCATGAGATTTAAAGAAAAATTTTATAATAAATGACAAATTAGTTGTTATATTGAAAATTATCTCGTACATAAACCAAATCTATAAATTGTCTCCCATTATGAAAAATACATTAAATCTTCAATAATACATTCAAACCGGTTTTTGTGTGGTGGATAAGGACTGTATAAAAAGTTACACATAGAAATTAACTCAATTGTTTTTCAAAACCAGATTAAAAATTGATTTACACCCGAGAACTTTTTTAAATACTTAAAATTTGTATATTCTTCGTAATCAAGAAATCACTTTCGTAACTTGATGGTTCTATTTTGCACTCGTTTTGAGTTCACTTTTTCTGATAAGATGTAGTCGGTGATCAGTTTCTGCGACGATGTGGTTTGACTAGCTGCTTGTAAATGTAAGGGTAGCCACACACACACACACACACATATATATATATATATATAAGATCAAAGTTTATTCTGGAATTAAGATTCTTTCAGAATTGGACTTGATTACAAGAAAATAGGTTTCCAACTTACTAACAAAGTTGAAGCCGTGCATATATCTTATCCGCTGTCATATAATCGCTTTCTTGCTTTCATCAGTAGGATCTGCTACATAATTTATAATACTAATATACGGTTTTGTCGTGAATCATTTTGAAAATCTCATTTTCACTAAAATTACTAAAACCTTACCTGAATTTATGTGCAACTGCAACGATTTTTGATTACGATGATATGCATTTAAAGTGTTGTTTTATTTTAGTGAATGTTAAAGCAGCATTATTTGAGCAATCCAAAATTGAAAACTTTTCCCCAACTTTAGTTTATGTTATTGCATTGTTTTCGAGTTTTTCCAGAATGTAAAAGTGACGTAGTGTTTCTTAAAAGCTGCTATTATGCCCTAATCTTATTGTTTATCTTGTAAAATTTCTTTACTGAGGTCCTAATTCGAAGTTACACTATTACCGACAAACTTGAAAATAATATCATTATAGAAATTTGGTTCAATTAGAATTAAATTTGAACCAAGTTTCTCGATAATAGATCTGGGCTTTTCAATTCTGACACCAAATTTTCTCACTTGATAGTTAATTGTGGAAAGCATGCTTGATGAACTGATTTCTATATGTTTAGTACATAAGCATGAATTACTATTTACTTCAACGTCAACAGAATAAGAATTTATATCAACATGGACAAATGTTTGCATTAAATTTCGATTCAGACTTTTTATCACCTTTTAAATTATCATTTTCATAATGCTTCAGCGTAATTATCAGTCATCCTTAACCCGGACATACTTCAAAAAATAAGAAAATTCCGCTGATAATTTCTAAAATGAATATCTAAATTCAACTTCCAATAGAAATAAATTATTTATTACTTATTTTAATCAATTATTGATAACGAATGGTTAAGGAATAAATATTTATTACATTTTGAAATTATGTTGGAAAATTACTTATTAACCGATTATTAATATAAATGTGGATTTTACACCTTTCTTTTGACACCTTTGTGCTGAATATGTAAATAACGGTGAAAATAACGTATTCATTTTATTTACTTTTGTTTTGGACATAGAATTAGAAATAAATTATAATAAATCAACAAAAATAAAATTCCATAAAGATTAACTTATTTAATTTAGCATTGAAATAGTGTTGCCAAATGGTGTTGATATTTATGTGTAAAATGATTCAAGTTTAGATTATGTTATAAAATATCTAAGATGTAGAAATAGATCCAGAATGAGACAGGGAAAGGATACATAATTATTGTAGGAAGTCAAAAATATAATTGGGGAAAAAATGATTATACTTCTAAAAAAACTTTCAGTTAAAATTTTAAAAGGTATTTGAGGCATAAAATTTGCAAAATATAAGGTACCAAAATTATGAATCTCCTGTCTTTAATTAACTACCGAACTTTATCACATGCTCAATAAAGCAGAGTACACAACTGTACATTTTTATTTACTTAGCTGTGTACCAAAGTAGAATATAAATTTTGATTAATTCAATTTCCATTTGATTTTAATCTTTTCCATAATCTCACTATTCTGAGCTTAAAATTCAGACTTTGAGCAATCTATTGTCGAGTGGGTTAAAGATGACCTTGTACCAATGTGTCCTATGTGCGGTGGGAAATTCGGCATTAATTCACCAATAAGTACATATTCTGATGTACCAGCTGTATTATCCAGTAATATTGAACAACAAAATACCAGAAAACAATCGAGATTTAAAACTGCTTTTATTAATTTTATGGATATGGAAATTGAAGGTTCAGGATTATTGATACGAAAAAAACATCATTGTCGACTTTGTGGGTGCGTAATATGTGCACACTGCTCATACATATTAAGCGCTGGAGAAGCGTCTAAGTTGGTCAATGCTATAAATTCACGATTTGAATTAAAAGAATCTCTATTGGAAGAATCTAGAAAAATTCTATGGAAGAACGATAGTCAAAACAGTTTAGACTCTATCAAATCCAAAATTAAAACTCAAAGTAATTTAATCATTATTAAATTATTTCATATAAATATTATCCAAATTTAGTAACTTATTTAATCCGTTATTATCCACTTCATTTATATATTATTCTAATTTTATTAATTGTTTTATATGGATTTTATTAGCCAAAGTTTAGATATATTATGCTATGTAGACCTTGATTATACAATTTCATTTCTTTCAGATTATAAATAAATTCATTAGTAAGCAATCATGCATTCAAAATTACACTTAATTTGTCGAATAAAATAATTGATCGAACATTTATTTATCAACTAGAATAATTGATCGAAAACGAGTTCATCAAATAGTATAATTGATCAAAAATATATTTATTGATTGGGATAATTGATCAAAAATATATTTATTGAACATGGTAATTGATCGAAAATGGATTTATTGAACATGGTAATTGATCTAAAATATATTTATCGATTAGGATACTTGATCGAACATGGATTATTGAATATGATAATTGATCGAAAATTTATTTATTGAATTAGATAATTGATTGAAAATGGATTTATCAATTAGGATAATTGATCGAAAATGGATTTATTGAAAATGGTAATTGATCGAAAATGGATTTATTGAAAATGGTAATTGATCGAAAATATATTACTCAATGAGGTAATTGATCGAAAAATTATTTATTGAATTAGATAATTGATTCGAAACGGATTTATCAATTAGAATAATTAATCGAAAATATATTTATTAAATATCATAATTGATAGATAAAACAATTTTACCTGAATTTCCAATTATATTTTGTACTTCGCAAAAGCATTAAATGCTTAGTAATGAAAATATCAACAGTTTTGGATTTTATTATTTTTATCGCCTCCAATATTTCTAAATAAAAATTATTGGCTATAATGTTTGAAGATTTCAAATTTATTTTTGGTAATTTTTCATTAACATTGAAAAGAGTTATTTGAAAACTTTGTTGAAATACGCAATGAATCCATATAGAACTCACCCTAATCTAATAACCCAATTTTTTTACAAATAATTTTTTTAAATCCTTCAGCTGTCTACAGTATTCGCTGCTGTGGAAATTGCAAATCCCTTATAGAGGCAAAATGGAATCAGTTAGAACGGCGTGTTTGCGACTCAGAAATAGTAGATTTATACGAAGTACCGTTTAATTATTGAATTATTGAAGATTTCACATTATAATTTCCAGGAACTAATGGAAAATAGAAATAAAGTATCTCAATTAATACCCGAATACAATACAATGTGCCAAAGTTTATGGTGAGGTTTCGTCTTGTATTTCGGTTATTTTTTGTATCATTGCATAATGTTCAATTAAAAAATTAGTTTTCTTAATCACGTGCTTAATTACAAAGATATAAATATTCATTATTAGCAATAATATTTCCATTAAAATTCTATTTATTCAAATTAAGAAATTTAATTGAACTTCATAAAATTCAGATGGATTTGTAAACATAGTGTTGAATAGCTATACAAATTCTGAAACAATTGATAATTTTTATTTCAAATTCTGATATTTGTTAATAAACTCGTATTGAAAATGAAATAAATATAATCTGTCAATGCAATTTTTTGCCTTATACGAAATTTAGTTACTTTCGGTTATCTCGACCTCATCAAAAAATGAACAATTTCAATTTTAAAAATGTTTAAATTGGAGCGGCATTTTTAAAATTGAAATTGTTCATTTTTTAATGAGATCGATATAACCGGAAAGTACCGAAATTTATCATATTTGTATTATTTTTAATATCCATATATATTTATAATTTCTGTGGAGGTCTTTTATTTTGAAACGAAATTGAGAATTTCAAAATGAAAAAAGAGTATTTAAAGAAAAATTTTGAAAAAATTATATTTAAGAAAAATATTTTAAAGATCAGATAAAGTCATGTTAACTATCGATCGGGTCTTATTTATAGATCCATTGAACTATACACCATGCTATTCAGAACTGGAATGACATTGAATTATTAAACGCTGTAAACCATTGATATATTTTAGAGAGTTATAACTATAATCTCATGGGACCGAATACATTTATTTTATAGTTTTTTATTACCAAGGAAAAGCTCTTAGGGCTTTAGTAAAGATTTTATAAGGTTTCTTATTAAATGAAACTTACTTCTTATAAACAAAACTTTTTTTACCTCCTCCAATTTGTATTTTGGATAGATTTCTTAGGGAAGTTATCGTTTCGCATCCAATTTTACCATTTATTGGAATATTTTTTCTTTCGGTATATTTATAAAGTTTTTATTTTATAAAAAACTTGCCTAAAAATAAAACAAGTGATTCGATGGATTATTTTTACTATAGATATACATTTGATTTTCAAGTTTTTAAATTTCTTTAATTTGTAATGTTTATTTAAGCCAATTATCTGTATAAAGCAAATTTAAAATAAATTTTACAAATTATTCTACTTGATTATTCTACACCTGAAAAAACCCAACAAAAGCAATCTACAGTTCACCAATTAGAACTATTTAAAAATTTTAACTATGAATCAGTAATGATATTGATGTTTTATTAATATTCCCAAATTTTCGACACAGCCTTTTTCAAGCGATTTAGATCATTATTTATTGATTTTGTTAAATGGTAACAAAAAAATATATTTTTAATATTTTATGTTTTTTGATGAAAATAATTCTGCAGGTAATTGTTCTACATCAATAAACACAACCCTTCAATCAAAAATTCAACTAACATAAATAAATAAAATTCGAACCCAATAAAAATATTTTTAAAAATCTCAAGCTTAATTCTAATTTTACCATTTAACATAATCAATAAATAATGATCTAAATCACTTGAAAAAGGCTGTTCCGAAAATTTGTGAATATCAATATCATTACTGATTCATAGACAAATTATGAAAAATTCTTTATGTCATTGCAAAATTAAAAGCAATCAGAGGTGATAACTAAGAAAAGTTATCTTAATATTTAAAACATTCAAAATACACATGTTTACAGCATTTTACACTTTAATTTTTTGATCCAATGACCTTATCAACAATGCTTCACATATAACACGATCATAATAATTGTAAAAAAACTTTTTAATAAAATTTTGAAATCAGCCCACTTTATTCATACAGCTCTCCTATTTTTTCACTGATATTGGTTAATCGACAATGCTTAAGAACTCGTGAAGTCTCTTCAATTTATTGTGGCATTTCATGTAAATTGATAAACCAGATCCAAACATAACTTAACCGCAGTTTTTGACTTATAAATTAACATATTCCGTAAACGATTTTTACAGAGCAGTAAAATGGTTGCAAATCACTGCTCTAGATTTATGACATGTATTAATATAAATATTCTGTAGAAATTGTAGAAATTCATAAATATCAGAATTTTAGAACAAAATCAAATTAATTTTTTAGTTTCATCGATAACAAGTTTTGAATGAATTTTTTTGATATTTATTATGAAATTTTGTCGTTGATTGATTTTTATTAACTCTAAATCTTTCGGCACAATAAATTTACAACATTTATAATGAATAGTTTTTATTGATGTTTACAAAGTTAGAGTTTACATTTTTAGAGTATAATTAAACAATATCTGTTTCACAATATCACACTGTTTTTGTTATTTATGTATTGAAATAAATATAATTCACAATAAATAACTGAATCACCTTGTAGACAATCAATCTACTGTGAAATCTCAACTTTGCTTAAATTATTTTAGAGCAATTTCTAATTCTATTCTTCCTAGGCTTCATTAAAGTATAAACTAAAGCTTGCCAGATTTTTCTCATTATTTAATAGTCTAATAACTTATGCGATTTATTATCTAAAATTATATTTGATTTATTTCGATCTCTTCGTTTTTACAACCTAGAAGTTTCTCTGAGTTTCTCTTCTACTGATCAAAATTACCATTCATTATTCCGTTTGTTTGCCTATTGAAATTTACTTTTAATTAATTTCCTTTTTAAAATCCAATGTAGTTATGTAAATCAATACGAGGTATTGCGTGAAATCAACACAATCCTCTGTTTACCTTCCAGATTCAAATCTTTCCTTTTATTCCATTTTTAATTTAGATATTTTTTAATAATCGTCTCACAAAAAATTTGTCACAGTTATTTTTATTTTATATGATAAAATTACACGAATCTTCCTAATAAATTTAGCCAAGAGAAAATGTTTTTGATCAATATTATTTTGTCCATTTATTATTGAAAATCTCTAAGGATAACTTCAGTCAAATTTATGAACCGATAAATACATAATATTAATTAGTATTTAATTTAATACGATAATAATGTTGCACTGATTGTTTTTAAATTAAGTTAATTTCCATAATTGCGAAAATTATTATTTGTT